>ML681964.1:8629972-8687451 GCA_007922195.1 Podocnemis expansa | reverse complement strand
GGTTTGCTTGTGTCGAAATGGCCATGCGTCGTGTGGCCATGGCAATTCTTATTTTGAAACAACCTCGTTGTTTCGAAATAAGAATGCTGTGTGAACACACCCTTCATGTTATTTTGTTTCTGTTCCTTTCTATTTATTTTTCCAAATAGTTTCTGGCAATTTTTTACCTTTTTTACCAACTATTGAACAAGAATAAATCACATAATCTCATGAATGTGATATAGTTTGTGGCTTTGAACATTATATTAAAGAAAATTCTTTCAATAGAAACATGATTTTAAAACCTTGTTTTTTAAAAATTGTAGAAAATGCAAAAGTAAATGTAATGATGAATTAAGCTTAAGAATCACTATGTGGCCTTTGAGAAAAGTGTATTTACAGTGATGGAAACTATGTTTAAGTGTTAAGGAAACCATTTTCTTTCACTTGTGATAACTGCTCTTGCAAGGCTCCTGTGTGGTCCTCCTATTCCGCCCACTAAATTGAAGTAATGTGCATGGAGGACTTCTCTTTGCCTGTGTATGTTTAAAATATCCTCCACTATGTTTTCTGAGCAGAAACAAGTCCAAAGGGCATGCAATTGCTAATGATGTTTCTGTTCATAACTCTTTTTCTGAAATGTGCCTCTTATAGACTGAACCTTGTCACTGTGGTCTTTGTTTTAAATGATCCACCAAGCTGGACAAAAATTGATGTAACAAGATTTGTGCATCACAGATAGTTATGCTACCATCATAGTTTCACCCTGCCAGTTAAACTGTTACTGTTGTATAATAAAATTCTTAAATTTAATGCTACAGCTGGATTATATTATCATAAAATCAATTAAAATATTTTAAAAGCTCTCCCTATATAGTCATCGAGTCCACAAGTTATGTCTCTCCTGGACCTGTTTAATAAGCTCCACTTCTTTCACTGACATGGTATTTAGCCAATTTCCCAACTGTGCCTGTAATAGTGCATTAATAGCCATCCTGACTGTTCCCCCAGCACAATATTAGACCTGTCATCACAACAAATTGCAGACCGGTGACCTCATAGGTAAATGTTTAGTATTGTCTTTGGCCTGAGTGCTGTGTTTCTTGATCCAAAACAAAGGCAGAGATTCAAGATAAACATTGATGTTCTATATTCCTCATACTTCATGTTTTAGAATTAAAGAGACACAAAGGAAACTACATTTTAAACATAGAAATATGTGCTGTTTCCAGTGCCAATGCCATTTGTCTTTTTGATATTTCATCCCCCTTTAGGAAAGAATAAAAAATAAATATAGTTTGCTTTTCTCTGAAAGCAAATATAGAGAAATGGTGTCCTTTCTTGGGCAAAATTGCTGTCAAATTAATGACTAAGTTGGTCCATGTGGACTCCTGGGGCCAAATCAGGCACACAGAGTTCTACATAAGGAATGTAATAATAATTCAGCTACTTCAATTTGTGTGTTGAGAGGTATGAATAACTAATGCACATAAAGCACTTTGATATATTCCTATAGAAGGTGCTACATCAGTTTAAAGTATGATGATCATTATATTGTAATGCAGCTAGCAGCCACTCTCACCTTTAATAAATGATATGTGACCCACAGAGATTGTGTCCCAGCATACAAAGCACCATGATGAGATAGCCATTTGAATCAGGACAGGCTACAACTATATGCTGGAACGTGTGTTTGTCATGGTACGTTATATGATTTTTGGAGATAAGGGTGCTTTCTATTTTACTTCAAGATTTGTGTGATTCTTTGCTGGTTGTGAACATGGTCTCCTGGTAGGGATATAGTTGATGCCACTGAACTAATGAATACAAGTCCTGCATTGCTATTGTAATGCTGGATGTATTGTACTGCACCTCAAAAAACCATAAAGAGCATGAGGTGCCTCTGCCTTTGGAGCATCTTAGGCACCTCTCCAACAGAATCAAATAAATATACTGGTTCTGTGTGCTATTCACAGTCATTTAGGATGGTAGCCATTTCAGGTACATAGTCTTTGAAAATGTTTGCTCAGTACCACAAACTATAGTGCTGGTTAGTTCGCTCCAGCAGAATGCTCTAAAACTGGACTTCAACAACTTGACAACTGCAATGAAGCACTGAGGCTCTGACTCCAAGAGTGATGGGATTACATCAGCTTTCTTTTGCAGATAAATAAGTGTTTAGCTCTCTTGGCTGTGAAGGAAAATTTGAAAACATGACCCATTTATAACCAGTGCAGTTGTGGTTGCCTGAGTCTACTGATAGTTCAGAAATCCAACTCTGAGAGGGGGAGTGCCCCATCCATCTCACTGTGTCAGCTGCAAAACCTGCTTCCTTCCTGCTGCCACTAGTTGAGTTGGAGATGGGGGGACTGAGCTGTGTGGGTATATACACAGGGTGCTGTGTCTCTTGATGTGCCTTAGGCCCCAAACTGCCTTAATGTGGCATTGACCAAGAGTTACTCTCAAATGTGCTGTTAGTTGGGCCCCCATCATACACTTATTGAGTATCTACAATTCCATTTGACTTCATGGAACCCCATGACAAGCCAGTTACATGAATGTATCTTTTAAGCACTTACTCTTGATTGTGAATGTTTGCAACCTGAGGTTACTGGCTGTTCTCAATCTTTTCCATGTCATGGCCCCATGGTAACATAAAAGAAAAAATCTCAGGATCCCTTTCCATCTAATGAAAGTTTTGGGACACCCCTCTCACATCTAGCCCCTCATCTCCAAGTCAAGAAGTTATCTTCCAGGTAAAGTAATTACAGAACCCTGTTATCTACCCAAAGAGCTTGGGAACATCTTGCATGTTGACAAGTTCCAAGGGGATAGCTGTGTTAGTCTAGTTCAGCAAAACAAACAAAGAGTCCTGTGGCACTTCTAAAGACTAGCAAATTTATTTATCGCACAAGCTTTTGTGGGAGAAAATCCCACTTTGTCAGATGCTTTTGAAGATCTTAGAAGCATCAGATGAAGTGGGATTTAAAAGTTTCATAGGACTCCTTGTTTGTTCTGGGGAACATTTGAAACTTTTTGATAACTAAGGATACATCTACACTGGAGCCTTAGGTTGACTTAAAGAAGGTTAAGTTGACCTACAGACTCCTGTGGCCATACTGGGCTTTTATTAAGTCAACTTAAGTGCTTCCTTAAGTCGATTTAATAACAACACATCTTACGGTCAACTTGATGCTTAAGTTGACCTTACTAAGTTAATCCCCCTCCCAGATTCCCAGCTGCCCGCAAGGAACCACTCCTCTGTTGACCAGTGTGGATGCGGGCAATTGACAGGAGTTTTCACTGTGGACTCTCTAAGTCAACTTAAGAAGGTTGACTTTAAGTTGACGTAAAATCGACCTTGTTAGGTTGACTTAACAGAGCTTCTGGTGTATACACACTGTAAGTATTAAGATAAATGGAAGTGCTATTTAGGGCCAGACCTCTCTGGAAGCAAAAACTGCCTTTTTGCTAGTTAGCTCCCTCTGTGAAGTGTTCTACCTGCTCTTTGAGCATGGACCTAGATGTTGATGCACTTTTTCTACAGACTTCCTATACACCATTTTATGAAGGGCCTCATCATGGCTACATCTACGCTACAGAAGTTAGTTCAAATTAATTAATTCAAACTAACTAATTTGTATTTAAGTTGAAGTTATTAATTCAAATAAAGGAGTCTTTATTGGACTCCTAATTTGAATTAAAGCAGGATTTAATAATTGCAGTTAGAGAGTCTACATTAGACTCTGTAACTTGAACTGAGAGCCGCAGCTCCAAAGGTAGCCACAGCTTCTGAGCCAGGGGAGCCAGAGCTCCTGGGGACAAAGGGAGCCCCATCTCCTCTCAAGGAGGGACTTGCAGCTCCCTTCTCCCTGGGACCCATGGCTCTGCAGCAAGAAGCAAGCTGTGGGTCCGGGGCAGAAAGGAGCCTCTGAAGCACTGGAAAAGTGGCCACTTGTGCTCCCAGACAGGGGAGCTTCTGGGGCTCCCATGGAAGAGACCCACTGGTGCTCTTTTCTCCGGGGGCTCCCCTGTTCCAGGAGCCACTGGCAGCTGTCTTCCGCAGTGCTCCCTGAACAAGGGAGATCTGGAGGTTCCCCTGTGCCAGGAGCACCAGGGAAGTGAGCCCCCAGTGCTCCCCAGATAGGGGAGTCCCCAGCTGGCGGGGTGCCTTCCCTACCACCAGCAGGGTTCCTCTGTGGGGTGCTTTCTGTACCAGCCAGCATGCCGCCAATATAATAAAATGCCTCCTTGTCCTGGGAGTAAGTTATTTCAAATTAAGCCTCCTTAATTCGAAATAACTAGTAAGTATAGATGCACCCCATGGCACGTATGCTTGATTTCCTTTCTTCTACTCCAGCATTAGGATCCATGTATGCCACAAAGCTCTGCAGTTTGTCTCATTTTACACATATTGCAGATGGTAGCATTATGGATGCTGTTTCCCTGTGCAGTGTTCTCCACTACCCCGCCCCCCTTTCCAGCTTTCTTATAATCTGTATTTTCCACTTTACAATCAATATGGATCCTTCTTTTAGACATTGTCCCGCCAAACTGCTGTTGCCGTCAAAATGATACATGGGTAATCTCTCAGCACTACTGTATTAGTACAGAACTGTTGATTAGTTCTAAAAGGCTAATTGAGAAGTTATTAGTGACTGGTTAACTATCATAAGGCTACATGGTGGACATATGGATTCAGAAAACTAGGATTTTTACATAGAGAGAATTTGGAGAACTGGAATTATTCTGTATTTAAATGTGTTTTCCACCAACAGGTAAAAATGAGGACTATGTGGCACTCCATTTAAACTCCATCCAGAATCCCTGAACAGATGGGAGTTTCTCTTAAGCTAATAGTATTTTCATAGCTATTCATAAAAACAAGCAAGGAGTCCTGTGGCGCTTTTAAAGACTAACAAATTCATCACACAAGTTTTCATGGGGTGTAATCCCACTTCTTTAGATGCATAGTCATTCATAGTATTTTCAGAGTACACTTTCAGAGTTAACATAGGAGTTGACTGGATGGATTTCATATCTTTTAGAGTTACTATCTGTTTTTCTGTCAAAGAAATACTACACTGGTTCATATTTAGAAGCTTATCTTTACAGTCATAAGATTTAGAAACTTAATTTTTTAAAGAAAGTTGTCATAGGCCTACCAGAACAGTGCTGCTAGGCACTGCTGTGTACCAGCTCAGTATGAAGAAACAACTCTGCATTTTGACCTTTGCTTTTGAAAAGTTTATCCTACATAGTTTTCTAAGTTCATAGTAAACTAGAAACACTGAAGGAATAAAATGTGTTTCTGTCTCAGCAACAATATTTTAAAAAGCACAATTCAAAATAGCTTCAATCAACTAGGAAAACCGTGACCTTAGTCCTCAGCTGGTGTAGTCACCTTACCTCAAGTGAAGGGGTTGTCTCTTCATTCTTTGTTATAAATTCTCAAATTCTGGGTAATGGTATAAACTCTATTTGTTTTGGCTGCATGTCTAGAAATAATAACTAAATGGTCACAAGTGGGCTTTTAAGATAAAACCCTTTGCTACATGAGAAAGAATGATGGAAGTTCATATATCAACAGCTTCTATCCTTTATCTGACAAGATGTAGACTCTCCAAGACAATAGCGCTCAGATTCATATAGTGAAGTCTGTTTTGGAACTAAGAAAAAAAGCTAGGAAAAAGTCTATCATCCATAAAAAAAAATGGAACTTTAAATTTTGAAAAACAAGGCAAATGCTACAGAGAACTGCAATGTGCAGCATTATTTGCTCAGAAATTGGAACTAGTTTGCTAAGTGTTAGATACATAAAAATCTATAAAACTGGAAGTTGGATTGTCTCAAAGTAAATCTATTTTGGTCAACTCAGGCAGAGTCATAATCCTCTAGGCAGTAGCATTGCAGAGACCATTTTTCAGGCTGCAAAATTAGCTTAAATTCCCACAATCCCGCTGGTCCCATAAAGAAAAAATGCCTCATGAAACTCATAAACCAGAACATAACACCTACTTGTTCCATATTTGTCCAGCACTCAGACTCCCAAATGACACAGACATGCTCCAAATATAAATTATATAGTAATCTGATGGGTTTAAAGTCACTGTGTAACCGATCATTCCAAACTGAAACACCTGGCACAAGCTATAGAGCAGGGCAAGTAGTAACTAAGATGATGTCTGGGGGTAAGTTATTGATTTGGGAAGGTGGACTCTGGAGAACGTACTTAGAAATGTTTTTCAGTCCTATTTTTGGGAGAAAAAAGGAAAAGTTAACACCTGACAGTCTTTGAAAAGTTAATAGCTACTAGTTTCATTGAGGCTCCTTTTCTTATGGAGGTACTGTTGGCTCCAGAATGTAGCCTTTAGGGCAGGGGTCTCAAACATGTGGCCCATGGGCCGCATGCGGCCCCTAAAGCTATTTCCTGCGGCCTGCAACAACACTATCATTACAGATATTTGCAGTATTGTTGTATGAAAAGGTTTCAGTGGTGCAGCCCTTGGGCTAACGTACTAGTCCTCATGCGGCCCTCGTAGTGATTTGAGTTTGAGACCCCTGCTTTAGGGACTAGCTTTTTACTTCTCTCTCTCTCGCTCTCTCGTTTGCTTGTTTGTTTGTTTTCCAAGGGAAAGTTTGCAACATGTATAGTTGTTCTACTACCAGATCTAATTCCATAGGCTGACGTATCCCTGGCAGTGGATTCATGGTGACAGATGTTGAGCAGCTATTGGGCAAGTGCTCTGCAGGTAATCTCTGGGTTCGGACAGCTGGAAGTCATTATGGTGCATTACCAGACCTAATAGCATTCTTATTAGAAATGCTTTTTGGAAAGATCTATAAATTATGACTATTCTTCAGAAGATTTTAGGAGCATAACAATTAAGGTGAAATGCAAATAAAATTTTAAAATGTGAAGGCATGAAGACATACCAGTGGGGGAGCCCAAACAACTGTAATTTTCCCCTGTAGTTATGCCAGATAATAACCACTTTATTATGATGAAGGCCCCAATACTGAAAAGAATTATGTGCATGCTTAACTTTATGTAGAACTGAGTGAATGATGGATTTCTTTGCTCTGCTTTGCTGGCAATTCCAAAAGTCAGGAAAAAAAATTATTTGAGGCTGAACAAAATGCCTCCTTTGCCATGAAATGGAATGTTTGGTTCAATTCTGAGCATTTCAAATGACTGTTTAAAAAAAATAGTAAAATCAAAAGGAATTTCAAACAAAAAAAATTAAAAGCTTTCATTTACAAAAAGTTAGTAGGACATATCTAGGTTTGTCCACGTAAAAGAATTGTTTGGAGTGATGTAATCTGGCAAAACCAACATGAATTTTTGAAGGTTTAGATGTCTCAAATCTGCATTTTTTATCAAAAAGTCCTGATTACTAACTTTGGCTTAGCTATAACTTTGACTACTATAAGTAGTCCTTTAGCCCTCAATCAGACTACTCAATGGAGTGTAAAGATTAAGCATCTCCAAAAGTCTTGGCAGGATCTGGACAAAAGCATTTTAATGTTTGTAGTTCCAGATTACATTAATATGTCTTTAAAAATCACTTTATATTTCTTCCTTATGATGTCATTACACAGGACTGCAAGGAGTGTGCAACATAGGCCTGATAGCCTTGATCTTAAACTGCTTCTGCACTGGGGGAATTCTCCCCAGCTCCTATAGGCTGCTGCAGCTATGTATAGGGATAGGGACTGGAGCTGAGGTCACAATGAGCCCCTTGATGATTTCTTTAGGAAATAGGATCAGGAATTAAGTACATCCAAAATTTAATATTAAAAGATTCTGCAAATTTCTATTTTACAGGTGTATATATAAGAATGGAAAGGGGTTTTTGTTGTTGTTTTGGTTTGGTTTTTTTAAAGCTAGTAATGGTAGCTAGGCAGCAAAACTGTTTTACACCATCCTTAATATCTTAAAAAAACTTTGGTAAAGTATTTAACTGCTTCCTTGCAAGCAACTGATTAAAAACACAGGATATTTCTTATTTTTGATAAAATTTAACCTCCATTGATAAAATTACTCTTATAAATATTGCATCAGTTGACTAGAAGAATAAGTAGACAGTGTCATGACATCAGGAAAGCTAGTTGCATATTATTTCCTATTCATGTGATTGCCCAGATCTTGATAAGTGACACATTCTGAGAATGTACTAATGGTATGGCCAAACTTTCTGCTGAATATCAGATAAATTTGAAACTACATGGTAATGTGCTGAAACAGCTATGTGGGGGTGACCTTGTTCTCAGTCCAGATTCTAATGACAAAGGTTGCAAGGAAAACAAAGAAACCTGCAAAATAAATGTATCCTTAGAGAAGACTGTAACTAGAACAATAGATACAGGAACATTCTCAGGGCAGGTTTACAACTAGAAATAGGTGCTAATGTCACAAAAGGCAATTCTGCAGTTAGCACTAACTAGCAGTCTTATGTGTAGTCTCAGCAAATATTGAAAAGATTATATAAGCAAACCTACCTTTTCATATATAAAGATGGTCTCTCCCCTCCAGGAATTGAGTGTTGTTGATAGTGCCATGTCCTAAACTTGCATTTTCTCTGTTTGGGGATAAAAAGAGGCCTTCAGTGCTGTAAGCTGATATAAGTGGCACATGAGCACCTAGTTAATATAATGAAGGTTGGAAAAAATGGAATTTCTTTGCAGGCTGTTCATAAAAAAAAAACAAAATGAGCAAAGAAGGTTTTGGGAGATAGTTTCCTAACCGTGTTGTGGATATATGTATAATACTGCTGATCCGCTGTCTCTTTTCTTTAGGAGATAGCCATTCTGCTGAGTAGCTCGTTGCCCACAGAGAATTATCTCAAGGATGAGTCAGAGCTTCCTGATGCTAGTGGTAAATGATAAGCTGAGAGTCAGAATTAGAAGGCCTTTCAATTTGGTCCTCCTATTTAGAAATATATGTATTCTGTAATGGCCTTTGTCAGGCATTGTACCTGCCCTAACAAACAAAAAGTTATATCATGGCCTAGTTTGGTTTGTGTGGTCTTCTAGTTGTACAGTATGTGAACAATAACAGAGAGTTTGGTGTAGACAACAGCACCAAAATTTGTACAATAGTAGCAATTTATATGCATTTGCAACAGTAAGGTAATAAACTCAGACGTGCAAGACAGGAAGGAACTTCCACAGGTCAACTAGTCAAGTCCCCTGCACTTAAGGCAAGCCTAAGTAATAACTAGACCATTCCTGACAGATGTTTGTGTAACCTCTTCTTAAAAACTTGCAACAACAGATTCAAACATCATTGTAGGCAATTTTCTCCAGTGCTTAGCTACCCTGACAGTTACAAAACTTTGGTAATGGTCAACTTAAATCTCCCTTGTTTTGCACTTTATGCAAATTGTTTCTTGTTCTAGCCTCAGCAGTTAAGAGAACAACATTTCACCTTCCTCCTTGTAAGAACTGTTTCTGTAAATATGTTTCCATAAACTGTTCTCATGAACACACTCACCCTTCTCTTCTTCAGACTAAACAAACTCATTTTTTAAGTGTGACAGGATGCATGCCTATGCACTCCTAGGGAATCTGCTTAACTTTTTTGTTTGCTTATGCACTGTGATTGTACAATCGTATGCCAGTTAGGCCATGCAAGGTCTCTTTACGAATGCTCATAACCTATTTCACCTGATTGCTCTGGTATCGGGTTTCCAGCAGCATCATGTATGTGCACAGATATATGGCATGTTTTGCATGGCTCAGGAAGGAGACAGACAGAACTCTTTTCCGGCAGAATGAAAACAGCCACGGCTGTGAGCAAGCAAATACCGAGAAGAGGCAACAAAGAGCATGCTAATTGAGGTCTATGGCTTAAACAGGACACAGAGACCACCTCTGCCTAGAAAGGGAGGGGTCAAGGAGGCTTAGAAACAAAGAGAGACACATGGAACAATTTGGGGCTTTTTGCCCAGGAATCTCCAGCTTGAAACAACTTCAAGCAAGATCTGGGCCCTACCTGTTCTCAGGCAGAGACTGGCCGTACAAACATCTGGCAAGCAAACATCTTGAGCACAAACTTGGTCTGTGAGGTCAGTTTAGGTAGAGAGATTAGTTTAGTATGTGTGTTCTACCTTTTATTTCCCTGTGGTCACTCCTGACTCATTTATATTATGATTCTTCCTTGATTGGCCATTTTCTCACTTAAAATAGTAATCTGATCAATAAGCTGGTACTTGTTTTATCTAAAGCTGCGTGGACTTTAGAGGGCATGAGTGAAGAAGGCTGGGCATGATCCATTTCTTTGTTAAATGGGGAGACTTCAGTGTACAGTGATTGAGAGTGGGTCCCAATCCCTGTAGGACAGTGGCTCTCAGTGAGGTAACTGGGTCCAGGGGTGCTCACTTGGGGACTGTCCCTCAAGTAGCCAGTGGGCATATACCCACTTCTTGGGACTGATTGCACGCGAGAGACTGAAGTGGACTGACTCAGGAGTGAGTGCTCTCCTGACAAAGCAGAGTGAATCTGGGTTCAAGAGTGGGAATTGGGGGGGCCACAGTGGTACACTGGACTGGATCTGGGGAGCAGCCTATCACAAAAGATTTTTCTGCATAGATCATGTTTTATAGACCTTTAATAATTTTTTTGTTGCTCTCCTCTGGACTTTATCCAGTTTGTCCATATCTTTCCTGAAATGTCTAGGACTGGAAACAATAGCTCAGTTGAGGCCTTATCAGCATGAAGTAGAATGGAAGAAGTACTTCTCTTGTCTTGCTTACAACTGTTTTTTTCCTCTCTTAGTTTTTACTGATACCTTGTTGGCAGGTCTGCTGCGGAGCCTTGATCTTAAAAGACAGTCCTCTGAACGTATTATTTCCAGGATCATCCTACTTATCTAACATGGCTTTGGAGAGTGGTGATGGGGGGAATTAGTTACTTACCCACTTTCCTCAGAGGTGGTGATCCCATTGTCATCAGATGACCCTTAACCTTCCCCTCGCTTCCCACCCAACAAACTATGCAGAGGGCAACCTGAAGATTTTACTTTGTACTTCATTTTTAAGGCAAGATTTTCATATGAACCATTATTCAGTCTGGTACACAAGTCTCACCCTCCCATTTATTAATTCCCTATTGCGTATTTCATTTAAGATTCCCTGTTGCTTAAACAATTATGCAAAATGAAGTAATTTGTATGAGAAAAGCACATATTTATTTTGTGAACCTGTTGTGGGAAGCTAGTTTTTCTAAATAATAACGTCTCACTAACAAGCTGTGGCTAGATCCTTGTAATGTTGAACCAGAGCCATGCAGATACTTAAATATGCCCACAATACCTCTAATGGCAACAGCTGTTTATTGTCCCATTCTCTTTAACATCTGCTTCAAAGTAATAACCCACTCGAATCCTCTGATGTATCTAACGGCTGTTTCTAATAGACTAAGAAAGTTAATACCCTATAAATGACAATAATTTGAGATTCTTCATAATTTTAAAACAATGCAGAAGAGTCAAGCTTAGTCTGAAAATGATCAGCTGAACATTCTGAGCATGTGCTTTGTTCATGGGGTTATTCATTGTGAATGACAATGCCAAACAGAAAAATAAAAATAGCATTGCGCACCAAAGTCAGGCATGCACTGAACTGCAGTAATGAGGGAGACTAAAGAAAATTGCTATACTATAAAATGAACAGGAAATCACAAAGTCTTGTAAAGTTTATAGCAATTGCAGATTTGCATAACAATTATATACTAAGGTCCCTGTGTGCACTTTGATTCTCCTTTTACAGTAACACACAGGTCACACAAAGAAGAATGAGAAATCAGAAAATCCCAGAATATATGGTACATATACATCCAGGCCTTTTAAAGTTGTCACTTTAGAAATGCTGTTACTCCAGAAAATTCATCCTAACAAGATACTATTACTTACCCAGTAATCCAAAGGGGTTTTAGGTATCTATGGCAATGTCTACACTGGGGGCCCTTTGAAGTCAACTTAATAAACTTGTTAGGTCAGTTTCAGGGTATGTCTACAACAGAGACAGTGTAGACATACCCTGGGCCTGGGCCCTGCCCCCTACCCCACTCCCTGCCCCGATCCAGCTCCAGGGGCCAGATCCAGCTCCTGATGCCTCTGGCAAGCAATGCGAAACCGGATCCGGCACCGAGCCCCATGCCGCAAGCACCCTGCTGCTTATGGCAGGTGGCTCAGGGCCAGATTGGGCTCTTTCCCACTTGCCAGCAGTGGCAGGAGCTGGCTCACAGCTCCCTGCCACTTGCAGCAAACAGCTTGGGGCCGGATCCACCTCCCCGCCACCTGCCAGCAGCGGCAGGAGTCGGATCAGGCCCCAGAGCTGGATCAGGGCCCGGTTCCTAGGTTGACTTAACTCTTAAGTCGGCCTTAGGAGTGGGTGTTCCTAAGTTGACTTAAGCTCTTGCTTAAGG
Source organism: Podocnemis expansa (assembly GCA_007922195.1). Taxonomy (NCBI): domain Eukaryota; kingdom Metazoa; phylum Chordata; order Testudines; family Podocnemididae; genus Podocnemis; species Podocnemis expansa. The sequence goes on along the minus strand of ML681964.1, from coordinate 8,675,043 downwards.
TCAACTTAACACAAGCCCAGTTAGCTCCTGGAGTCCCTTAGATCGACTTAAGGGAGGTTAAGTTGACCTATGGTTCCAGTGTAGACCTACCCTATTACAGTGCCAAAGGATCAACTTACTTCCTCCAGCAAAATTTAAGTACCTCCATTTAATGCACAGGGAAAAAAAAATCACACCTATTCATTCAGTTACATATTGTTTCTCCACACCTGCAAAAAGTTGCTTTGTTTGGTACCCCAACATCAATATCCTCGAGTAGAATAAGGCTTATTTGACACATCTCAATATCATACAGCAAAGTATCAGGTTTGGGTGTGAGTACAGAAGTGATATTGCTCTGGAGAAACTGGTCAAAGGCAGGAGAAGGGATCTGCTTCTACTAAGAGTAAAGGAAATTTCTTGCAGTGAAAATGGAAGTCTGAGGTTTTAGCACCTGAAGGACCAGTATTGTACTCCTAGTTTTATATGACTTATGCTGTCCCTTGACTGCAGCAGCTCAATTTATTTTTAATACAGTATGTCTCTTGAATTCCACAGTTTCAATCAGATATTTCATTTTCCCTTTGAAACAGGCAACATCACACAGAACTTTTCTGCCACATGGAATCCCTCTGCCTACCCACATACACTTTCCTGAACATCTTTATAAACTTCTTTAAACATTTGTAATGAAAACCTTAGAAGATTTAATGTAAACTCATGGTTTTAAAAAAGATTTTGAGTTTAAGGACGCTAGGTCACATTCTTCAGGTAAAAAGTGGTCAGGGACTGGTGGGGGAGGGGAAGAGCTTGAGGGAGATGGAACATTCTCTTTTGGAATGTTCTCTAATGGAACGTTCTCTTCTGGAATGTTCTCCAATGGAATGTTCTCATTTGTTGTCTTTGTCCAAGGCTGCTGCTGCTGCTACTGGTGTATTTGCACTGAATAGCTTATTAGAAAATACAAGAAAGTGAAGATACAGGCTTGTTTTTGTAAGTTTGGTCTCAGCTCATTGTGCACATATTTCATTTGGCTGCATCAAAACACTACACGCTACTTCAATTACTTTGGCATGCAGGCCACCAAAACAAGCTTGCCATTTCATATCCTTGACACATTTTCTTTCATGCGTGTCTTTTCTGTCTCAGTGACATTTCAGTTCCCAAGCTAACTGCCATACTGGCTCTCAGTCTGCAACAAAGTTAGTTCCAAATTGTTAAATGTAATGAACAAGGCATATCAACATAAAACCAGCAGATTATAATGCCTGAAAGATTCCCATTCATAGATCCGGCAAATTCTGATGGATCATCAACCCAGCCTAATTCAGAAGATAGGTCACTGTGTTTCAACATCCAAAGCAAGTTATTGCTTTCCCATTACCACTGAGATTTTGTTTATAGATGAGCCTGAGCTGCTGTGTTCAGTTGTGTTTAGAGTAGTTTGGATCTGTGGTTTTGCTGATTTCACTAACACTGTTCATCAAAGTACTTTGTGGAGAAAAGTTTTAGGTCTGGCTTCCGACCTGGAGAACTAGGAATAGTATTTGCTGCCAGAACATTCCCTCTTTCTTCCCCTCCCTAAATGCCTTAAGGAAAATATGAAGACTAATGAAATTGAAAGAACTTATGGGTGTCATACCTGTAACTTGGTGTCTTGCATATGAACCAATGTTCTGATATTGGAGCTCGCTTTGGCACAAATTTTGTTCATTAGCATACAGGCACAGCTTCCAGTGACTTCAATGCAAGTTGCACACACATGTTTGAGTATGTTGTCATTAACATAAATATTTTTGCTTCCTTCACTGTGAATGTTTAGAGGGAGCTGTGTAATTCACAGTAGAAAGTTCAGGTTGAGACGAGCAGTTACACTGATCATTTAATTTATAGTAATTATCCTGTGTACTACAGAGAAATCAGAGAGCAAATAAAGCAAAGTTATGGGTAAAAGAATAAATTATGTCAATTCCCGGACTCTAGAGAAACAATAGCTTAGCCATCCAACCTAACAAGACTCCCAGGCTTGAAAGCCTGCATGAGGTGTGGAGATTCCAATCCTATTGTGTGTTGAGTGAACAGACTGAAAGCAAAATACAGATTACTTCTGTCAAATTTGTCTCAGAGTCCATTTTGTCATATCAGCAACCTTCCTCATGACTATCAGCTTTCCATTTCAAAATATTAGTAAAACGAATTGATATTCTCTTTTGTGAAAGAAAAAGTAAAGTGATTGATATGAAGCAACTTCCACATTGTGATAGTGAAAACAAAATAATATGCTACCAGAGAGTGGAAAATTACCAACAGTGGGAGAGCATGTCTCTGTGCATGTTACTGCAAAGGCACAAATGCAATTTCTTTTCTTTGTCACTTTTCCCCACAATCTTAGTTAAACAGTTCACTCATTGCCACAATAGGCTAACCCAGGATGGGGAGACCTGAAAAATCCTCAAATTGCTATCAGTTTGAATCTAACAATTCTTACTTATGTATGAACTAGAGTACAATGTTACCCCCATACCTGAAGCAAAGAAGTTCACTTTCATACTCAGGAAATGCCCAAAAAGAAAAAAAAAAATAGAACGCCACTGGTCACCACATACAACCTTCAAGTCAGACCTCTGGAACAGATGATTAAGGATGTCCAGCCTATTTTAAAAGATGACCCCTCACTCTCTCTAGCCTTGAGAGACAGACCTCTTCTCACCTACAACAACCCCTGAACCTTAAACAGATACTCACCAACAACTGCAGGCCTAACAACAGAAACATTAAAGCAGGCAGATTTCCCTGCAACAAACCATGCTGCCAACTTTGTCTACATATCTGCACAAAAGACACCATCACAGGACCTAATCAAGCCAGCTACTACATCAAAGGATCATTCACCTGCTCCTCCACTAATGTGATCTATGCCATCATGTGCCAGAAATGCCCCCACACCTAATACATTGGACAAACAGGACAATCCCTACACAGAAGAATAAATGGGCACAAAACTGACATCAGAAATCACAGCATACAAAAAAAGCAGTTGCTGAGCACTTCCATCTTCCTAATCACTCCATTAATGATTTGTTAACGATGATCCTCAAGAAAAGCAATGGGGCATCAAGACTTCTAAAGAGAAACAGCTGAAATTGAACTAATATGCAAATTAAACTGTGTGCAAGCAGAGCTGAATCGTGGCTATGGATTCTTTTTACATTATAACAGGTAATTTGACTTCACCCTCCTCTATGTGCTGTTTCCTAGAGCCTGAATCATTACAAATGTTCTGATTTGCTGTTGCAGTATGACCTGATCCCATATCTTACACTCCCCTGCATTTATTTTCATCCAATTCTGTAAGTTCCCCCCTTCAAAACGTCTGATGAAGTGGGATTTTCTCCCATGAAAGCTCATGCGATAAATAAATCTGTTAGTCTTTAAGTGCCACAGGACTCCTTGCTTTTTTTTTTTGGTTTACTAGACTAACATGGCTGGCCCTTTGGAACTCATCAAGGCAGTTTCACCTCTGTTGCTGTAATTTATCAATGCGTTGATTGACAACTACAAATCTGCATACTAACAGCTCAAAATACTTACCTGCAAAGCAGGTAGAGGTGTTAGTAGACTAATCTTTGTTTAAATTATTTTTCAGTTGCAAAAATGATGCCAAATCCCAGTCCTTTTGGAAATTTAACTGCATGTGTGGTTTGTCAAGAAAGGTCACCTTAATCGAAGGCTAGTGCACACTAGAAGTGTACATCAGCACAATTGCATCCAGGGGACTTTGCTGCTGTAGCGCATCTGGTGAAGATGCTCTACTATGCTGATGGGGGAGAGAGAGCTCTCCTGTTGTCAGAATAAAGCCACCTCCATGAGAAGCAGTAGCTATGTCATAGTGCTGCCTACACTAGTGCTTAAGTTGATATAATTTACGTCACTCAGGGGTGGCTTATTCAAAATAAGTGGTAATTTAGACATGGTCCAAGAATCCTTTTTCATAAATGGTGGTAAGCCATATACTCAACTGGTATAAGTGGCACCTGGTATGAGTGAAGCTATGCTGATCTATATCAGCTGAGAATCTGTTTCACAGACTTGTAATTCCAAGACTTAATTTAAAAGCTTTTAATGGTAAGAAAATAACTTTTTCTTATTAATGTATACCATCATTCCCCTGTAGCATGAGATATAGGTCACTTGCTGGTGGTTTCTCTGTACCTGGAAGTCTTTAAACCATGATTTGGGGACTTCAATGACTCAGTCACAGATTAACTGTCTATGGAAGGAGAGGGTGGAAGGTTCTATGGCCTGCATTGTGCAGAAGGTCAGACTAGATGATCATTTTGTTTCCATCTGACATTAAAATCTATGAATCTGTGAATCACTAATACTGTGTCATGTGCTGTTAAGCTCTTTTTGTTGCTACTGTACCACTCAATGTCAATCTCCAGTTGATTCAGCAGGAATAAGAGATATACAAAAATTACAGTTTTTAACTTTAGCATTACCAATTCTGTAGCAAATCCTTCTTTGTAAAATCTTTTGCGTGTATAGCATCATCACCTATGGAGAGTGGCTGAAGAATGGACATAGCTGCTATCCATGCACACCAGACAAACTATTGAGTTTCAAGGTTTGCTCAGCTTCCAAATTTTCTTAACAAATGCACTCAAAATTTGGTGCTCAAAGTGATTACTTGTAAATGACTGGCTGGAAACAAGTTTTGCTCATCAGCATTCAGCACAACTGCTATAAGTTGAAGGAGTTAAGAGGGGGAAAGAAAAGCAAACATGTAAAGAGTCGAGACTATAAAAGGAGATCAGTGAGGTGGAAAATAAGGACAATGCCAAGTTGTTTAGGAACAAAATTTCACACCCCTCAAAAGTTGTAGATCATAATTATAGCTCCTGTCATCCTGATTCTGTTCATGTTTCCCTTAAAATTGATCACTGCGGCCAGGTATAACTTAGGGGGTAGGCAGGAGACAGCAACACTTAATGTAGGGCCTTATTATAAACAAATCTGCACTGCTGTCACTGATTGAAGAGGAGAGACATTCATCCATCCTTCATGGTCAGAGAATGAGATGAATGGATACTGGGCAGAAGAAATTTATAACTTGGTTTTTGCCTTAAATTATTCTGATAACAGCAAAATCTATGGGATGATTAGTAATTTCTTTTTCTTCTACTGCAAAGGTCTCCAAACTGTAGCTATCCATTCACAGGGGGAACAAAATATTATTTTAAAGCAAATGCACCTGTTTGCACACACAGATGTTCACTTTGTAATAACTTGTCAGCACAAATACTGGAATTAAAAAACCTAACTAACTAATTGTGGGAGTGGAACACCCTTCCACCCAGTCTACATATCTAACTACTAATACATGCACAGAAATCTAGCAGGTAGACAAATAACTGGATTTTTTTTTCTAATTTTAGTAGTACTACTTAGACTTGTGTAGTGCTTTTTCATCCACAGATCACAAAGCATTTAAATGTAGCGTACAGAAGGTTAAGCATGCCCTGTCCTGTGAGGAACAGTGGAGATGAGTCCTTAAATAAATCAGAGAGGCTGCATGGAAAGCAACCAGTCAGGGGGAGGTTACAAGGTGCAGCCAATCAGAGCTCAACAGACTCACATAAAAGTAAGCTTCAGGCCAGAGTCTGTTAGTTGCTGTTCAAAGCTCAGGAAGTGACAAATGGGCTCAGAGAACTGCAAGCATCTTGAGCAGAGCAGCTGCTACCTGGGACTGGGAACGGGAACAAAATGGTATTCCTGTCTGACTGCAGGACTGAGCAGCTAGGCACTCTGAGGTGAAGGTGCTAGGGCTGAGGGGAGGTAGTGGGAGATATAGTGGCATCAACATAAGGTGAAGAGGTGCAGCAGGAGGCTGCTATTTATACAGTTTTTAGATTGGGAGACAAAGAACAGGTGGGCCCAGCTCACCCCACTCATCAGTGGGGAAGTGGGTGGACAATAGGACTGTAATACCCTCTCTCAAAAGGGAGAAATGAGGATGGCAACCTTGTGGGAGGCCTGAGTCATGAAGAGGACACTATGGTTCTGAAAGTCAAGAACTTGGCCATGATTGGAAGCAGAGACAAAGTGATGGTGTGCAAACTATGGATAGGAGTATCGGCTTGAGCCAGACCCCAAAATGACAAGGAGGAGGTGCCAGTTTGGCTGTGAAATGTGCAGCTTGTGGGAGGTGAATAAGATTTATCTCCTTGTTTACTAGGAACAAACTGGGGGTATAGTTAAATACTGGCTTAAATTTGCATGGCTAATCAATACTAAAACTAGAAACAGAGCAGTGGTTTCCTTACTCCATCTCAGATGCCCTGTCCAGTGTACCAAACTGCCTAATGCACCATTGAGCAAAGAGAGGGAGCAATTACTGAAAGGTGCTTTCATAGAAATGAAAGCAGTGGTGAAGCGTGACTGCATGCCAGACTCAGAATATGTTTTAATTTAATTTATACATTTATTAATTTTATGGAGGGTTTTCTTTCCCACCTAATGTTGATGGTGAATGTGAGCTGTGGTAACCACGTTTGAGACCAAATGAGGCAATATATTTCACTAATATGCTGATCACTGCTCATGAATTACACAATTCCTATTCCCAGTCTCATTAAAACACAGATAAATAATCCAAATATTTTTATTGCTTTCTTAAAGGGACTGCTTTTTTCTTTAAAGTAAGCAAGCTACGGTACTCCATCATTTATATTGGCAGAAGCAGAAGATGTCATACAGTACATTCAAAAACATCAGTGTTCTAGCTCTTTTACCATCATCTCACCCAAATGTTGCTAAAATGCCACTAGTGCCTTTAATTTACATACAGTGCTGTCAACTTAGAAAGAACTTTGGGGTACTACTTTAGTCTTCATCCTGCAAAGACTTAAGGATTTGCCTAACTTAAAGCATGTGAGTTCAGTGGGATTAATTACATGCTTAAAGCTAAGCATGTTTTTAAGTCTTTTCAAGGCTCTGAACTTGAGCTGTTATGCAAACTATACATGGAGGAACTCTTAACCAGAATGCTTCTATTTCTGAGTGAAACTTTCTTGACTAGCAGACACCAGTTTAAGAGATTAGAGTAGAAATGAAAAAAGAACTTGTAACATTTTATGATTAAAATATTACCATGCATGTTGTTGTTGCTACTACTGTTGTATAATTTCAACAAATCTTACCCAAAGGGTGTCTCATAAGATATCAATGGAAAGGTTAGTCTATAAGATGGATTATCCTTTTTATTTGCATCTCTCATCGTTGTATCTGAAGTTATAGATAGATAGATGTATGATTATCCATCTGGATTTCAAATGTGTGCTCTTGGAATAATCAGGAGCCAGTCTGATTACATTATGAATGAGCAATGCCATTGATGGCCTATCAAAGGACACTTAGCTGTCACTATGGGCTGTAGAATGAGCTTATCCCCATCAGTGAGCCTTCCTGTGGACATCTGAGTCAGAATGAATAATTGCTACTTCTATGACTTAACAAAGCATATATGGACATGTCACTGACTCATGTGACCCTGGATTCTATCTTCTTCCTGTAAACTTTGACAAGCTAAGACAAAGAGCATCCACCAACAAGGGAAAAGATATAAAGGCCCTCGAAACATCTTCATTTCCTATGTAGCAGTTCTGTAGAAAAGGACCTGAGGGTTATGATGAACGGGAAGCTGCATATGAGTCAACAGTGTGCCCTTGTAGCCAAACAGGCTAACAGCATATTGGGCTACATCAGTAGGAGCATTGCCATTAGATCGAGGGATGTGATTATTCCCCCGTTCAGCACTTGTGAGGCCACATCTGAAATATTGTGTCCATTTTTGGGCTCCCCACTATGGAAAGGATGTGAATAAATTAGAAAGAGTCCAGTGCAGGGCAACAAAAATGATTAGGGGGCTGAGGCATATGACTTATGAGGAGAGACTGAAGGAACTTGGCTTTTTTTCATAGAATCATACGGTAAGAAAGGACCTCATGAGGTCATATAGTCCAACCTCCTGCCAAAAAAGCAGGACCACTCTCACTAAATTGTCCCAGCCAAGTTTTTGTTTAACCGAGCCTTAAATATCTCCAAAGATGGAGATTTCACCACTTCCCTAGGTAGCTCATTCCAATGCTTCACCACCCTCCTAGTAAGAAAGTTTTTCCTAATATCCAACCCGGACTTCTGCCGTTGCAAACTGAAACCATTGCTCCTTGTTCTGTTCTCTGTTACCTCTGACAATACCTAAGCTCCCTCCTCCTTGGAGCATCCCTTCAAATAGTTGAAGGTTGCTATCAAATCCCCCCTCAGTCTTCTTTTCTGCAGGCTAAATAAGCCTAGTTCCTTCAGTCTTTCTTCATAGGGCTTGTGCTCCAAGCCCTTGATCATTTTTGTTGCCCTCCACTGGATTCTTTCTAATTTGTCCACATCCTTTTTGTAGCGGGGAGCCCAAAACTGGACACAGTATTCCAGATGCGGCCTCACCACTGCTGAATAGAGGGGAACGATCATATCCCTCGATCAGCTGGCAACACTTCTACTGATACAAACCAGTATGCCATTGGCATTCTTGGCAGCAAGAGCACACTGTTGACTCATATCCAACTTCCCATCCACCGTGAGCCCCAGGTTCTTTTCTATAGTGTTGCTACTTAGCTGATCGCTCCCCAGCCTGTAGCAGTGCATGGGGTTTTTCTGTCCCAAGTGCATGACTTTGCGCTTGTCCTTGTTGAACCTCATGAGCTTTCTGTTGGCCGACTGCTCCACTTTGTCTCCTTCAATCCTGTCCCTGCCCTCCTTGAATCCTGTCTCTGCCCTCCAGTGTCTCTACCATTCCCCTCAGCTTGGTGTCATCCACAAATTTACTGAGTGTGCAATCTATTCCATCTTCCAGATCATTAATGAAAATGTTGAATGGAACTTTGTCCCAGGACCGATCCCTGGGGCACACCACCCATTACTGGTTGCCAACTAGATGTGGAGCCATTGATTCCTACACGCTGAAACCATTGATCTAGCCAGTTCTGTATCCACCTTACAGTCCACACATCCAACCCATACTTCTTTAACTTGCTGATGAGAATGGTGTGAGAAACCATATCAAAAGCCTTGCTAAAGTTGAGGTATATCATGTCAAAGGGTCTTCCCGCATCCACACATCCAGTCATCTCATCATAGAAGGCAATGAGGTTGGTCAGGCATGATTTACCCTTGGTGAATCCATGCTGACTGTTCCTGACCACTTTATTTTCCTCTAAGTGTTTCAGGATGGATTCTTTGAGAAGCTGCTCCATGATTTTTACAGGGATTGAGGTGAGGCGGATAGGTCTATAATTCCCCGGATCCTCCTTTTCCCCCTTCTTGAAGATAGGCACTATATTTGCTTTTTTCCAGTCCTCTGGCACCTGCCCCGTTCACGAGTTTTAAAAGATAATGGCCAGTGGTACTGCTATCTCATCAGCCAAATCCCTCAGCACCCTCGGATGCAGTTCGTCTGGCCCAGTGGACTTGTGCACATCCAGTTTCTATTAAGTAGTCCCTAACCTGAACTTCCATCACCAAGGGCCTCTCTTCTTCTCTCCAATCTGCCATACCCAGTGTAGTGGGCTGGGAGCTGGCCCTCCCTGTGAAAACTGAAGTAAGAAAAACATTGAGCACTTCAGCTTTTTCCTCATCCTCCATGAGGATACCTGCCCCATTCAGTAAGGGACTGTAGCAGGAAAGCACGTCTCCCCTCGTAGGTAGGCCAGAGGGTTCTGCCTGTCAGCAGAGGGGTGGAGCCAGAACCAGCCTGTCAATCAGGCCGGAAGCGGAGGGGTGGGACAGGAACAGGAAGAATAAAAAGGGAGGCATTCAGCTCAGTTGAGCACCAGCCGCCGAAGGGGAAGGATGCACCTTGGCTTGCTCCTGACCCCAGGTCGCCCTGTGGGGAAGTTGGGCTCTGGCCACCAGATCCAGGTCCACATGTCTAGCAGGGCCCACCAGCAGCCGCGAACTGGGAGCTGCCACTCGGATCCAGGTCCACGACAGGCCCACAGGAACAGTCACCACCAGTGAGGCAGGTGGGTGCTCCCGAGCTATTCCCTACTGGGTTCCCCGAAGTGCCACCACACTCCTGCAACTTGGAGGAGCTGCCCCTGGCTGCTGGGAGCCTCGTGCCACTGCCCACCTCATGCGACCTGGAGGAGTTACCACCTGTGGAGGAGCTTGATGGACTCCCTGACCTGCCGCCGACTGATGAGATGGAAGGCTTTTATAATCTACCCCTGGGTGATAACCCTGAAGAACCAACAGACGAGGTACAGCAGTAATGCGAGGCCACGGGTAGCTCAGGGGATTGCAGGTCTCAGCCCTTGATGAGGAGTCACATCTCGGAGGCAGCATGTTGCAGCTTGGATCCCGCTGGCCCTTGCACCAAGGCCTCAGGTCCCATAGGGCCTACCTTGGGGTTGGCGTGTTGTAGCTCGGACCCCACTGACTGCTGTCTGGAGGCCTCAGCCCCTGTTGGGAACCTTGGCTGGGACCCAGCGGATCTGTGCAACCCAATGCCCTTGTTGATTCCAACCCCTGCCATATCCCACCTCTCGGGTCATAACCCCGAGAGGCAGCCTTGTACTTTCCTCTCACCCTAATGACTGAAACTGAAAATGTGAAACTTTTGCCCTGCCAAGGGGCTAAAGACTTGGTGGTCCCACCTCATGAGGGGCCGGGGACCTGAACCAGCTGCCCCTCCCCCTTGCCATAGGCATCCCATCCTTCTCCAGTGGTACGGCAGTAGTCTTTGGCACCTGGATGGTATACCAATCCTTGAATGTCTCCTCATGGATGCTATCGAGGAACTTCTCCAGGGAATGGATACTCCTGAGCCTAGACACCTCCCGCTGTAACTCTCCCACCTGCCTCCTGAGAGATTTCACCAGAAGACACCTGTCACATTGATTCGTCTCCCCAGCCTGATTGTCTGTGGGTAAATGCAGGCAACAGTCCCTGCAAGTCCACACCAGGATCTGGGTAGAGATATCCATGGTCAGGTCTGGCTACAGGCACAGGTGGAGGAGACAGAAGGGGTGCTGGCACAAGCAGTGCGGCTTCTCTTTACTATCATGGCCTCACCAACTCCTTCTCAAACTCCCCTGTTTGCAGTCCCCCTGTTCACAAGCTTTTTTAGTCTGAGGAAGAGATGACTGAGGAGGGATTTGATAATACCTTCAACTACAAGCAAGGCTGCTCCAAAGAGGAGGGAGCAAGGCTATTCTCGGTGACAGAGGAGAGAACAAGGAACAGTGATTGCAAGCTGCAGCTGGGGAGGTCTAGCTTGGATATTAGGAAAAACTTTTTCACTAGGAGGGTTGTGAAGCACTCGAATGGGTTGCCTAGGGAGTTGGTGGAATCTCCATCTTTGTAAACTTTTAAGACTTGGTTGGGTAAAACTCTGGCTGGGATGATTTAGTGGGAATAGTCCTGCTTTTAGCAGAGGGTTGGACTACATGACCTCATGAGGCTGCTTCTAGCTCTAACAGTCTATGATTCTTTTCTCTGCACTGGATTTCTAAGAAGGAAACTTTGAACAAGAATTGATGATCCCTAAACTGTTTGGATAATTTGAGATTTTTGCAAATTAGCGGTTTGTCTCCCTACTGCTACAGACCTGACCCTGAAGGAAAGGACTTTTGCAACTCAGTATATCATCGTCAGTTGTAAAAAAAGTGACCTATGGCCTTTATTTTCATCTGCATGTATAATCTTTTAACCATTACATTCTCTCTTCTTTAGTTAACAAATTTTGGCTAATATTTATTTCAAAAAACTATAAGCATGTATTTGGGTAACAGATGACATTCTTTTAGCTGCTTAGTGATGTGCCTGATCTTTGCTGTAGGAAAATATAAGTAAAATAAAACAATACTGGGGAATAGACCAAACCGAGTTACAGGACATATCAAGGGGCTGCATTGGGCAAGCAGTGTGTATTTTAACCTTGTGTAATTTAACATAAGTTTACTTAGTATAGTATTCCTCTTTGTTTCTTGGCTGTCTGGGCATAGTCTGTGGCAATGTTCCCTCTAATTACTCGTAGACTGTGTATGCAAACAATTTCCTTGTGTGTGCAAAAACATTTCTTTGTGAGCACCAATATTAGCACTATTGAATTTTTTTGCGCACACTTTATTTTGTTTGCGCAGATTTCACAACCTGTGCGTGCACGCACACGCACATAGCTTAGAGGGAACAGTGGTCTGTGGTTAACAAAAGGATACTTTTCCTTCTCCCTTTTGTACTTAACCCATGTTTTTCCTCTCTTTGGTCATATTATGTCCCCCTAAGAATTATTAACTCAGCAGTTTAGTATAAGTTAGAAGATAGAACGCTTGCATAGAATAGATAAAATCAGTAAACAGTAAACAGAGGTGTGGATAATTATATGCCTAATATGCTCATTAATATTCAGTGTGTAAGTACTAATGTAACCAAATAAGGGTCTTTGAGGCAGTGTCAATCATGTATGCATTACCATACTGTTTTGGATAAAAGAGTTGGAAAACAACCCCTCATCGCTCACTTGAGTTGTCAAGGGAGTAAGTTGTCAAGAGTAGTGAGTAAAATAGGGTTACATTTGACCCAATCTTCCTCCAGGACAACCTGTTTGCTGCTTCTTCCAACATCTGGGATTGCTAGAACTTTTTTACATGTAATGGACACAGATTCTGTAATCTTCCTCCTATTTAACCTGGCTCTCTGGGTGGAAGGAACAGGGCTGAAGAGCTTTAAGGAAACTTATAGTTCTAGACCCATCTCTTTAATTCTGTGTTATTTCCATGACAATGACTCATTTTCTTCTTATGCTTTGGGATACGATGGAGTGTTTTTGGTGGGGGAGAGATGAGGGGAAGAAAACCACTTGTTTTTACAGTGAAAAGAAAATGAAAAGCTGATGCTCAAAGTGAGGACAAATGACAAAGCGTTAGAATCTTATGTAATAGAAAATAGATTTCATGGGTACTCAGCAGTGCCTATTAATATATCAGTGAATCACTGCAGCAAGCTCAGAGAGAGCAGTACTAATTTAACAGGAGGCCCTTGAAATAAATTTTGACAGTGTATGAAAAATGTTACTATTTGACTTTGCCTTAAATCACTAATCAACAGCTTTCTTGATTGCTGTTTCCTGCTTATTTCTTGAAATAACTGCACATCCAACTATACAAGCATCAGTCAAATAAAAATGCACAGTGTTGATGTGCTTTTAAAGTTGTTTGTGATTTTCTATGAATGACACATCAAATACACTTCACAATAGATTCATGGTGGGTTTTTTCTTTATAAGGCAAGTGACCAAACAGCACTATGCATGTAAGAGATCACATTCTGAGGACTCAGCAGTTCTGTACCTCTCAAAATACCTAGTGTTGATCAGCAAATGATGATAACCACAGGAATAGCAGCAGACTGTGACTTCATAAAACCTGACACAGGGGTGGGGCACTATCCACCAAATCACCCATATGCTCACATTTTAAGGATGGGCTAAATCATATAACCCATAATTCAGCATGCCTCTAGGACTCAGCTTGATATTCTGAATCTTTTCACCCTATCCACTGTGGAGGAGAGATGGTATTCGGTCAGTAAGGTCTCTTTTATCCATGACCCTAAGGTCCATCAGCAAAATCCCATGTCCTTTAATGCTGTAAAACGTTTCTTTTAATTGCCCTGGGAACCCTGGGTGCAAGTTATGACACAACAATATTCCAAGTACTACAACCGGTTACTAAATCTAATTCCTATTTAACTGCAAGGAAGGCAAGAAATCCTACCAGGACTTTGCCAATTTGGTCCTTATTAGAAGAAACAATTCCTTCCTGACCCCAAAACAGACAGTCAGTCAGATCCACAGAATACACAAAACTACCAGTACAGGCCAGTGCTGGTGGTGGAGTACATGTGTGCTACTGAAACAAAGCAAAAAGAGGTGCTCTATGGACCAAGCCACAGTTTAAGTTAATGAAACGGGAGGCAGAGGAACCAATCATTTCCATTCCCTACCATGCTGGCCAACGAGTGACTAGAGACTCTGGATGGGGAGAGGCAAGTGGTGTTCTTCCATTTTGCTAGTGGGGCTCTTCCACTCTTCACTGCGTCCATCAAGTTTATCACCAGTTGAGGTCAGTGTGTGGCAATGGCTTCAACTGAAGTCATTTCAACTAAATAAAGGCCAAAGCATGCTCTGGCTAACACGGTGGTGCAGAGGTGTAAGACGGTACCTTTCACATTTTTTACACCCCATGCAAGTTGCCAACTGAACTGAGCTAAGGAGGCAAAGGAGGCTTAGCAGAGCTGCTACATCCCCTCATTGGCACTCTGATTGCCATTTTTTTCACACAGTCTTGCCACTGTGTGACAATGTGGCCATACAGCCTTGAGGAAATGTCATTTTTCACAGCTATACTATGTGTTTGCAGTGCAGCAGGGAGCAGAATGCTACTTACTGCCATTGCTGAAGTGAGTCACTGCTTCTGGTTAGCCCAAACAAAGATTTCAAGCAAAAAGAACTATTTTATCCTGACACTATGTTAGGAACTGGCATAACGAGTTGCTGGGAGGAAGTCATTTTTGTGCAAAATAAGTTTTATTAGCCCTGCAAAACAGAGAGGATCTGGGGCATCTTTTTTTGGCTAGCTCCTGGCACCTTGTTAACTAATTGCCTAATTATAGATATATTTCATAGCACACCCTGGTAACAGGTGGGCTGAATGGAGCAGAACAATGTGGAAAGTAGTTGTAGCCCCCAACATGCCAGTGAGCATAACTATGCTGGTATGCAGTGAATACACTGTGCCAGGTATAAATCTACTAAAGCTCATTCCGTCCCAGGAACAGAGAATAATAATCTGATTCCTGAACTGTTCCTGGGGTAGTACAACCATGAGCAGCCCCTTCCTTTGGGTGTGTGGCAAAGACATGAATGAATCCTAAGGAATGTATAGAGCCTTTCTCACATCAGAGTACATCTGCTTTTGCTACATGCAATCAGTGCACACTTTCAAGCACATTACGTGCATGAAGACCACACCTCATCTCTGCATCTGCACACTGAGGAAAAACAAAAAACAAAAAAACAAAATTTTTATGAGCTGTTAAAAAGCAGTGGAAAGCACCAGCCTTTGTCCTGATTTGTGAAGAGCTGCACCTAGATTTGGTGGTGTTAAATTGCTGAACTACACAGCAGCTGTTTTCTATAGCGAGAAAATTGTACAAGCCCAAGAATGTATTTTTTAAAGTCCTTAAAAATGTATGAACTGGATTTTCAGGAGGTAAATATACTTTGTAAAGGAAGACTAAATTACTAATGAGACAACTCTTCAATTCAAACCTTGAGGATGAGTGGACACAATTACAAGAAACACCAACAAATCATCTGAGAATAGGAATTTATAGTCATAGCAGGCATTTTTGCTTCAGGAACTAGCAAAAATGATGTTAAATCTGAATTGCCTCTTTTTTAATTTAACCCACCTTAATACTTTCTACAAAGACTAACACAGTTCAGCCAACTCTCATGTTCTGGGTACCATTCAATCTATAACCAGGTCAAGAGTAGCTCATTTTACACAAAGATCATTTGTAAGTTAGCTAAGTTAACTCTGGACACATCAGCCCCTGCAGCTTCTTAAGTTTCCTGCCCTCCTTCCTGTTAGATCAAGAGATGAGAGGAGGCCAGCCTCCCTCCTGAACTCCCTTTTATCTGCTTTTCTGATCCTCCAGTGAGTTCCAACACTCCTGCCAGCTTGCGCCGCACCACGCTCTGCCTGCATCCCACTCCGCCTCCCTGTCCCATACAGCCACTCCATCCTCCTAGTCTGCTGGAGCTGGGTTTTCAAAATCAAGTCTCTGACAGAGCCTTCACTGGCCTCAGATGTTCCAACTAGCTTGCAGTAACCACTCCTCAGTCCATAGGGAACAAAGCTCTGATCACTCTGGGGCTTCTCCCCTTGATCATTCGCCTGCTGGCTTCTGACCCTGCTGAAACACAATGGCTATGTCCACATGAGGCTTTTATTTCGAAACAACGACCATTGTTTCTAAATAAAAGTTGAGATGTCCGAACGACATTTCTTTATTTCGAAATGACGGGACCCCATCATTTCAAAATAATGTTTGTCATTTCAGAACAATAAAACCTTGCTTGACATTGAAATAGCCATTGTTTCGAAACGGTTGTTTGAAAACAATGCCATTCAGACGTGTTATTTTGAAATAACGGTTATTTCAAAATAATACTTTTGCCCTTTTCCTTCCCAGTGTGCCTTCCTTTTTGTATATATTGGGTGGGGCATGGCCCAGCAAGGGGGGCATGTTGCCACACCTCCCATGCTGCCCCTCTCCTGAAGCGAAATAGCAAGTCCTGTGTCCAGACATGCTATTTTGCTTTGATGTTTTCCCTTATTTCGATTTAATATTTGCTTATTTCAATTTAAGCTATTTCAAAATAAGGATTTTATTTCAAAATAACTCATTTCAAAATAACTTATTTTGAAATAAGAGTTTACATGTGAACATAGCCAATATGTATCAAAGAGGGTTAAAACTATAAAATATACTCCCTTTAATTTTTAGCTGATCTGTTCTGGCTGTTCATTCTGGGTCTGATCCAAAGCCCACAAAAATCATTGGGAGTTGTGTGTGAAGCTGTTATTTATGAGATTTGAGAAGAAAATGCTTGATTATTTTGTATTTCAGGAGCTGATTGACCCATTTTTAGATGTAGCTTTTATTGATTAGCTTTCAGTTTAACTTAAACTTTGCCCAAATTGTGGTAATTAAAAACAAAGTATCAAGTAGGGTACATATATAAATTAATAGGGCTAATTCTGATTTCTTTGGCATTCAGAATTCCTACTGAAATCTATTGGTGTTTTATATGTAAAATAAAAATAAAAACCAACAACAACACAGGATCAGACCCTGAACTCAATCTTAAACTCCACTTTGGCCTCTTTATGAAGCTCTTAAAACAGCCAACTGGGGATTCACCAAATGCAGGTGAAATCTCTAAGCGTTTTAAGGCTGATGTAGCCAACCCTATGCTATCCTTTCTCTTCCCCCAGCATGAGGGATGCTTAAGGAGAAACTACCATATGTTGTGTTCTGGAAATTTCTGGTTGGCCTCCCAACCAGCTGTGTACCCACTTCTGCAGGAGCAGGCAGAAACTGGAGCCAGTAGACCATATTATTAAGCGCTGAAATTGCAGTGATACCTGGCACACCACTGAGCAAGGTGCATATAAGTTAAGGATGAAAATAGCAAACAGATAGCAAAAGACAATCTCTGGCCCAAAACCCGAGCCATTTAGGCTTCTCAGCTAAATCATATTCAATAGTTAATCACCAGTATTGTGTTTTAAATACTGAATATCCCAAAGCATGTACAGTACATCTGTGTATATTAAGAAATAATGGGGTGGGGGCATGAAAGCATGCTATCTGTTTCTTAAAGGAATTAATTGCTCCTCATAGATCATCAATCAGCTAATTATATGTAACCTGCTAGGGTGGACTCGAATGTCATTCACTTGCCCCTCTCCAGTGCCTCACAGAGAAAACCCCTGCAGAAAGCAGCTGGATTCTTCCTCAGGCCCCTCTGGCCTCCTCCTGATCCTCCCAGGAGCTCTGCTGCATCCAACAGGAACAGGCAAGCCTTCTGTTCCAAGTCAGAAACCTGTGATTTGTTCCTACTGTCTGTCCTGGGACTCACTGACCAGAGTGTTAACCCCTTCCTCCCCAAGAATTACTACATGCCCCCTAAATCAACAGACGGTGCTGGGCAGCCTAGTGTAGGCTGGACCCACACTGGCTTTGATTTCTTCCCAGGACTAGGAAAAAACATGGTTAATATAGTACAATGTACACATATAAAATTCACTACAAGTCACATGATCTCAACCGGGCTCCACTGTTAGTCTGGGCTCTCTCCATCCCAACCGCTTTATCTGTGGTGTCCCTCTTCCCAGTTGAGGGCTGCACCCAGGCTGCTGTCTGTATCAACCCTTCTTTCTTGTCCATCCCAGACCTGCTCAGCTTGGGCCTTCTTGCCCTCACGTCTTTAATCTTATATGACCTAGCTCCCAGCACCAGAAACATCTCCTTTGTTTCCTCCAGGCCACAGGTGTCTCTGGCTCAGTCCCTACCCTGGGACTCATCCTATCTTTCTGGGCCAGGCACTCTCTCCTGAAGTGCCCTCTGGCCCCACAAGTCCAGCAAGCCCTTCCCCACTTGTCTTTGGTCTTGTTCACCCCAGCATGGCCATTAGGATGGTCCTGGGCAAAGCTCAAGAGCTTTACCCTGTACTTAGTTGGAACTACCAACTGTCTCTGAGGATACCAGTCCTCCTGGTGCCTACCCAAGAGAGTCTCTTTGTGTAAAAGTCCTCTTTCGATACCACGCCTGGACCTATTTGAAGAGCTGAGAGGTGATGGGCCACTCGGTGCCAACCTCCAAGCTCCCTTGAACCTCTCATTTGCCTCCTGCTTGGCTTGGAACTGCTCCCTTGATGCTGGGGACCTCAGTTCTTCCCTGGGTTGTGGACTCAGGCTCAGTCCCTCTGGAAGAGATGCAGATGATGTGGGTGCCTTTCCTGGTCGTGAAACACTCTCTGCTGGTGCATGGGGTTGTGTTGCAGATTCCAGGACAGCCTTTTGTGAAGGGTCAGCTGCTACCACAAGTACAGGTCTGGTGGCATCCTCTAATGCTGGCTTCCATGACCCTGAGGATGCTGCAAGCACTGGGTCTGGCTCTTGTTCTGGCTGGGTATCGAGGACTGCCTCTACTGCTGCTGTTGTAGATGCTGGGTTGGGGTCCGGGTCTGCCACCTCTGTTTGGGTCTCTGGTCCTCTAGCATCTGGGAACACAGACTGGACCCTGGTAGAAGGCTCAGTAACAGGGTTAGATGGGGAGACCTGCTTAGCCTGGCTGTGGGTGATGGCGCCAACCTTTTGGCTAGCCTCATGTGGTTCGTTAAGTCCTCTCCCACCAGCATGGGAATGGGATAATCATCATAGACTGCAAAACTCCAGGTCCCTGACCAGCCTTTGTACTGCACAGGCAACTCTGTGGTAGGCAGGTCAAAAGAGCTTACCTTGAAGGGTTGAACAGTTACTTGAGATTTTACATTGATGCTTTCGGGGTCCACTAAGGACTTGTGGATTGCTGACACCTGCACTCTAGTGTCTCTCTATCTGACAACTTCCTTCCTGCCCACACTCATGATCTCCCTTTGGTCTGGGGGTATCTGTGGGGCGTCTGGGCCTGCAGGCACAAGGTGTGACCCGCTGCAAGGAACTGCACTCTGTGCTCTTGGGGCAGTTCACCTTCACATGCCCCAGCTCATTACATTTAAAACACCGCCCAGCTGGCTGGTCACTGGAGTGAAGTTTGTTGCTGGAGAATGGGGCTGTGGGATGAGAAGGTGTCTGAGGCTTCCCTTTTGCTGTAACAGGCTCCTCCCTGTGAGGTTGGCCCTTGGGTTTTCCCTAGTGGTGATATGCTGTCTCTGGACACCCCTCCTGGGACCCCCACAAACTGCTATCAGTTCGGGTCCTCTCTGTCACTTCCACCGATCTGGCTCCAATCTCCCCCGCCTCTGATATAGATTTGGGCTTCCCATCCAGGATATATCTTTGTATTTCTTCAGGAACACCCTCTAGGAACTGTTCCAGTTGTATTAGGAGAGAGAACTCCTCCACAGTTTTAGCTTGTGCCCCTGATACCCAGGGATTCCAATTTTTATCAATTTGGTAGGCATGTTGGGTGAATGCCACGCCTGGCTTCCACCGTAGGGCTCTGAACCGGCGACGGGCATGTTCAGGAGTCAGCCCCATCCTCATTCTGGCCCTTTGTTTAAAGAGCTCATAATTGTTCATGGTTTCTCTAGGCATTTCAGCTGCCACTTCTGCTAAGGGTCCACTGAGCTGTGGCCTCAACTCCACCATGTAGTGGTCTGGGGAGATGCTGTACCCAAGGCAGGCCCTTTCAAAATTTTCTGGGAAGGCCTCTGCATCATCTCCTACCTGGTACGCTGGGTATTTCTTGGGTTGGAGTGCATAAACCGGGGTAGGATTGGTAGTAGCAGAAGCCAGTGTAGCTGCAGTGCCCAGTTTCTCAGCTTTCTCCAGCTCAAAGTGCCACTGCTTTTCCTTCTGCTCTGCTTCTATGCGCTTCATCTCTAGGAAGAACTCCATCTCAATCTTAGTTAGAGATCCTTCTGTCTTAAAGACATCCTCCGAGCTTGTCCCTCGTGGTACAGAAGGTACATGGCTGCCTCTATCCACTCCTGCCTCCGTGGGCTTATTACCCCCTTCCTCGTCCCCACTCCACATGTCTGCCTTGGAGTTGGACTTCTGGGACTGATCTGGGGCTGGTGTCTCCATGGCTCCTCTGCCCCACCACAAACGCATTCACTGGCCTGCTTCCCTGCCCTACTCTGGCCTAGCTATCCTGTTGCCACAAAAGCTAGAAAAAAAAAACCTGCTTGTTTTGGACTCCCTGGTTTTGCCAGTTAAACCCCTTGCATGCCTCTTCCCCCAGGCAGCAAAAGAAAAAATAAAAAGACAAGAGACAAGAAGAGGAAAAAAAAATTCTCCCAAAATGCCCACTACCCAACAGGCAAAACAAAAGGTGTCCTTTTAAAAATCCTTAGGTTTGTGTTTCTGGTTCAAAAAAGTCCACACTGCTATGCCACCATGTCAAGGCTGTTTCCCCACTCTGAGTGCAGAAGGTGGGGGCCTGCAACATGCCTTAAAAGCCACTGGCCTTAAAGCCTGATCTTAAAACTCTCCAAGGCCTCCATTTCCTGGCCTTGGAGTGGTATCGCTGCCACCACCCAAATGCAAAATAACCTCTTGGGAACCCAGGAAGGCACACTTGGGAATTCCCTCCTGTGAGGTACTTGCAATCACTTTTATTCCCCTCTCTGGAGAGTGACTGAACCACAGCTGGAATATCAGCTGAAACTGGAACACAATCCCTTCTAGTAGCTGCCTGTGCAGTCTGAGGCACGTGCACACAAACCTCTTGCCTTTCAGGACACAGAATCAGAGCTTACTTAAAAGGGAAAATCTTTAATTAAAAAGAACAGATAGAAACACAGAGAGTTGCTTCTCTGGGAATTAACTTAGGTAATTACAGGGGATGGGGAGGGGGTTCATGTGCTCAGCATATAGAAATCCAAAAACAAGCCAAAAACAAAGAAAATACCCTGACCGCATCTAAGTAAACATTCCCTGCTCTACCCATGCCTGGTCAGTAACAAACTTAACTTATCTTTGGTAAGGATGTTGCTGGATTCTTCCTCAGGCCCCTCTGGCCTCCTCCTGATCCTCTCAGGAGCTCTGCTGCATCCAGACAGGAACAGGCAAGTCTGCTGTTCCAATTCAAAAACCTGTGATTTGTTCCTATTGTCTGTCCTGGGACTTATTGACCAGAGTGTTAACCCCTTCCTCCCCCAAGAATTACTACATACCCTATATCACTGTCTAAGTCACTAATGAAAATATTGAACAGAACCTGACCGAGAACGGATCCCAGTGGGTCCCCACTTGCTATGTCCTTCCAATTTGACTGTGAACCATGATGATACGTGTTACATTTGCACATTATATTCCTCTGTCCTTATCATGCAATCCAATATTCCACCATACACTCCCACAGAGGAGTGACATGGCACTAAATATTCCTGTGACACTCTAGTTATTTGTGAATAAGTTGGGGAGAGCTTTAATGAAATGTTTCCATTCCTTTTTTTTTTTAAATCCTGCTCTAAATTCACTCAGCTGATATGCCTTGCGATTGCACACCATGCTTGGTTATATAAAGCAACACCACTGATGTGAACAACAACTAAAAATGTGAGAGGATATTTTTATAAAATATCTTTTAAAGATTGTATTACATTTACATTTATTCATAAAGTGTAGATCTGAAATTCCAGCTTGCCCCTCAATTCGGGGTTATGCTCAGTTAAAGGCATCCAAATCTCAGCTTTGTTTGTCCTGCTGTTTTTGAAAGAAAGGCAATATAACTGAAGATCAAATGTTTGTTGCCTGCATCTGTAATATGCCAGCACCTTCTGTCTAGGGGGAACGTTGTGCCAGACAGAATGCTGGATAAATAGCGCAGCAGAAAAATTGCATTACCACTTGTGGTGTACACGTTGACACACAAGTACCCTGAAATAACTAAATTACATCTTTTGCCCAAATCTCAGCCTTTACATTTCAAGTCAAGTAAAAGGCAGTGTACCATTCTGTTTGTTCTGCTCAAAAGCAATGAATAAAGTCATCCAATGTACTGCACTTTCTGTTAATTATCTTCACATTAATGTTTACTTCAACATATTCCCAAGCACAGAAAAGTTATAAATAGGATGACATGACTTCCAAAGTGATTATCTTTTAAAATGTCATTGCATTTTTATGTCTATTCTGAGGTGACTGTATGAGTGCATCGATGTATAGAAAACTGGGAAGATTGACATTATTTCAGCAAAACAAGCAAGGAGTCCCTTGGCATTTAAAAACTAACAAGTTTATTTATCACATAAGCTTTCATCAGATGCTTTGAAGTGGGCTTTTCTCCCACAAAAGCTCGTGTGATAAACGAATTTGTTAGTCTAAGTGCCACAGGACTCCTTGCTTATTTTGGTGAACTAGACTAACATGGCAACCCCTTTGGAACTTGTATTCTTTCAGGAATTTTCAGTTGAATAATGGAGTTTATACCTGAACAATATTCTAATTTAGTCATAGAAAAAAGCAGCTAAATATTTACTTCCAAAATTATGGGGATTAATGTCAGTGAGTATGCATGGAGTCCATTGAATACCCACTGCATTGTCAGAGGAAGAACAAGAAATGTGAATTTTACAGATATTTATCTATAGAGTAATGTAGCTCTTATAGGTTTAGAAAATCTAAATGAGATTTTCTGCTGTTTGAACAGAAACCAAAACAAAAGCAACCAAACTCTGCCTAGTGTCATGACTTAATTAACAGAGAATTTGAAACTGAAATACTTCCTTTTAGGCTGCAATTAACCTCAAAATTTTAAAAGATTTAAATAGTTGATCTTCACCCAATAAACATTCTAAGAACCAGATTCTGCCACTTCTACACACATTTTCAGTGTTGGAATGAAGTGCTTTTAAGAAAAAATCTCAACTTCCCTCATTTTCCTTCTTCAGCATTTGCCCCCTAACTTTTTGTTACTATCTATTGAAAAAAAATATTGTTAGTAAAAATTATTTTGTGTTAGCACAATATATTAGTCTAGCCTTTATTTTGGTATTATTTTCATGTTCCTGTTTTAAAGACAATTCAGCAGGCAAAAACAAGGGTTTGTAAAATGCTCAGTGAATTCATGGATTAAATTCATCTTAATTGTAGAGTCCTTAATCTTACTGAATAGACAATGAAACCCATAGCTGCATGACTAAGTGCAACATTTGACAACTTTTTCAATTTTGTACACTAAATTAAAATTTCATTGAAACACTGATTGTGGGTTAATTAAAATGCAAGATGCAAGTAAATTAGTTATGTAAATAAGATATTGTGAAAGTTATGCAGCAATTACCCAGTCTACATTTATAGCCCTATTGTTTTTCAATACATTGCAATAAATGTAAAATTTGAACCAGGCAATTAAAGAAGGAATTAAGTGCAGATATCTGGAAGGTTTTGGAAATATCTATTTTTAAGTACTCTCTTTCACTCTTAATCATTATGTGGGTCTCTCACAGTCTAGAGTGTATTTATCTTCACCACACCCCTATGAGGTAGCAAAGTGCTACTTATCCCCATTTTACAGATATGGAGTGGAAGAACAGAGGATATGTCCACACTGCAGCTGTAAGCCTCTAAGCCTGAGGACTCTGAGCATCCTAAAAACAGCTATGTGCATATTGTGCCTCAGGAGTCCAAGCCATGCTGCCTCAAGCCAGGTTAAGGCAAAGCTGTCCACTTAGGTTGGAAGTCTCCATCACAGCTACAATGTAGGCATACCCAAGGGTATGTCTATGCTAGAGCCTTAGGTTGACTTAAATTTCCTTATGCTGACCTAAGGAAAGCTCTGTCCACACTGGGAATCTATTAAGTTGACTTAATAACACTACCTCTTAAGGTCGACTTAATGCTTAGGTTGACCATATTAAGTCGATTTAAGTCAGTGTTGAAAGGGCATAGCTCTTAAATCGACCTTATTAAGTTGACTTAAGGCCTATGCCCCATCTGCACTGGCTTAAGTGGACTTAATAAGGTCAACTTAAGCATTAAGTTGACCTAGCAGCTGCCAGTGTGTACATGGGCAGTCTACAGGAATTTGGAATGTGGACGTTCTATGTCGTCTTAAAGTTGACCTTTCTAAATTGACTTAACAGAGCCTCCATGTAGACATACAAGAGACTACCTAACATGCTCAAGGTCACACTGGAAGTCTGTAGTGGAGCAGAGAACTGAACCACTATCTCCCAAATCCTTGCCTAGTGCCTCAACTACTGGATCATTCTTCTTTCTTGTTCCCTTTAAATCATTACTTGTCATTCCTTTTACATTAACTCTTTGGAAACCACAGTTCTAGGTACTGTACATATCGTCTTAAGAATTCCTTCTAGTGGTAGTCTAGAAAATGCCAGTGTTCTAATCTTAAAGGTCATATACTTTACTAAAGGAAACCTAATTTCCCAGCTGGATGCAATATGGATGCTCCCTATGACTGGTTTAATTCCTCATTAAGAGAGATCAAATTTCTACCTCTGCCTGTTTATTGCATTCATTATCACATGACTTATGTGGCCCCTGAGGTAGGTTGCAACACAGAGGATGAAACCCACAGCCATACTCTGTTACCAGTTCCTAAAATAAGGTTGAACAGTTCTAAGTGCTGGCATAAGGACTTTCATATGAAGAATATACCTGTCTTCTCTTGCCATTAGTAGATGCTTCCTTAGAAACATGACCAGATTTTCTCAGTGAAGCAATTTTTTAGCTCCAGGAGTAATGTTCCCTTCTAAAGAACAGATTATGGTTAGACAGGTTTGGCTTACTGCAGGCACATTTGACATGCATTCTGAAAATTTGTGGTCTTGATTGTGAGTCCAAACTCTCAGCACCTCAGGTGGAGGTGGGGAGGGGGAGTCAGTAATTCATGAGGACTAGTGCCAAGTCTGCTCAGCTTGACTTTTGGTTGGTTTTATTCTCTGAAATACTAGAGGTGTAGGGGGCACTTTGAGTCAGAATTTGTGCTTTGGACCGGGGCAGAGCA
Source organism: Podocnemis expansa (assembly GCA_007922195.1). Classification (NCBI taxonomy): domain Eukaryota; kingdom Metazoa; phylum Chordata; order Testudines; family Podocnemididae; genus Podocnemis; species Podocnemis expansa. The sequence goes on along the minus strand of ML681964.1, from coordinate 8,649,738 downwards.
AATAATAGATTTTTTGGCTCCAGATTCAAACCAATAAAAGTTTGGTTCAGGTCAAACTGAAACTAAAGTTTTTCAATTTTTCTTCCTGACCCCGCCCCTCCAGGGGAAAAAAAAGTCTGAAAAAAATTCATTTTCACTCACACAAAACTTTTTGTTCAGCCTAAGTTGATCTTTTTGTTTGTTTGTTTTTCACCCTGTTTTATTTTTAAAAAAGCTAAATTACAAAAGTAATTTCTGTTTAAAAGCAAAAGTCAAAACATCATTTTGAAACAAAAAGTCAAAATGAACCATTTCTACTTTTAAAAAAATCCAGTTTAGTTTAGCTGAAACTGATACTGAATTATACCCAAATTCACAAATAAGTCTGATGCCCCACAAAGTGCATATTTTGGCATATTCAGTGATCTCAAAAATAATACAAATAATTATGCCAGCTCCACTTTGAACTCTTCTCCACTGGCCTTCACAAGCCAAGATGGAGAGGAAGTGGGTGCACTGTTGGAGAATGTCAACATTTATTCTGTTTTTATTATAAATCTAAAACTATAGCGTCAGCCAAATGCAAAGACAGGGACCTCAAGGTGAAGTATACTGTGAGTTTATAATGAATATAGATTTATGAACATTAACTCATTGGGTATGTCTACACGGCACTTTTCTTTCGAAATAACACTTGTTATTTTGAAATAAAAGAAATTTAGTCTACACGACATTTTCTTATTTCGAAAGGACGGATCCTGTCTTTTCGAAATAAGAATCATTGTTTCAAAAAAGTTAAACCCCGATGTTTTTGAAATGGCTGTTATTTCGAAATGGATATTTCAAAATAACGCCAGTTAGACCTGTTGTTTCGAAACAACACCATTGTTTCAAAACAACTGTTTCAAAATAACAGGTCCAAACGGCTTTATTTCAAAATAACCATTTCGAAATAACAGCTGTTTGGATTACAGGCTTTCCCTTAATTCGAATTAACATTTTGCTAATTCGAATTAAACTTATTTTGAAATAAGGATTTTATTTCAAAATGGGTTATAGCCATCCAGAATCCTGCTTCCATCAGAGGACTGTCTACTCACTTAACTAATCAGAGTTTTTGGACATGGATGCTGGAAAGTTTAAAAAGGAGTGGAAAGGTAATTGACTACATTACTAGAGAAAAAATATTCTCAGAATCAGTGATTAAATATGGTATGCTTGAATAGTTATGGTATATGAATACAATATAAAAACAATACCATTATTAGAGAACTAATTTTTAAGAGCTACTAAAGAATATTTCAACAGCTTTTCAAAGATGATTAATCTAGTGGTAGTCTCAGGTACACAAATGCATCTTGCCAAAAATTATGAAGATTGAGAAATGCTCTTGGAGGAGCAGTGATAGTGCTTCACATATTTAAAACTAAACAAGATGAAGGAATGGGAAATATACTGCAGTATACAAAAACAAATAGAAAAACTTACATTCAATAAGAGAGTTGAAACTGGTACACCTTGTTTCTGAGAACAGAACTTGGACCAACAGGCAATTATGATAAAGTGCAAATTAATTAAATCTTTTAAATGCATTGGAATTTTTTTTTATCACAGCCGCAGAGCATTTGAAAGGTATATTAGATTGCTCAATTTTCTCAACCTTAGCAGAACTATGGCAGTGATTATAGAGAAGGAGTCTGGTGGCACTTTTAAAGACTAATGAATTTATTTATTGCATGAGGTTTTGTGGGAGAATATCCCACTTCGACAGCTGATTTGAAGATGGGAGAACTCATCAAAGTAACGTTACAGACAGGTGTGCAAGTCCATATGACTGTGTACTCTTTACACTGTGCATGATGGAGCAGTGAAAAATAATTAATACACTTTAAATATAGGCTGCTGCCAGATAAAAATTTGAATTCAGCTACTGCAGAATTAACAGTTAATGTTCTAATAATAAATAGTACCTTGAAGGCACAGCCATTCATTGGAAGCCATGTGGAGTTGCATTCCACATAGAATAGCACACAGAGTGTTGAACTTTTTGGAACTCGCAAAGTTTCCAGTTGCTGCAGCATGCATTGATAGGGTGCAGAATGAGATCTCTTTTGATTCCCGTCAGCATGGATGGCCATTGTTAAACTGGAATGAGGCCCCCATGCCAACTTCTACCCTGCTTGCTTAAGTGTGGCTAATGCTGCCATTAGAGCTAGACAGCTCCATAATCTTTGTTTCCCAGGGAATAAGAACTACCATTGTTCCTGGACCTATATGGGTATAAGTGGCAGAATAGGATCTGAGAAGGAAAATGGTCTGTAATGCTGTATGTATGTTTGTTATGCTTATTGTCACTTGGTGGCCAGTGTGACAAATAGCTCTATAGCGTTAGAAGACAAAGCATTCTACAGCTGTAGTTGGAGGTGGCAGGTCGAGAGGTATGTGAGTGCTTCACATATTTAAAACTAAACAAACATATAAAGTTGATTTGTTGTCTATGAGAACTTGTACCACGATAAAGGATCTCCTTTTTAAGTTTTAATATGTTTTGGGTCTCCATATACTACAGGATCATTATCCTTCTTTATTGTACATCCCCATAATACTCTGCAATGGGATGCTGGCCTCACACTGGGCCATAAGAGGTTAATAAAAATCCTAACGAGGCTGTGTAGGAAGCAGCCAATTAGTCACTCAAACAGCTTTAGCGAAATTCTCCAAATCTGAGTTTAAGAATGAATGGCAAATTTTCTCTTTGACTTAATATTTCTCATTTACTTGAAAAAAATCATAACTCACAGCTTTAAAAATCTCACTGAGGGGCTTGTATTTTCTTGACTTTGAAAGATATTTTAGTGCAGCAAATACTCTGGAAAAGATGCAGAGCGAGTTCAGTATGGAGATCAGCAGAGATTCAAAATAAGCATTCGGCCTGAACATCAGGGGAAACTTCCTAACAATGGGGATCTAATAGACTGAGGAATAGTCTCCCATGGGAAGTACTGATGCCTGACATTTAAAACAAGAGTAGACAAAGAAAATATACTGTAGTGTAGCACGCAACCCTGCCTTAGTAGCAGGATGAACTAAATGGCCTATTCTTTTCTCTCTTACACATCTATAACCCAGCAGGTCTTGTAGTTAAAGTTATGTTGTTGATATGTATTATGTGGCATAACACCAATTAATATGTTCTATACCATGATTTTTCATAAACAGAGTTTTGCTGGTTTCATGAGAAGATAATGTTAACACTAACTAATGAGAATTTTACCATTGATTTCAGCAGGGTCATGGTTTCATGCAAAGTATTTTTCAGAGCTAAAGAAGTAATGAATAAGCTGCACAGACCACCAGCTTCTAATTTTTATGCTGAAGAGAAAAGGGTGTTCCACATCAAGCTCCAGAAGATCTCTGCATAGAGAAAAGAGGCATATTCAAATGTGAAGGAGGCATCAGGAAATATTACCATCAGTGACTGTTTTAGTCTTAAATCAGAAAAGCTCTGTACTCTTTTTTAAAAGTTTCTTTGCCTCTGTGTTTCTCCCAGTCTTCTCTTCTATTCAGAATAGAATGTTTACAACACTTATTAAAATCCTACAGGATTAAAAACAAGAACAGCAACTAAAATTAGTATCAAACAAAAGACAAAGGATGCCAGGAAATGTCTTTGAGAATTCTGTGAGCACAAAGTGGTAAAAAATGCTGAAAGGAATAAACACAATATGGTGTGGCTGGGTACCAATTCTGAACAGTAAAAGGTGTTTCTTTGCAGGAGGGAAAAATTGTACTGAGATTAAAATAGTGCCATTTGGTTTAAGCATGCCATTATGAGTCTGAGATATGTACAAAGGAACAATAGCAATGAAGCTGCATTTCTTCTGGCGAGTTTAGCTGCTATGTATGACAATGAGCTTTCTATATTAGTCTGTTCAAACAAATTTAAATCTACTTTCTAAGCAAATGGAAGCTGGAAGTGAGAAAAAGGGGAAACTGCATATGTAAGTGCCATTGATCTGTGCAAAAAAATTAATTTGTCCTTTGTTGTAAATTCTTTTTATCATGAGAATCTCTATCAGTTGCAACATCGTGTTCCCTGCACATAGCCTGAGGGCAACAGAAGGAGAAATTTACTCACTACCATATCAAATGCTCAGCTTCTGACTGTACAGGGGTGATCAATTCAAAGCGTAAACAATAACATTTAAAGAAATAATAAAAAGGAACTGAAAACAAGTAACAACATAATTAAAAGGCAGCCTCCTGAGAGATGTGAAGAGGTTAGGGGAAAGGCAGGCAGAGAAACAATCCAACCCTTCAGCAGGAGGACTTCTGTGAGGAAAAAGCAGTTCAAGAGAAATTGCTTTCAGAGGAAAATGGATTTTTTTTCCCCACAGCGTGTAGAATTGGGTTTGAAAAACCTAAGGATCAAATCAAATCTAACTCACGGTAAGGAATAATCAATGAGACTTATGATTTGTTAGGTGGCTGCAGGGGATCTTTCAGCTCAGATTCCTGTTCTTGAAATGAGAAAGTAGAGTTAATTACCAGTGCAAACAGGTCTGCCTCCTTCCTACACCAGCTACCCTTTACTGCAAAAAAAAAAAAAAAAAAAAAAAAAGACGTATTCACTTACTTTCATAGATGGAGCTTTGCCATTGACTTCAAATAGATACAAGATAAGACTTCTAAATTGACCATCTCAGTAGGGAGACCAAAAGATGAAAAAGGCCATGTACTGAATTACCTTCTCATCTCTAGAGATGATGCCTTTAGATCATGAACAGACTGTTGGAAGAAATTTGTGCAATCAGAATTTAAGGCCAGAAGAGACCATCAGATTGTCTAGTTCAGGGGTTCTTAGTTCTTGGCACCTCATGATACAGGTGTGAGCTCACCCAACTGTGTGCAACACAATATCACCTCTGTTTACAAGCTTAAAAAAAAAAAAGCTTTGCCACCACTGCAGAAGCCCCCTCTGCTGAGACATTCCACCATGCCAGAGAAATATTGTGGCAGTGAGCCCCCTCTGCTCCACCAACATGTTTAAAAGAAAAAAAAAGTTCAGGTTGCTGCAGAATGTCTCTCCACCAAGACTCTCTACTGTGGCAAGGGAATGCAGTGGCATTGAGCCCTACACTGCCACTGCAGGAGGGGTCCCAAAGCCTTCCCTGCTGCCACCTTCCATGGGTCTCTGTGGCAGCAACTTACAGTCAGAAGAACCCCCCCCCCCCACCGATGGAAGGGTTTTGGCAGCAGGGGGTAGGGTGGATGGATATTTCTTTCGATGGTGGGTCACCTCCAGGCAACACACTCAGCTGCTGTGCCACAACTCAGCTGCTGTGCCACAACACACTGAAGTGTCGTGACACAGCAGTTGAGAGTTGTCAGTCTAGTTTGACATCCTGTACTTAACAGGCTACCAATGCCACCCAGAATCTTCATGCAAAACCCAATAATCAAAAATTAGACCACAAGAGACAAGACTTTCATGTGGTAGGCAGAGAACAGTAGAGACTAAGCTACACCAGTGCCAGAGGTCCCCACAATGGCAGGGAAATGATTAAATAAAATATACCCAGATTATCCTGGCAAGTGATCCATACCCACATACTTCAGAGGAAACTGAAATGCTCCCCAACCTCTGACCTGGGGGGAAACTTCTTCCTGGCCCCATAGAAGGCATCAGTTAGACACTAAGCAGCAAGTGAGCAAAAATCAGTCACCTGACAGCTGAAAGAGAAGGAGAATGTTCTGTGCTGCTTCAGAGCCCTGGCCTTTCCAGTCTCTAGCCATAACCATCCCAGAAAAGACCATCTTCTAATCTGACCTCTGCCATACCCCAGGTCACCACCAGTACACTAAACCTAACAAGCAAAACAAGACTGCTGAATTATTACTACCCACAGGATACTAGCTGATTAAGGCAGAGAATAGAAGGGACTGAGATGCACCCACTCTGATGCATGAGCTTTAGGAACATAAGACCAACTGGAATTGAGTCCCATGGCTGTTGAGTCCTGCCCCCTGCCATCACAGCAACCATATTATAGAACTGCACTAATAAATGTGTCCATTTCTTTCTAAAAAGTCATTAAATTGTCTGTCCCTGCTACTCCTATTGGGATGCTCTTTCAGAACCTCATGCCTCTGATGGTTAGAAACCTTTTAATTTCCGGCCTGAATTTGTTCATGGTCAGTTTACATCCATTTGTTCCTGTACCAGCATTGCTGTTTAACTTACTAGCTCTTCACCATACCACCACACCTGCTATTTACCCCCTGATGTAATTATAAGGAGAAATTATATCCCCTCTCAGCCTTCTTTTTGCTAAACAACCCTAGCTTTTCCAGTCTGCTGCCACAAAACAGGTCTTCAATTCCCCTGATCATTTCAGTAGGTCTTCTTTATACCTATTTCAGTTTAAATTAATCTCTCGTGAATATAGGTGATCAGATTTATACACAGTATTCTAAATGAGGTCTTACTAATACCTTGTAAAATAGCATTAATACTTCTCTGGCTCTCCTGGAAATACATCCTAAGATAGCATTTGCCTTTTTCACAGCAGCATCACACTGGTGCATCTTGGTCATCTGTGACTGAGCCATGCACCTAATTCTCTTTCTCTTCTCTTTTGTTGCTTCCAGCTAATGATTTCCCAGCTTGTAGCAAAAAACAAAAAAACAAAAAACAAACAAAAAAAATACCACAACACGACAAAACAAAAAACAAAAACAAAAAACAAAAAAACTTATTAGTAGCTTATAAATACATGACCTTGCACTTTATACTATTGAATTTCATCCCATCTGTCACTCCTGTCTTCAAGATCGTTCAGATCTTCTTGTGTAGTATTCTGATCCTCCACTGTATAGCTGATGTCTCCCAACTTTGTATCATCAGCAAATTTCACTAGCACATTCCTACTTTTTGTGTCAAGATCATTAATAAAAATATTGAATAAGATAGGTCTCAGGCCTGATCTTTGAGGAATTCTGTAAGTAATCTCCTTCCAGTTCAATAATTCACATTTCAGCACAATCCATTGCTTGCTCCCTTTTGGCCAGTTCCTTCCTTATGCACCTTGCAATTGTTATAATTGATCCTTATCTTCCCTAATTTAACTAATAATATCCCATTTGGTGGGATGTTAAATGCCTTACTGAATTCTAAGTATATTAAATCACATTCCTTATCTCAAAAAATGAGTTATTTTCTGAAAGAAGAAAATCAAGTTAGTCTGGTATGACCTACCTTTGGTAAACCCATGTTGTATTACATTCCTTTTACCATTTATCTCCATGTATTAAATTATTCTTTCCTTCACAACTTGTCCTAAAGTCCTACATACTATTGAGGTCAGACAATAAGGTCCATAACTGCCAGCATAACTTATTTGCCCTTTCTTAAATAAAAGTATGGTATGAGCTATTTTCTGGTCATATAGTATTATTTCCAATACACAGATTTATTAAAACTCCTTACTATGGATATGTCCACGTCTCTTTTATTTCAAAATAACACTGTTTATTTCGAAATAAACAAGATTAGGTCCACACGACGTTTTCTTATTTCAAAATGATGGGCTCTCTCATTTGGAAATAAGACCATAATTTCGAAACTGCTTAAACCCCATTCATTTCAAAACGGCTGTTATTTTGAAATGGTTATTTCGAAATAACGCCGTTTGGACGTGTTATTTTGAAACAACACCATTGTTTTGAAACAACTGTTTCGAAACAACACGTCCAAACAGCCTTATTTCAGGAAATACTGGAAAGCCTGCTATTGAAATGGCTGTTATTTCAAAATGGTTATTTCGAAATAAAGCTGTTTGGACATGTTGTTTCGAAACAGTTGTATTGAAACAATGGTGGTGTTTCGAAACAACATGTCCAAATGGCCTTATTTTGAAATAACTATTTTGAAATAACAGCAGTTTTGAAACAATCGGGGTTTAACCTGTTTCGAAACAGCAGTTCTTATTTCGAAAAGACGGGATCTGTCCTTTCAAAATAAGAAAACGTCATGTGGACCAAATATCTTTTATTTCAAAATAACCAGTGTTATTTTGAAATAAAAGTGCTGTGTAGACATACCCTTAGTTCTATCAGCCCTACTTCCTTCAAGCACATGTTCCATATTATTGATTTTGCTAAAATCTGAGGCAAAGTATTAATTTTTACATTTTCTAATCTGTGCCCCACACTAATCTCCACAGTGTAACTGTCTTTGCTTATTAGCCTCCTTTCCACACTACATATAGGCTCTCTGCTTATTCCTAGTAACTTTGGAACTCCTGGCTTATTTGATACTGTTATTCATCCTCCTGGGATGGCACCCTTCCCTACAATATCCCCTTGCTTAGGATGCAACTTTCATACAGTATTTCTATAGGAGATTTAAAGACATTCCATGCCTCCTCTATATTTATGTTCTTGAGCTATTTGTCCAGTTGACTTCTATCCTCTTCCCTTAATTTCCCAAAGTCTGTCCATTTGAAATAACAAAAAATATACTTGATATCCTAATTGTAATTATCTTTCCATTTAATATAAACTTGTGATCACTTGACTCAGCTTACTTCCTACAGTCAACTCTTCTATTATGGCCTCATTACTTAACAAAACCAAACCTAAAATTACATCACCTTTTATTGTTTCAATGACAATTTAATGAAGAGAACTATCATCTATCACATCCAGGAATAACTGGACTGTTTCAGTTTTAGCTGCAATTATTTGTCAATCTATATTTGGGAAATTAAAGTCTCTCATTATGACACAATTACCAAAAGTATTTCTCTCTCTAGTAATATCTCTATCCATACCCACAACTGACCCTGAGGGTCTACTGCAAACTCCTAACATTATCCTACCAGAATTTTCTTTTACAATTTTTCCCCAAAGTGGTTTTGACACGAACAGATTTTGTTTTGTCTATGCTATCACTTTTTATTTCTTTACAGTTTATTGATTTACAATGCTACCCTACCATGTTCACTTTCATTTCTATCTTTCCTAAACAGCATATACCTTTCAATATCTGTATTCAAGTCATGAGAGCCATTCTATGATGTTTCTGTAAGTTCTAGAATATCTAGTTTCACTTCTAGTAACAGTAGTTCCAGTTTGTCCCCTGATTTTCAGCCTGCTCTATAGTTATATAGATGAATTACTACTATTACTGACCATCCTATCACTGTCCTTTGCTTAAGGAGACAGCTTTGGTCTCCTGGATTGTTAATACAGCAGTTTCATGGGCACTAAATTCACTAAAAGCAAAAAGAAGTAAACAGATTGTAAGCCATGATTTTCTTAAAAGCTATTTATTACATTAAGGTCATGCTCAGCATGTCAGACTAATTCTCTCTGAGGATACAGCTATTTTCTGTATCATGAAAAAAAGAACAGTGCATCATGGGTGCAGGAAAAGTTCAGCAAGGAGGAGCCAGAAAAAAAGAGTGCACCACAGAAAGGTCTCAAAAAATGAAGCGTTTCTTAACAAGAAAGGGTTTTATTTCTCTGTAGGCCTTTTATGAAGGTTATGGGAACAAAACAAAAATCCAGTTCAGTTACCCAGGTTCAGAAGGTATATATAAAATACAGATATGTTTATATGTTTGCTATAATACTAATAAGTGGGACTTGTAGAGTAAACCAGGTTTACATTTGCCCAGTGCATCCTGTTTTAAGACTCTATTTTCATTTGATTTTAACTTTTACCGTTCAGACTACAAGTTTCCATGCTGGGTGTCCAGCTCACTCTGGTGGTTCTTGTTTTCTTCCAGCCAAATCACTTCATCCATAAAACAATGTTAGGGAAAAATATATTTTTCAATGTTAAATTCCTGGTGACCTTTTTTTTGGATGACTTTGCACCACCATAGTTTAGAGTAGGAACTTGACAACTAGGCGGTGGAGGTCTTCATGAAAGAGATGTGTCTTTTTAACATCCCCCTGAAAACCTGTCCAAAATCAGCCAAGTTACAAGTCTTTGGAAAAAACTGCAGTTAGTACATGCTCAGTAAAGATTTTCTTGAGTTTCACAATGATCTCTGAAGAGTCCATCATCACTGAGCATGCTCTGCCCCCTCTCTGCTCCTGGTGTTGACCAGAATATACCTGCACCACAATCACACCCTATCTCCCCTATGTAATGACTGAGCATGCTTCATCCCAAGGCTACAGAAGCAAAGTTGTATTTTCTCTATAATGGCTGCTCCAGACTGTTAGCAGAGAGACTGTCTTTCCTGTATTCTCACTGACCTCTCCCTACTGGCACCCAGACAGCTGAAAGGAAGAAGCCATATGATTCAAATGTAGGGGGGACAAGAGCCAGACCTAGGGCATTGCAAGGAGAGATTGAGGAGCAGCTAAGAACAAGGAGTCTGGGTGTGGAGACTGAGGCTGGAAGCTCTTATGGAAGTGAATCTGTGTGTGTGTGTGTATGGGGGAAATAGGGGTAGGGACCTAAGAGTAACTAAGGACCAGGGGATGAAGAAATGGGGACTGGGAGTCAATGGGGAAAGGGAATGCGTTGCATGGACAGGGGCAACAGGAGATTCAGGGTCGGGGGAAGAGACAAACAGACTGGGGACTTGAGAAGTAAATGGGACTGGCTAGGCAAGAGACTGCATCAGAACAGGAGAACTGGGTAGTCAAGGAGAATTGGTCGAGACAAGGATCCAAATGTGGGGTAGAGACAGGACTAGGATAACCAAGAGGGACAGGGCAAAAGGGGTAAAACTTGTGGGGAATCAACAGAAGTGTCTGTGGTCACTATAGTACATTCAAACGCCAAAGCCTGGAATGGACACCATGATTTTCAAATGTCTCCATCTGCCAACAAACAGTTGTAAAATACACTGGCAAATTTCCTGTCCCTTCTAGAGTGGGTCTAAATGGAAGATGACAATCAAATACTGTTAGCAGTTACTTTGTTACCTCAAGGGACAGCTGTCTGTGCAGTGGCTCTAAAGGTTCCAACCCTGCTGATGACCCATGTGGGTAGTAGGATGATGGAATTTGTTTTTCTTCTTTTTCAAGAGATTACACATAAAAATCCACAGTAAAAGAATATGACAATTACAAAGTCAAGCAATCAAATATTGGGAAGTACCAGCATTAAGGTTGCCCATGCAAATTTAATTCAGTGTGCTTGTGCATATGCATTATAATACAATCATTAAATTACATAATCACATTTCCCCTCAAGTCCCGAACCTCATTTATCCCCAGAGCAGATCCATCCTATGCACTGAATCAGGGCTGGGTCACAGAGGAAGCTATCGATGCTGTTTATTTTATTTTATTTTAGCTGTAGGACCCTTGCCTCATTTATTGCAGAAGTTGGAAAGTGTACAGTGATTGAGACAGTGGATTGCAGGAAGCAAAAAGGCAGTCTCACAATTAAGGCAGATGACTGCTACCATGGAGAACTGGATTCTGTCTCTGCCTCTGCCACAGAGTTTCTGTGCAGCACTAGTAAAGCAAACTTGTCGCAGGTAATCACTAGCTGTGTTTCTCATTATTTGGTGGGCAGATTGATGCCCCTGAAGACTTGTTGCAGTTGACATTAATGGGAGCTCAGCTTTGACCAGAGTAAGTGCTATGTTATGTTAAGCACTATGAAAAGTCAGATCATAGCTGTCTCAAATTAGGCACGCAAATTGAGAAGGCACTTTTGATCTTAAACTGTATGCTTCAATTTGCCATCTATAAAATAGGAATAATATCTACTTATCCCATAGGAATATTGTGAAAATAAATTCATTAATGTTTGTGAAGCTCTCAGACATTATGATGGTCAGCATGCTAGAAAAGCCCATGAGGAAGTTAACAGTTCTAACACCTGAATTATGTTCAGTAAATTAGATGCGGGGCCACACATCAAACAATGCGGAGAAAACTATTGGACCAAGTTACCAATGGTCATGGTGGATTGTTTCAAGATTGGATGTTTTTCTAAACGATAAGCGCTAAGAATTACTTGGGGAAATTGCTGAATCTAGGGAATTCCCTCCCCCGCAATACTGAATATCTACTCCCTGGCTTCAAGGATGGGTTCTGCTTTGTATACATTTATTTTAATGGCTTTTGATTTATCAAAGTGTACTTTTTATGCTCCCAGAAATGTCCCCACCCCCATATACAACTTATTAAGCTCAATACTCTCATCTTCTAGAGACGTATCTTTTCAAAGAGTTTCAGGCACATGCTATTATAGTGACAGGTAGCTTAGGACACAGGCTAGTTGCAGAAGAACTGAAATGATGTGATTTTGCTGACAGAATGAAAATGGAGGACTTGCTTTCACAGCAGTTTGTGTACACAAGCAAAGTATGGGTGCCTTTAATCCATTTCATTGTCTGGAGCTACAAATAATCAATTATTTTTCCTGTTCTGTTTGGGGACTTAGATAGTGCTACAGCACTATATGTGACTAATTCTAGAACTACATATCACCAGTTTTACTTCCTGTGAAACAGATAATAGCTGTAAGTATGTAGAAGCAAATAAGCTGACAGCTGCTTCATTGCCCATAGTATAAAAATGTTAATACCAATAGGAGCATGGACTACTGTAAATTTGTTGCATGGTCCCAGCAAATTCAATTATAAAAATGCAATTGTTCGAATTACTGGATGCTGGGAGGTGGGGGGGAGGCAGTGTTTGATTCTCCAGATATTTTTTAGATGGATAAAACTCAAGAGATTCTGAAAGATTTTGCAGAGCCCAACATGTGTGTAATGTCATTTGAACCTCTGGATACCATTCACTACTCCATCCTCAAAACTGTTGTAAATCGATCCCCTCGATGTCACCTAACTGTTCTAACTGTAAGCACATTCTCTTCCAATAATCCCCACAAAATGCTCCCAACCATCCTCCTGACCTCTGGTCTGACCCTTGACAAGACTTCACACAGATCTACTCAGACCATCTCTGGATTATAATTCCCTGGGGTGGTTGTGTCCTGGGGTTTGTTCCAGAAGTTCTTGACCAGGCAGCTCTTCCTGACAGCATGACTTGGTCTTCTTGGTTGGTCCCTTTTGCATAGAGAAGCACCCCTTTTCAAAAAAACCAGATCTGCCCTTTACTTGTATGCTCAAGATGGAAGGATGTCCAGCCCCCACTGAAGGCTTCAATGTAAAGACTTGCTGAAAGTCAGTGGCCCTACTGGGAGAAAACCTATTCCATCAGGGAAGAGCCATTCAGTGTTGATGACTTTCTCTGTTACAGACATAGTCTGTCCACTAGGTGTCAAGCTTCTATTTCAAAACTGAATGTTCTAATGCACAGTGAAGATTTCAATCACAAATGGACTGCATAAACCAAAATGAAATTTCTAATTTGACAGACATATCCCCAAACTGTCCTGCTTTGACACAGGACCTGATCCAATACAGATGTATTTAAACATGTTGTTGGCATGGTCCAAGGAGCAAGCAGTTCACTTGTACAGCACACACAGCAAACAAATCATATACTGGAGAAATAAAAACGTATGACTCTACAAGCAGTTATGTGCATGCTCTACCCTGATGCAGGACTCTCAGCCTAAAAGCCTCCCTGAAATCTCCCATGGTCAGGAAGGCATTAGCGTACCAAATGTTGTTCAGGAACACAATGAAAAAAATAGGCTTGAGGGACAGAATGCTTCTTGTGTGTTGCCAGCAAGCCAAGAGATTTGACAAGAGTGAAAGCTGCATCTTTCAAATGCCATAATATACCTCAGGGGTACATGAAAACAGGGGGAAGTCCCAGATTGAAGGTTTTAGGCATCAGTAGCATATGGAAACAGACTAAACTGGTTCTTCAGACCTAGGGAAGGGAAGCCATGAGTGGTGAAAAAGAGAGTTGCTCAAAGGCTGAGTAGTCGTGTCAAAATTATTAGTAGTGCAGCTGGCAGGAATAAAAAGAATATTTGGTGGGAAGGTGGAGAACAAAATACTTTTTATCTGAGTATTTGAAAAGGTTCAGGCTTGATTATAATAAATGGCAGGGCTCAGGGCAGAAAGCTCAGTATAGCTTAAGAAAGAGATGGAACTTGCTAGCATTTGGGGGAAGTACATATCAATGATTTTGGTGAGGGGAGGAGACATACCATTAGGTTTTTGCCCCCAGTTCAAGTCCTACCCATTTATATTAGCTATGCTTTTTAAATAATATCATCTCCCACTTTACACTCATGAATCACTTTTCAACTGTGGCACTCAGAGCATTTTGCAAAGCGGGGTAGATATCAGTAATCCCATTTTACACATGGGGAAACTCAGGCAGAGAGGTTAAACGACTTGTTCAACATTGCATGCTGAGTCAATGGCACAGCCAGGAATACAACTCAGGTCTCCTGACTCCTCGTCTCATGCTCCATTTACTGAACTGTTTCTCTTTAGGCTTAATTTGTTTTTGTAACATTAACACTGTTTCTTGTAAATGTTTGTTATAGACTAAGACTATTAACATTTAAACAACATTTATAAAAATAAATAAAGGGACTAGAAATATAGTGTGCATTATCATTGCTGTTTCCAAGGGATTCAGTGTTTAATATCTAGGTTATTTCACCCAGTCTCTCTTCCGTATACTGTTTTTTTTCCAGATGAGTTGGCAAGCCTCTCAAGCCCTATCTGCATTAGCATTGCAAGTTTCTAGATCAGTGGTTCCCAACCTGTGGCTTATGGGCCAAAAGTGACAGATAGGGTTTTTCAGAGCAGCCTGCAGCTCCTCTGTTGCTGGCTGCAGAAGGGAGATGCTGCCAAAGGACACAGGTGAGTGCATTGCATGGGGCTACAAGACTGGTGCAGGGTTTTTGCAGGAGCAGGGCAAAGTACTCCATCTGGGTTCACAGGCACTGAGGTCCCTGCTGGAGTCAGAGGGAGAGGAATGCTGACCTCCCATCCCCCTGGGTACAGAAGGAATCCTCAGTCTAGAGACTGAGGTGACGTGCACAGGGCTATAAGATGCATGCAGTTTCCCTACTGCAGCCAGGGGGACAGGAGATCAGGGAGGACCGCTTCCATCTGACTGCAGCAGGGGTGGGGGAGTTGCTGGTGGAGACTGGTGGCCTTTCAGGGTTGTAAAAATTAAATCTATGGCCCTCGAGCCAAAAAGGTTGGGAACAACTAGAGGCTTTCTCTTAACAGGAATCTTATTATACCCCACTCTTTTAAAGCCATATTTTTGAAGAAAAAAAATGATTACTTTTGAACCTCACCAATCTAGTAAAACTGCAACAAGCAAAAGCATTTTGAAACCAGTTTTTATTTTACTAGCTATTTTTTATCTTGCTTGAGAACACAGAGCATCCATCACCGGAGAACAGCAGAAAATACAGTGATGACATACAATTCAGTAATCAATCCATTTTTGTTACATTTTACTCTAATCTGACCACACTCTAGATTTATGCCTCAATTACTGCAGCTGCAGAGGAGGGCATAGAAGCATTTTATGGCAAATTCAGTGAGTGATTGAGAAACAAATACGAATGATTTAGTCACAGTTATAAGAGACTTTAATGTAAACTTTGCTGGTTGATACATTACTGAAAGCTGACATACCAATATGGTCTAATTTTATATCAGAACAGAGATTTCAGTGCATTAGAAGTACAATAGACCAGATGTAATGGGTAACCTACTGTTACCTGTAGGATTTTCTCACACCAGATACAATCTGCATCTAGTACCCTCAGACCAGTTCAGTAGTTCTGCCCTATCACTGTCTTGCATATTTGAATGAGGGTTAAGGGTAGTCTAGACAGCAGCAAGCAGCTCATCGCCACAGTGAGAACAGAAAGAACAGGATCAGCTGCAAGCCTCCTTGGAACAACAGACAAATACATAACATGAATCCAATGCTTATTTTTAATGGTGCTACAATGAATCCCTGTGTTTATAATGTAACGCTCTATTTGAGCTACTTCCCCTTTGATCATGAATCAGCATCTACTTTTCTTTTCTAGGAATTACACCTGCTGCAGGGACACAAGCTGTTATGTCCATTTTCTTACTGACATTACTCAAGTGCTTATCAAGTTCCACAGGGACTTCTAGCATTTTCTCCCTGCAGCACTTTGGCTGGTAAAGATACTAGGATCGCATTTTGAAAGTGACCCAAACCACGCACAATACTTTGCCAATGCAGACATTTATATCTGATTTTTCATACACTACTCTTTATATGTGAAGATGACAGATATAAACACATGCATAGGCACTAACATTTGCATTTGAACCACCTGTATATGCAAACTTAATAAGCAAAGAGTCAAAATTATACACAGTTTGGAAAATCTGACCCCTAGATCAGATAGAAGACTTGCCATTAACAATCCTAAGCACAAGTAGTTGCATTGGTCTAATTGAATTAAGCACCATGGACTCTCCAATTACATCTATAAGAACATACACTTGTCTGTAATAAACAGCAATCACCAGAACCTCTACTAAGGTTAGCCTTCAGGGCAACTAAAACTTCATTCATTTCTAACGTCCATAATGCCCAGCAATAAAGTACTTTCTCAAGATACCAGGATCCCCAGTAATACACCAGAAAATGCCCCCTACCAAGTTCCACAATGGAATGCTATCTTAGCATCTGTTTTTTTATTAGTCAGTTACAAAAAACAGTCAAACTCACCAGTGACATAATTAGACACGCACAACATCACTGAAGCCAAATGGAATTGAATCTACTTATAATAGCAGTGAATTTGGCCCTCACTGTGATTGAGCAGGTCCTTTTTTCCTCAGAGGATCCCTGAAGCACCCTCAAAAGGTGTCTAAAGCTAGCTCTATCATCATATCACACTATGAGACTTACAGTAGTATAATGCTTTGAAAGCCTACTTTTCTAACACAGGCAATTAAAACTTAGAATCTTTGCAGATATGGCATAAAGTCTTGAACAACATAAAAGTCTGGTCATTATGGACAATTTATCACTGTTCACTAGTTACAGATCATAGGAGGTAACCATACTAACCCTTTTCACAGAGAGCTTTTTGCCAGAATCCACAAACACTAGATGATGACCTGCCAATTCAGCAAATTAAATTGTTAGCTGTTATCTTCAGAATCTCTTCTGTATTCTCGTGAAGCGCCTCTCACCTATGATTTGTGTATGGTTGTGTTGTATTCATCTATGAAATCCTTACATATGGGAATTTCCAGATTTTCCACTCACATGCCAGAATTAGGCCCTTGTTTGGGCACAATGCTGGGGAAGGAAAATAAAAAAACAACAACAAAAAACCACTCCAGCCTTTCTGCATGAGAACTGATTGTCCTACTGACAATGGGTATGTCCACACATCTCTTTTATTTAGAAATAACACTGGTTATTTCAAAATAAAAGAGATTAGGTCCACATGACATATTGGCTATGTCTACACATGCATTGTTATTTCGAAATAAGGATTTCGAAATGAGTTATTTCAAAATAAAATCCTTATTTCAAAATAAGTTAATTTGCATTAACAAAATGTTAATTCGAATTAAGGGAAAGCCTGCAATCCAAATGGCTATTATTTCAGAAGGGATATTTCGAAATAAAGCTGTTTGGACCTGTTCTTTCGAAACAACAGGTCTACACAGTGTTGTTTCGAAAGAACAGCTTTATTTCAAAATATCCCTTCTGAAATAACAGCCATTTCGAGGGGGGGGGGGCAGGTTTTACTTTTTCGAAATGATGATTCTTATTTCGAAAGGACGAGGTCCATCCTTTCGAAATAAGAAAACGTCATGTAGACCTAATTTCTTTTATTTCGAAATAACGAGTGTTATTTCGAAATAAAAGTGCTGTGTAGCCCATTCTTATTTTGAAATGATTTTGAAATGACGGGCTCTGTCATTCCGAAATAAGAGCCATCATTTCAAAATAGCTTAAACCTTCTTTAAATTGAAACGGCTGTTATTTCGAAATGCTTATTTCAAAATAACGCCGTTCAGACATGTTATTTCAAAATAACCATTATTTCAAAATAACACTTTTGCCCTTCTCCTTCCCAGGGTGCCTTCCTTTTAGCCTATATTGGGTGGGGACTTTATTTCAGAATAACTCATCTCCAAATAACTTATTTCGAAATAACGATGTACGTGTGGACATAGCCAATTACTTCTCCTAAGAGGAGCCTTGAGGTTTAGTGCTGCAGTGAACTCATTGCAATGGAATCAAAGGAGCTGTTACAGGCAGGGTTATGATAAAAATGTGTATGAGGAGCTAAAAGTGCATAGAGGGAAGTCCTCTTAGCACAGGATAACCTCTAAAATGTCCATTTGCCAAGAAACAATTAGTCACGTTGTTCAATTGCTCAACTATGCTTGAGCAAAACAATCTCACCAGTGCTCAAAAACATTTATTGAGAGCTGTAAGTGTATATTGGCACTGCACTAAAATCAGCCGTCAAATATTACAACACAAAGTTTCGTAGGTGTCATGTCAACAGCCAGTTTTTCACCTGGTGTATAGCTGTATAGTTCCCTTGTCACTACTTCAATTCACAAGCTAGGGATTAACCTCAAGCTTAAGTCTGTAAAGATCAGGTTTATAGTTTTGGCTCTGTAAATTTGTGGATTCTTCAGCTTAATTTCCCAACTTTGAGTAAGCACACCTCTCCAAAGTAAAGAGATTCCCTAAGAGAATACTGAAGAGTTAGCACTGCAGTTTCTGTACCATGCAATATTACTCCAAGATAGAAGGCAGACCTACACACTTGTGTATTTAAAAAAATCATATTGCATTTGCAGAATGATCACTGACAGACAGTGAGCAAGGCATCTATTGACATTTCAGCATGTTGCCCTTTCAGTCTCACCTACTTCATACTGTAATTATTAGCATCATTATTCACTTCTTTCATTCTGAGATTGCCTGTGAACTGGACATTCAGTCTGGATTTTAAGTGTATTTGTGTGTCTAGACTAAAAAAATGAATGTAAGCAATAATCACAAATTAATGGCTCTGAAAACTAGTTTTATTCATTTTTATTGAAAGCATATTGTCAAATTGTAGATCTGAAAGCTTTTAACTGTTATGCTGATTTAGTAGTCAAGTGGCATTATTTGTTCATTGAAATACTAGGGTCCATTTCACTTTAAGCAACTAATGATCCATATTAATCAAAAACCTGTTTCCTATAGCAAACTACAAGCTTGGAAAATATGGGAAGGAAGACCTGGAATTAAATTAACTCTTTAGAGATGTGGTTGGTTTTTCTAACTGCACATTTCAGAGTTGCAGCAGAATGAAAAATCAGTTGTTTATTTTTTTTTTGCTTTAGTTTTCGGTGTGGAACGCCAGGACTAAGAATACTCCAAAACCTCCATCAGCTGCTTTTCCATGTTATATAGTAAAAAGTATTGACTAAAACATGCACAATGTATATTTTTTCATCTGGTTTTCTTTGCATGAAAGGGTGTGCAGTTTGTTTCTGCTGTACAACAGTGTTCCCTCTCTAGGTAATGCAATTTAGCTTCCCAGTAGACTGAAAGACTCATCTTTAACAAAAACAATCTAAGTCTTCACCCAGTCTTTTCCCCAGGATCACAGGGCCTTCCACAGATGGTGTGTAAAGTCTCCCCAATCTCAGGACACAACAGGAACTGACTCTGTGGGTGTATTCACACAGCATTCTTATTTTGAAACAACGAGGTTGTTTCGAAATAAGAAACAGCATGGCCACACGACGTACGACCATTTCAAAACAAGGAAACCCCTTGTTTTGAAATGGGAGCCGTATGTTCAAAATAGGTTAAACCCCATTTCCTATCAA
>ML681964.1:8592690-8629572 GCA_007922195.1 Podocnemis expansa | reverse complement strand
AAGCCCACTGCTGCAGGGGCCAGGGTGAGCGCGGCTCCAGGATTCCTCGGCACCCCGCTCCTGCCGGGGGCCCTGCCCCCCGGAGGAGGGGGGTGCCGGGGAATCCCGAGGTGGTGCTCACCCCGGCCCCTGCAGTGGCATGCTGAGCTGGGTGCCCCGGACCCCCCAGCAGGCTTTGGGGGTAGCCCGGGTGGGGGGGTGCAGTGCCCGGCTGCACGGCTCTCCCCCCTTGCCTGCAGTCCCCCTGCAGAAACCCGTGGGGTGAGGCACAGCTGTGCTTCACCCTGCGGGTGTCTGCAGTCCCCTCCCCAAGCAAAATAGCATGTCCACACTGTGGACATGCTATTTCGCTCCCTTATTTCCAAGACACCTTTTTTGTCTTTGGAAATAAGGTGTTTCAAAATAACCATTTATTTCGAAACCTCTTGTTTCGAAACAAGCCCTGTGTGTGTGTGAACACAGCCTGTGTGAGAAGGGGGCTCGTATTCTCCTTTTTCAAAAGTTCTAGTCATTAGGTCCTCAACTAGAGTGAACCAAGTTTCAGCCATGACCACCAATGCTCTCTTTCTCCTTTGTCCCCCTTATGCCATCTTTGTTCTTCTGCAAAAAACAGACAACCCTCCTGATTGTTTTAGTTATGATTTCCTTTCCTTATTAAACCCCTGGTCTTTGAACTAACAGATTGCATGAGAATCTCAGCTTTCTTTTTTAAAGCAAGTAAGCTTATCGTCCTTGTGATTGCAAAAAACTGAAAAACAAAGTACATTCATCCAAAAAGCTCAGAAACCAGAAGACAAAACACATTTTTATTGTTTCTTTAAAATGATGTAATTAAGCTGATCTCATGATTTTGTAACACTTGGGGTCAGCACTACCTCATCCATTACCCAAAGTTTCAGGTATCTTTTTAAGACACCCTTTTATCAGCTTTGTCAAAGGGTCCTGCAAAGCTTTTCCTAGCTTTCTGGGGGAAAGGGGCCAAGTTACTGCCTGCTTTTACTTTGGGTGATCAGATGTCTTTATTTTATAGGGACAGTCCTCATATTCAGGGCTTAGTCCTTTATAGGTGTCTGTTATCCCCACCTCATCCTGATTTTTCACACCTGCTATCTGGTCACCCTATTTTCACTTAATAAAGAGTCACAACAAAACCTACTCCTTCCCAGGTCTTGTGAGGAGGGATTTATATTCCTTGGCAGACCTTCCCATCATTCCTTGTTCTGCATTTAAGTCCCAAAGGGATAGCTGTGTTAGTCTAGTCCAGCAAAAAATCCAAGGAGTCATGTGGCACTTTAAGACTAACAGATTTATTTTTCGCATGAGCTTTCATGGGAGAAAATCCCACTTCATCAGATGCTTCAAAGATGGGTGAACTTACAGAATGGAATGAAAATAAATGCAAGGTGGTGTAAAACATAGGATCAGGTCATACAGTAACAGCAAATCAGAGCAGTTGTTAGGTTCAAACCCTGGGAAGCCTGAAGTCAAATTACCTTTTGTAAGGGGAAAAGAACCCATAGTCTCGATTAAGTCCTGCTTTCACAGAATTTAGCTTGCATATTAATTCGAGTTCAGCTGTTTCTCTTTGAAGTCTTGATGTCCCAGCCACATCTCTGATGACGGTTATTAACAAATCATTTATTGAGTGATTAGAAAGATGGAAGTGCTCAGCAACTGGTTTCTTTGTTCTATGATTTCTATCAGCTCTGTGTTCATTTATTCTTTTGTGCAGCGATCGTCCTGTTTGTCCAATGTATAAGGTATTCGGGGCATTTCTTGCACATGATGGCATAGATCACCTTAGTAGATGAGCAGGTAAATGAGCCTTTGATGGAGTAGCAGGCTTGATTAGGACCTATGATGGTATCTGTTGTGCAGATATGTGGGCAGACTGGCCAGTGTGGTTTGTTGCAGGGGTCTGTGCCTGCTTCAATGTTTCTGTTACTAGATCTGTAGTTGCCAGTGAGTATCTGTTTAAGCTTGGGTGGCTGTCTGTAGGCAAGGAGAGATCTGTCTCCCAAGGCTTGAGAGAGAAAGGGATCTTATTTAAGTCCCCTCAGCCCTGAGAACTACAACTCCCAGAATTCTCTTGTTCTAGGCTGAACTTGAATAAAACAGTGTTAGACCACTTGCCTGTCATAAAGGGCCAGCATACTGTGTTACTTAGGACACAGCTGGACTAGACTAGACTACTAAACTAACACAGCTACCCCTTTGGAATTTAGGATATGTTGCAATCACTTTAACTGGAATGCACTTGGGGTGGAATATGGCAGCAGATTCATTGCATACATGAGCCCTGCATAGCTGTTTAGGATAGAAAATGCAGGAAAATAGCACAGCCATATGAAACTATATGGAAAATTTAGGTATGCAGGATGAAGTTACATGAACCACAATTTGCCTATGACTGTGGTAATGCCTTTTATATCAACAACACAATAAATCCTCAAATTCAAGTTAAGTTCACCTGGAACTCTTAAAGAAGTTTAACAAATTTCAAAAGGAGTAGCCACGTTAGTCTAGTTCAGCATAAACAAGAAAGGAGTCCTGTGGCACTTTTAAAGACTAACACATTTATTTTTTGCATGAGCTTTCATGGGTGAAGTCTTACTTTGTCAGATACTAGAAAATGGGACTTCATCCAGGAAAACTCATCTGATAAATAAATGTGTTAGTCTTTAAAAGTCCCACAAGACTACTTGTTTGTTCTAAAGAGAGCTAAGTTAATGCTGAGTTCAGGCAGGATTTTGAGAAAACTTGGCTTGAGGTTGAAAGATTTGGACTGAAATGCAGCTTTTCTCTTGATTGAGTTTTGCTTTGAATTTGTTACCCCAAACTCAAACAAAAACTCACGCTGAAAATTCATTTAAAGAAAACAATAACAAAAACATTCACAGGAAATCCTAAGTGAAACCACTAAGTTTCATACCACTTTAGTTTAATACTTTTAGCACTGCTCTTTTGAACTGTGCCATGCAATAGTCGCTAACCACAAGACATTAAGATCTTGGCATTACATGATTCTGAAAGATTTTCAGGAATGATGTAGTCAACCCTAACTTGATTCAGAAAGAATTACTGGATAACTTAATAGTGGTATCTTCCAGCCCAAAGGATGTAATGGTAATTCATAGTCCTGTTCTCTTATAGCCCTTATAATCACTCATAAAAAAGACAATGCTTTCATAAAGATGAATGCTCTAGCAGCGATGAGCCAGTGTACATTCTGTTTATTTGCATTCTACTCTGTTGAAATTTTCAAAAGATTGATAGGGATATGTTTTCAGGTGATCTCAATAATTTTACTTAGGCATTGTAATCCTGATTTTTGGAAATAGATCCCCATTTTGTACCAATGGCGCAAAGGAAGCAAGTAAGGTAGTTAGATATCTTATTTAAACCACTTGCATCCACAAAACTGTGGTCCTCCGATCAAGCAGCTAGGCTGAATCCTCTTTAAAATCAGCCCTGTGTGTGTTCATTGGTATTGCATAAAATGTTATAAGGGTGCTCAGAGACATAACAGTTTATTCCTTCATAGTTCAAAAGCTAAGGGGGTTTTAACTGAGTCAATACTTGATGAGAGATCTCCAAGAAACACAGATGTTGTATGAATTACCAATGACGATACAATATATGGCACTCATCCATCCGCATACCCAACAAATAAATGCTTTATCATGCTCTTAGGGGCTTCTGAAGATGTTGGGTTTTGAATGAGCTGTATACCTTCAAGTGCTTTTTGTCATTAAGTAATATACAGCATTCTTTGTAAGAGTTGCATTAATCCTGATGCCCTGGCCAGATTCCAACCTGCATAATTACTTTTGGCCAATCTGAACCACTAATTTCAATTGGAAAAGCTTGTCTGCACTTCCTGTCCTAAATTGAAGTGCATGTGGTATTACTACACTGTTATCCCAGGTGTACTGTTTCTTCAGAGGTGGTTGCATTTCAGAGCTGGATGTGATAGGTCACTGTATACAACTCAGTTTGCAAAGCACTTTGGGATAAGCACTATGCAAATATAAAATTATTATTAGAACAGCTTGAACAGTCTCAGAGGATGGGCTTGTAAGCATTGTGATTGTACATGGAAATATCTTGTGTGATTAATTCTATAGTAAATGCTATACTGTCATATTTACTGTACATGAAAGCTGCATAACACCAGCTGCAACAAACAGAATGAAGACCAGCCAATTAAAAAAATCATATACTGTCACATATTTTACAAGTATGCTGGATGCATTTAATCACCCACCATGCAATAAATACTTGAAACATGAATTTTTCTCCCCCCTATAATTTGTGAGGAGGAGTAAAATTTCAATTGTTCTAGAATAGTCAAGGTATTGTGCAGAAATTCTTACTCATAGAGGGAACTTTGTAAAACATACAAATATATAACAGATTAAGGCAACAAGCACCCTTTTACTTATTTTAATAAAGTTTTAATTTATCCAGTTTTTCTGCATTTTCCTCCAGTCAAAACCAATCTCCTTTAAAGAACAGGATTTCTGTATGATTGTAAGTCATTTAAATATTTTACTTTATTAAAGTTTCACTAAAACACTATGGACTTGATAAGATGATGACTTCTATCTCCAGTAACTAGCAAGTGAAATGGCAGTCAAAACCTTACTTTGATCAGGAAACTGATTAAAATGTTCAGTGTAAATTTCTTTCCCATTAAACTATGTTAAGAACTGATGCTTAATAGTGTGATCCGTTTAAAGTCAGTCGATGCACATCAATTTCATTCAACACGTATGGTTAGGTATCACCCATAATCTCTGAACCTAAATGCACAGCATCTCCTCATTTTAGTTTGATCCCTTTTCTGTGTGCTTTCAGAACTGAATAACCTTAATCAAATCTTTTCAATCAGCTGCCAAGTCACTCTATGTCCAACCGGTACACTTGTAATGCCGCTTTCAAAAAATCTTCTTTGACAATGAAGTATTTGGGTGACTTGAAAGCACTATCATCACAATTAGTTTAAAGAAGTGAGATTTGCTGTTAACGGCTTTAAAAAAGACCCAGATCTATTTCCCCTCTACTTTTACCTGCATGACTCTGAAATGACTCCATTGAAGTCAGAGGAGTTACATTAATATTAAAGTTGTGTGAGAAGAGAATTGGCCTACAGATCTGGAGACTATATATAGGGTCTTTCTCCATTTGTCCTGCTGAATCCGGTCTACTTCTTGTGAACTAAAGTATTCACTGAGTCAGAGAACATCTGAGAATGACTCTGTAGCCTAGTAATTGGGGAAACTCATCTGGGAAACCTAGGTTCGAGCTCTTTGCTCCAATGAGTAAATAGTTTTACTAGTAGAGTCACTCATCTTGAAGGTGGGAAACCTGGGCTCAAATCACAGCTCCCAATCAGACAGAGTGGGGACTTGAATCTAGGTCTCCTATGCCCTGCATGTGAAATAAGAGGGGGATCTAACCCTGGCAATAGACAAAGTTTTCTACTGTGCCACTAATAGGTCAAAGGTTGTGATTAGTCCTGAGTGAATTAATCATAATTAGGATAATAGTTCTTCAATAAACTCATGGAGGCTGGTATATGGGCTGTCAGCAACATTTAAGTTTGGCTTGGCTGTCCCTCTGTCATGATGGATGTGGATGATTGGGTCAAACTTGAGTGACTATTGCCTGAGTAGTGAGGGTTGTAGAGCAAGCCTGCCCCACACTTACACTGTAACATCAGCTCTTGTCTCTTGGGGCTGGGACCTGTTCCTGGCAAATTGACCTTCTCTCCCATTCCAGGTTGCAATACCACTCACTCAAATTTAGCCCAGCCATGCCCACACTTTATCAGGATAAAAGAACAACGAGACCAAACCTGGGTGGTTCTGTGACCCTATGTGTCAGAATAGAATGTTTAAATCAGGGAGCTGGGCCCAGCCCCACGCTGAGTAGGCAACACTATGGGGTGAATGTGGGGTAAATTCACTCTCCCAATGTCTTCCCTCTGTCCCAATTGGGACTGTAGTTGTGTGCAAAAGGGTGCTACTAGTTGCAGGGGTTGGCAACCCAAAAGTTAAGAAGAGCCATTTTTTAAATCCATTCAATAACCAAGTGTTTTGAGAGCCATAAGGGGTGTAACCTCCTGGTAGAGGGTGGGGGAAGCTGAGCCAGGGTTCCTGCCACAGGGTCATCTTGTGAGGATGGGCCTGGAACCAGGAGCAGACCTCCCAGCAGGGTCCCCCAGTGACAGGGGGGAGCCTGCAGGAATGGGCCACCTGCAGGATCTCCTGGAGGCAAGGGTGGTGGCCTGAGCCAGGAATGGACCACCAGAAGGATCACAGGTGATAGGGATGGGCCTGGAGGCAGGAGCTGCAAGGAGGCTGCCAAAGAGGCACATGCAGCTCCAGAACTGCAGGTTGCAGACCTGTCACTACTCTCTCAATGGGCAAGGAGGGGGTGGTAGCAGAGGAGAACTCTTGCCCGTGAGTCTTGAACTGTTCCACAAATTTGGACCCAGAGTAAGTCACAAAAAAAGACAACATGCTGCCTGAATGTTAGATTACAATTTAATATTAGTCTGTCACATGACCCAAGGAAAGAAAATGAGATCAGCTTTGCTTAGAAACAAATGCAATCAATGGAGAATGAGAGCCAATTCCTTTTCAGTGACTATCACTTTTCAAACTGTACACATGAAACTAGGATACCAGGGAAACATGAATTGATAGGCGACAGATTTGTGAGTGCTTATATTAAATCACATCTACTAACAAAACATTGTAAAGCTCTGTTAGCCATAGACATAACAATAATATTTGCCAATAAATGGAACATATGTGCCTTCTGTTCTTAGTTCTTGGACATTTTTTTCTGTGGAAGGAATACATATGTAGCATTCAACAGAGATAATTAAATCTTTCCCTTTGCCAAATCAGAGTACCTGATCTTAATACGTAAGGGATTTCATAGCTAGGAAGATGTTCTTTCTAGAGGATTGGCTGAACAATCAGTCACTACTGTAGTCCTGAGGCAGGAGAAAATCCCATTATTCCTGTATAGGGGAATTTTGATAGACCAGTAAAAGGGCCAGGGACCACTTGATAGGGTAATATTGATTATCGTAGTTGTTGCTAACAGCAGTCAAACTTGGTAGGTGTTTCCGCAGGGCCCTGTACCATTGACACGACTAAGCTAGTGGACAGGGGAGCCTCTTGCTTAACCTTTGCCTGACCCTGCACCCTTCCTTGATGCTCTGGTGGATGTGTTGGGATCTGTGTTTCAGGAGAAGACCAATAAGCTTGCCTATGCATGCCCTATGGGAGATCTTAGTCTGGGCCTCAAGCTATGCAGATTCTATTGGAACACATCTAATTACTTAAGTTAGCCCAATGATTTTTTTTCTTGACATAGTATTGTCTTCTAACAAGGATAAATGAAGAGGAGAAGCTTGGACTCTTTGGGATCTCTTCTTGGACACAGCTTCAGGATCCTCCAATGATAGCTTGAAGGTCAGACCAGTTGAAAAGCTAACTCACTGTTTCCACCTGAAAGCTGTCCCAGACTTTGGTAATTATTAAAGGTTGAGGTGTTTTAGTAAACTCTCACATACATTTGTGAGTGTCTGAGCCTAAGTAAAGTGTTGGTTTAAAGTAAAAACACTCACATGTTGTGCTTGAGCCCCAAGTAAGATACAGCCTTAAAGTAAGAGCACTTTTGTGTTATCTTGTTTTCACTGACTTATTTCCTGACACAATCTTGCACAAAG
Source organism: Podocnemis expansa (assembly GCA_007922195.1). Classification (NCBI taxonomy): domain Eukaryota; kingdom Metazoa; phylum Chordata; order Testudines; family Podocnemididae; genus Podocnemis; species Podocnemis expansa. The sequence continues at coordinate 8,621,822 of ML681964.1, read as the reverse complement.
TAAAATTACTATGGGATTTTTGGGTTGGCAGAACCCTGGCTGGCAGAACTGGAGACTCCACCAAGGATGGTATAGAGGAAGGAGGCTGAGAGTACAAACAGTTAATATTTGTAGTTTGTCCCTTTCAATAGGAAGTAAAAAAACAACAGAGTGGGATTGCTCCCTCCAGTGCCTATATTGGAGTTCATGAGTCAATTTACGAAAATATTTTGTTACTGGGACTTAGAAATCAGGTTGAATGTCTGCTTGAGTGAAAAACCATATTCAAAGGAAAGGTGAGATCTGGAAAGGGAGAACAATCAAAACTGATTTTGAGAAACAGTTTGACTGATTTTGTATCTTACTAGTGATACTATGCAATTAACTGAAAAAGCAGTTTTGAAAAAAGTAGCAAAGGAAGAATATTGCTCTGTAAGACTCTTTCATTGGGAAAAGTCACTACAGACTCATAGGCTATGTCTACCCCAGAGGGCTCAGGTAAGTTGACTTAATAAGGCCTAGTCAACTTTATTAAGTCAGCTTAGAGAGGTCCCCTTTGTTTAAGGTGACTTTATAAAGTCGACTTCAGTCCGGGACACATTTAAAGTTGGCTTTATATGGCTCTCCTGTCTTAAATGGACTTTATTATGTCAACTTTAATAGCCACATGTTGTTAAGTTGACTTAATAAAGTCAACTTAACCTCTAAACTCGACTTTAAGGGTGAGAGTTATTAAGTGGACTTAAGCAAGTGCTTAAGTCCACTTAATGAACTCCAAATGTGGCCCTGGATTTGCTTAAGTCAACTTAAGCCTGGTTAAGTCAACTTAACTTAAGCCTCCACTGTAGCCACAGCAATAGTGCCCCAAGTCTACCAAGAACAGCTGTTAGCCAGGAGCCCATGAAGTGGGGTGAAGAGTTTTTTGATTGAGAGTTTGGATTTTTTTCATAGAGATTTTTGACTGAGAATGCAGGCAACCTAAGATCATTTGAAGTGAACTGATGGAACCTACAAGAGTAAAGAAGAGCAATATACCAGTGCCTTCTGTCAGAAAGGATCATCACCTCCCGCTACCTGGGAAAATAAGGGCCATCCCAGGAGGGAGAGGGCAGCAGGGCCAATCAGCCGTAGGGGCCCCTCCGGTGCTGGGGGTGGCTGGAAGCAAAAGCATATTAATGCTCCCCCCCATATCCCATATCACCCCACTCCTCGCATCCTTCCCCTCACAGGGCAGGAGGGGGGCCTCAGCACCACCCCCTCATGTGCTCCAAGGGAGGACCTGTAGAGAGCAGGCCCCCAGGCCCTACTGAGGGGCACTGAGCCAGCCTGCACCAGGGCCTGATCATAGATGCCACAGCCGGTGCCTCCATCTTCCCTCTGGAGGGGGGTCCTGAATGTCAGCTGGGCAGCCGTGATTCCTGGCACTGGAGAGGGACCTGTTCAGCACTGAAGGGGGGTGGGGGCCAGCGGCCACCCTCAATGTGCTGCTCTGTGGAGTGTTCTGGCCCACCCCACCCCTCCCCACGGGCAAGGTCGGCCATCTTGTGGCCAAGGCTCTGCAGGGCCTGTGGGCAACTCGCCAGCTGAGGACAGGATGGGATGGAATGCTGCATGGAGCCATGCAGAGAGGGCAGCCTCTGGCTCCCCACCCCAGTCCTGAAAGGTCTCTGGAGGCAGCAGGGGGTAATGTGGGGGCCCACCAAACCATGGGGTCTATGGTGATCATACCGCTTGCCCCCTGCACTCCCAAAGGACAGCCCAGGATAGAATGACCACGCAAGAGCAATGAGAAAGAAAGATTCAGAAAACATGGGGGGAGCCCTTAAGGGCACTGTGGCAGGAGCAAGCATAGGCACCCAGACTTCAGATCCTTGCAATGCTACTTAGAATGGTGTTATGTGGGCTGATGGGAAGCGTCATTGAGGATAAGCAAGTGATTTAAGGCTAGAGAGCAAGAAGTTAACACTCCAGAGTTTGGAGAAAATTAAATAGTTGAAAGTTGTGGAAAGTGTTACTGGAAAAGAATTCTTGGTTTCTTTGCAGCCATTCTGAATGGAAAATGGGCCCATTTCCCAAAGGAATGGTCTGTGAATAATCCTGACTGAAATAATTTGAATATGGATGATTTAATTAAATTCACTAAAAGGGAAAAGGAGATTTAAACTGGAACTTAACTGCCTCTAAATGCATAAAAGGAAATGTAATTTGTGAACAGCCGTGTGAAAATAATTAGAGCAGTGCAAAGGAAAGAGAACTTATATGTGCAAATATATTGTGTAAATCTGTGAGGCTTTTGCAACTTAAACTAACATGCTTGGTGCATAAAGCCTTGCTTTGTAAGGTTCAGATGAATTGGTTGTGTTGGCATTTAACCCTTTGGGTACCTTCATGCTTTATAAAGTTCAATGTCTTTTAAAGACGAAAGCTGTAACTGTGGCCATGCCCAGAACCAGGAGAAGCGGGACAGGTTCTGAATCCTGTTAGCTGGTGACAAAGAAGCAGGGCTGGCTCAAGGAGTTGTGGCTCCCCAAGCCAACTTTTGCTTTGGTGCCCCCCCCCAGGACAGGGAACAGTCAGAGGCCAGAGGCCAGGCTCTGTTCTCTCGCCCCTCCCATGGGCTAGCTGCTCCTCTCTAGGAGTGGGGAGGGCCAGCCCAGAGGCAGGGCAAGACAGCAGAGTACGATCCATGGGCAGGCCCACTCCGGCCCCAGAGGTGCAGTGACTAGCTCAGGGGAGGGGCGGGAGTGTAGGGTCTGGCTTCCTGGTGCCCCCTTCATTTTGGCGCCCCGAGCCAGTGCCACACTGGCTCATTCCTAGAGCTGGCTCTCCAAAGGAGCACAAAGGAGTTGCAGATAAGGACATATCTGGACAGAAAACAAACTATCTGAAAATTGAAAGGCTCAGAGTTTAACCATCCAAAAAAGGAAGGTGGAAACCATGTCAGTCCTCATCCTGAGAAGGACAGGATAATGCTCAGGGGTTAAAGTATAATTTGGCAGTCCCTGGAACCCTCCTACATTTCCAGGCCTACTTTATACAGGTCCATTCCCCCTTCCTGCAGCTCCAGGCCCCCTTCATGCACAGGCAGGCCCCCTTCACACATGTGTGGGCCCCCTTCACACACCACAGCTACTGCCCCCCCCCAAATGCCTACCCCCAACCCCAGCTACTGCCTCCTGCCCCAGCTATTGCCCCACAAATGCCTTCCCCCCACCCCAGCTACTGCCCCCAAAATGCGTGCTACCCATCAGACCCCTCCTTCTTCATGTCCTCCTCCTTCATGTCCAGTCCCCATTCCCTAAGCTCCCTTCCCCATGTCCCCACTCCAGCCCTCCTAATCCTACCCCCCAGCTCCCACATCTTCACTCCACCTCCTTCAGCCCCCAACGTCCCTCAATAGCTCTCCTGCCCACCATCCCAATCCCTTCTTCCTGCCCACCCCACTTTCCCCGCCTGCTCCCTGCCTGTACCCACCCCGCCCAGCCCCTTTACCTATGTCATTGATGTGGCCAAGGAGCCTGTCTGGGGCCAGGAAGGCTGTGGCACTGGCGAGAGGGGCCATGGGCTGGAGACTCAGTCCAGGCCACATGTGCTGCCTGCACCGAGCAGGAAAGGGTAGAGCTGGTTCAGATGCCGGGAAAATGGGGGAGGGACTACCGGGCTCACCCCATCCCGTAGCTCCTTCCTTCATCTCCCCCTGGGGGGAGCATGCTGGAACACTGTGTTCCAGTGTGTTTGTCTACTTTTAGGGGGCCCTGGAACACTGTGCTCTGGTACATTCCCCTATTTTTAGGGGGCCCCAGAACACTGTCACCCTTAAAATAGGGGGCCCTGTAACGCCATACGTGGGCATTCTCTGTTACTTTAACCCCTGTTTAACACTTAACAGACAGAAAATCCTTTAATCATTCTCATTGCTCCTTTTTGAACCTTCATACAATTTATGAAAATCCTTCTTGAACTGTGGACACCATCAGCAGTCACACCAGTGCCAAATGCATATGTAAAATAACCTCTCTAGTTCTGACCAAGAAGCCCATGTTTATGCATCCAAGGATTGCAAGTGATCATACTCTTGCACTGGTAGCTCAGATTATGCTGATTATGCAGCATAACCACCAAATCTATTACAGAGTTGCTGAGGGGTAGATGTGTTAGTCTGTATTCTGCAAAACAAGAGTCCTAGGGCATCTTAAATATTAACAAATATCTTCAGCCCCAAGCCCCACAAAAGCTTATACCTGAAGAAATTTGTTAGTCTTTAAGGTGCCACAGGACTCTCACTGCTTCCTAGGATGGAGTCCCTCACTGTATGCCCTGTCTTCCTTACTCCTAGATGTACTTGGCCTTTTAAACATATTAAAACACATGGGGTATATCCACACACAGCTTCTAAATAGAAATAATGCTGGTTATTTCAATTTAAAAATGGTTAGGTCCACATGACATTTACTTATAGTGAAATGATGAGTTCCGTCATTTCACTATAAGGAAAGTCATATTGATATAACAAAACCTAGTTTTATATTGATATGACAGTTAAATTGAAACCGTTATATTGATGTAACACTGTACGGATGTGTTATATCAATATAACAGTCATATCAATTTAAACCCTGGTTAGACCTTCCTCCCAGGGTGCATGGCACTATGGAAGGAAGGGCCAGGGTTCAGCACCCTGGCCAGCGGAGGGTAGGGGGTGGAAGGGACCCCCCATGCCTGGCTTCCCCAGCCCTAGCAGGGAGCGGGGGAAGGGACCCTGTGCACTCAGCATCCAGTGTGGAAGCCAGGTGGCAGAGAAGGGATCCCTGCGTGCCCTGCTCCCCAAACATTCACCGGGTGGTGGGGAAGGGACCCCATGCAGCCAGCTTCCCCCTCACTGGGGCAGTGGGGAAAGGCACCCTGCATGCCCGGCTCCCAGCAAGCAATCTGGGCAGTGGGGAAGGGACCCAACGCATCCAGTGCTCCCACCACTTGCTGGACGGTGGGGAAAAGAGCCTCTCATGCCTGGCTGCAGGCGTGTTTGCTAGTGCCAGGGGAAGGGACCCCTTGGCTGGCTGGAGCCGCACTAGCCGGGCTGCAGGGACTCCATTTGCCAGCTCCTGGTGCGCTCGCTGGGCGGTTGAGGAGACGAGACCCCCATGTCCAGCTTTTGCAGCATGCTGGGAGCGAGGGGGTGCATTCCCCTCAGCCTGCCTAGCATGGCTCCAGCCGACCAAGGGGTCCCGTCCTCTGACACTGGCAGGCACGCCTGCAGCCAGGCATGGGGGCTCTTCACCCCCACTGCCTGGCTAGTGGTGGGAGTGCCAGCTGCACAGGGTCCCTTCCCCACCGCCCAGCTTGCTTGCTGGGAGGCGGGTGTACAGGGTTCCTCCTCCAGCAGCCTGGCCAGTGCAGTGGAAGCTGGGCACGCGGGGTTCCTTCCTCCGCCCCCCCCCCCCGGCTAGTGTGCTGGGAGCAGGGTGTGCGGGGTCCCTTCCCAGGCTGCTGGGCCAGCAGAGGGGGAGCTGGGCATACGGGGTTCCTTCTCCCACTGCCTGGCTAGCACAGGGGAAGCTGGGAGTGGGGGGTCCCTTCCCTGGCAGCCAGCTATATGCCCAGGACTGCAGAGCCAGGCAAAGGGATGCCTTCTCCCCCCAGCAGGCTCAGAGCACCCAGAGCCGGTTGCGGGGGATTCTTTTCCCCATCACCCAGCTCACCGGACGAGAGGCAGGAAGGGGATTGGGTGGGTGGCGTGGCCCTGCCAGGGGGCCATGTTGGCACACTTCCCATGGTGCCCCTCTCCTAAATCAAACTAGCAAGTCCTGTCCCTGAACATCCTAGTTCGATTTGAATTTTTTGGTGGGGACCTGTTAAATCGATTTAACCTGAATTGATTTAATGATTTTTACATTGATTTTATTAGATTGATTTAAGTTAAATCGATTTAACTGCCTGTGTGTAGACATAGCCATATTGCCTTCTTGCACTCAGTTTGCCGAGCAATCCAGTTACTGTGTATTAATAACCTGCCTTCATCATTATTTACCACTCCCACAATGTTTGTGTCATCTACAAACTATACAAGTGATGATTTTATCTTATCTTCTAGGTTATTAACAGAAATATTAAATAGAACAGGCCAAGAACCATTCCCTGCAGGCCCTGCTAGAAGCAGACCCATTCAATGATGATCCACATGTACGGTTACATTTTGAGACCTACCACTTCACAGTTTTTAATTCACTTAAATTGGAGCTTTTAATTTTAGAACTTTCTAGCTTTTTTTAATCAAAATCTTATATGGTTCTAAGTCAAATGCCTTAGAGAAATCTAAATATATCACATCAATTTTATTCGCTTTATCAACCAAACTTGTAATCTCATCAAAAGAAACATCCAGTTTAGTTTGACAGCATCTATTTTCTATAAACCAATTAAATATATTACTATCCTTTAATTCTTAATTAATTCAATCCTGTGCCAGCCATTTCTTCATCTTGGCTAGGACTGTTGTCAGAGTGACTGACCTATAATTATCAATTATCAAATATTCACAATCAATTACTTATGACAAAATCTAATAACAAGGACTTAGATGTATAAATGCTTTTCATGGTTGAAATTCAGATTTTGATGACAAGTTTAACCTAGTTTGAAATTCTGAATTAGCATTTTAATGAAATTTTTTACACAAATTAATTTGAGAACAAACAAAATTTCTTTTGGAAAAATGCTTAAACAAACAAAGGCTAGATTCATCTTAAGCCATACTGTGAGTCCTTTACTCCCACTGCTGAGCAAATAACCTAGCTATCCCAGTGAAGTTGACTGGACTATGTGCATGATTGCAGCATGTCAGTGAAAGGGATTTGCAAATCTCCACTAGCTGACTCCAGCGCAGGAGCCTGGCCAGCTGCCTCTCCCCAGGGATGGAGAGCGGCCAGTGTGGGGCTGCTAATTTCCAGGGGCAGGGCCCTGGAGCAGGCCTGCTCAGCAGAGTTTGGGTCGCTTCTCACCTGGCACTCCCAGTGCTGAAAAGAGACTGCTTCACCCCCAGGCCCTGGAGAGGGCTCGTTCAAGTGCTGTGGTGATTTGGGGTGAAGCGGCCCAACATTGCAGAATGGGCCCACTCCAGGGCTCCACCCTCAAAAACAGTAGTCCCGTTCCAGCCGCTCTCTGCCCCCAGCAGCAGGCAGGGGAGCTGGGAATACTGTTCCACATCGGTAGCGAAGGAAGGGAGATGCAGCCTCTGGCCCTTGTGGTTGGGTGAGCAGGGATGAGACCCTTCAATCCAGCCCTAGTTTGGGACTGCCCAGGCATCACCCTGCAGCCCAGCAGAGACTGTCTGCTGCCTGGGAGCTGTCATATTTGCTCCCCCCCCCAACCTTGTGCCACCCCACCCTCTGCACTCCTCCCAGATCAGGAGGGGTCCCAGCCACTGGGACCCCTTCTGTGCTGTATGGGGAGGGGGCTGCGCAGGGCTGGGGGTGGGTCATGAGGCTGTGGGGGGAGGCAAATGTCACTTGGTCCCTGGGTGTCGCGCCATACAGCTTCGGTACACCACTGGCCCCAGGCAAGTCACACTGGCTATGTCTACACTGGCAAAGTTATTTTGAAATAGCTATTTTGAAATAACTATGTCAATATTAATTCAAAATAATAATTTCAAAAAAGTGAGTCTTCATGAGACTCCTTTTGCTAAATAAAGTAGGAATTAGTATTTCGACTTAGAGAGTCTACATTGGACTCTAATTCCAAATGGATTCCTCAATGAGACAGGTTTCCCTGCTTGGGGAGAGATGACCCCACCAGAGCAGCCCAGGAACCCAGCAGGGCTGCATTCCCTGCTGGCGCAGCCAGGCAACCCCAGCACAATCAGGGAACCCCTGCAGGGCAGCCAAGAAACCCAGCACGGCAGCACTTCCTGTTAGGCTGCCAGGGAATAGAGGTGTTGCTTCCTCCCCCAAGGCATGCTGATCTGGCCCCCCAACCCCTCGTTCAGGCTGGGAGTGTGGATAGCAGGGGGCTAGGTGCCCGATTGCACTCAGAGCTCCCAGCAAGCAGCTGCCAGCTTGGTCAATTTCATGGAATTGACCAGGCTGGGCACTGCTTGTGAGGCGCCGCAAGGAGCTCTGAGCCTGATGGCAGGGGCGACACTGACCCAGGGAGGGGTACCTGGGGCATGGCCCCAGGCCCCACCCCTGGTCCACAGGCCACACCTCATGGCTGGGGACAGGGCCAGAAGCTGCCCCATGCCACTGTGGGCAGCTGGGCCCCGCATCTCTAGCCGGGGATGGGGCCGGAAGCAGCCACGGGTGGTTGGGCCCCGCATCCCCAGCTGGGGACAGGGCCAGGAGCGGCCTCCGCAATCGAGCCCCAGATCCCCAACTGGGGATGGGGCTGCTGCGGCCATGGGCAGCTAGGCCCCGGATGTACAGCCCAACTGGGCCAGAGACCAGGAGGGGGGCCCTACCATCCACTCCCCCAGCCTGAATGAGGGGGGCTGGGGGGGGCAGATCAGCATGCCTTGGGGGGAAGCAACACCTCCATTCTCTGGCTGCCCCGCGGGGAGCGCTGCCCCGCTGGAGTTCCCTGGTTGTCCTGCTGGGGAGCACAACCCCGGTAGGGTTGTCTAACTGCACTGGGGTTCCCTGCCTGCCCCAGCGGGGAATGCAGCCCCGCTAAAGTTCCCTGGCTTTTCTGCCAGGGAGCACAGCCCTGCTGGGGCTGCCTGGCTGTCCCACCAGGGAGTGCAACCCTGCTGGGAGACTCTGTCTCCCTCAGGGAACAGAGTCACCAGGGGCATGTCTCCCCAGGCGGGGAATCCCATCCTGCCGGGGAAGGGACACCTGGCAGAATGCAGCCCTTCCTCGGGGAATCCCTGATAATTATTTTGAAAAAAGCCAGTTCCACTGCCTGGAATGACTTCTTTCGAAAGAACTATTTCAAAAGATTTGCTCTTTTGAAATTAAATCAGGTTTAGTGATTTTGAAAAAGTGCTTAGGTTTTTTTCAAATACAGAAGTGCTTTTTTTTGAAAAAGCAAAATGCCTGCCCAGACGCAGAAATTTTTTTTTTGAGATAAGCCTCCTTATCCTGAAAAAACTTTTCAGTGAAGACATACCCATTGTGTGTTATGTCAGAGCGGAACCTGACTTGTTGCCAGGATTGCAAAACCCATCTCACGTTTTTAGACAACAAAAAAGTTTGTTTATAACCCAAACTCTCTCTCCCCTTACACACACACACACACACACACACACACACACACACACACACACACACACACACACTTACCTGCCCAGTTCTCCCGTCTAACTCTGTTTCTCCCCTTTTTACTTGTCTAGGCTTTTTCTCTAGACCAGAGTCCAAAGAGATTGCTACTATAAGCTGCCTGCATTATAAGAACAGACTAGACTCCAGCAGTAGCTGCAGTGGCTGAGAACCTGCAGGGGAAAAAATGCTCAGTGAGCCTTCTGGGCTTCCTGGGGTGGGAGGCTGGAACTCATGCACTATTGTAGCTGAAGACCTTGGGCCACAATCTTGCCTGAGGATTGCTAATGCACCTCCCACAGCCTTTCCCATCACTCCACACTGTGCATCCCAAAGTGTGACATTATCCTATGATTATAATCATTTATTGTAATGTTTATGCTGTTTTTAGTGTATCCCTTCTGCCAGGGCAGGCTGGCAGAACAGGGGCTGCATTCTCTACCTTGGGGTTTCCCAATAATGTAGCACCACCAACCAGCTGGAGCCCCACCCAGATTTCTGGGAATCCTGCACTGTTTCCTGGGCACCCCAAAGGGGTAAGGCTTCCCCACTCATAAGCATGAAACTGAGTGTAGTAAACAGAACATTTAATAGTAGTAAAACAGAGTGTAAAAGGCCAAATAACAGAAATCAGCACTGAGCTAGCTAATCAGTACAGAGCAAAGTTCCCAACAACCCACACCGCATAACAGAACATACAAGACTTAATGGCAAAACCGGCACTGATCTGAAGAATCAGTGCTAACTAGGCTCCCAACCAACCCTAGAGTTCAAAGGGATCATCCGTCACGCCAGCTGTCCACTGACACCACCTACTGGCCGCTCACTCCATCCAACAGCACCATCCTTTGGCTCCACCCACTGTCCACTGTCTCTGTCCTCCGGTGTCTCGCACCGCCCAGCTCACCACTGGCTGCTATCACTGTCTGCTGGCTCCGCTCGCTGTCTACCAGCTCCGCCCACCAGTCTCTTGCACCACCCAGCTTGCCACTGGCCACTCTCACCGTCCACCAGCTCGTCACTCCATCTGCTGCTCCTCTTCAGTAATTTCAGTGATTTCAATTTCTCTCTAGTGATGTCAGCTCTTAAATATTAAGCAGCTGCAAACACCCACTGTCCTTAACATAACAAACGGGAGCCTCAAAGAAGCTCAGCCAGTCATTTGACAGGGGGCTGAGGTGAGATAGGCATACCTCCAGCATTTTGCTCCAAAAGGAGCTAATGGAAAACCCCACCCTTCTTACTCTTTTTCAGGCTGAAATAGCCAGTGGCCTTTATTACAAGCAGGGGCGTCGCTGGCACTGGGTACCCAGGGCATGTGCCCCAAATCCCAGCGCCAGTGTCCCGGGTCTGGCAGGGCCCCCACCCCTGGTCTCCGGCTCAATTAGGCTGGAGATCTGGGGCCCAAATGCCTGTGGCTGTGGCAGCCCCCTCCCTGGTGGGGGATCCAGGGCTCAGCCACCCGTGGCCATGGCAGCCCCGTCCCCAACTGGGGTTCCAGGGCTGCCCACGGCCACAGAGGCTGCTTCTGGCCCTGGCCCCATCCTCAGCTGGGGATCCAGGGCTCAGCCACCCACGGCCATGGAGGCCGCTCCTGGCACTGGTCCCGTCCCCAGCTGGGGATCTGGGGGATGCGGGGCCCAGCCACCCACGGCCACTTCCGGCCCCATCCCAAGCTGGGGATGCAGGGTGCAGCCACCTGCGGCAGCACGCAGTGGCTTCCGGTCCTGTCCCCATCCAGGGGGCGGGACCTGCAGGCTGGGGGTGGGGCCTGTGGGGCGGGGCAAGGCCTGGGCCGGTGCCCCGGGTCTCTGCCCAGGGCAGCAATGCCTCTGCTTACGAGCCCCTTTTTAACTAAGGATTGCTTTTACTCTTTAACTAACCCAGATAGATTTGGAACAAACAGAGAAAAGCATATCACAACAGACAATATTTCATATTTCTGTTCAGTAGAATTACAGATATTGGCAGATTTGTGATCGGATTAACCCCAAATACCATTACGTACTATGCCCTGCACCCGGTATGCTAATACCTAATTGTGCTCTTTTGTGTTCATGCTAATACAGGACCCATGCAGATTAGCTGCCTGCCTTCAGAAGCTGTTATGCACAGCTTCTAAGCCTGCCCTACATCAGTGATAGCAACAAAATGTTTACTATTGCAGTAAGAAAAATCAACTTTGACTCTTCATGTCAGTAAAAACTAAAATGCTAGATTCACAATCCTGCTGTCCTTTCTACTCAACAGCAATGTTCCCTCTAAGCTGCGCTGGCGTGCTGCAGTGCAGCCCGCCGCAGCTGCCAGCGCAGCGAAGGCTGCCAGCAGCACATTGCCGGCAGCCACAGTCCCTGGTTAGAGCTCCTCTGGGGCTGGGAGTTTTCAAAACTCCCGCCCAGAGAAGCTCTAATGGAGTATGCCCAGAAAATCTGGGCATGCTCCGTAGAGCTTCTCTGGCCCCAGGAGCTGTGGCTGGGCCATCTGGCTCCAGCCACAAGGTAAGTTTCTGGGGGTCACCAGGAGTGGGGGCGGGGAGGCTGCTGGGCAGCCAGGAGTGGGCCTGTGGAGGCGGCCGGGAGCAGGCCTGCGGGGTCGGGGGGGGCCGCTGGGAGCAGGGGGTGGCTGCCAGGAGTAGGGGGCAGCTAAGAGCCGGGGGCGGGGCGGGCGGCCGGGAGCGGGCCGCGGGGGTGGAAGGGGGGCTGGGTGGAGGGGGGCTGCTGGGCAGCCGGGAGTGGGCCCATGGGAGCGGGGAGGCAGCCAGGAGCAGGCCCGCAGGGATGGGAGGGCTGCCGGGGACAGGCCCGTGGGAACGGGAGGGCCTTCAGGAGCGGGGGCGGCCGGGATTGGGTCCATGGGGGCAGGGGGGCCGCCGGGAGTAGGGGGCAGGGGGGGCAGCCGGGAGCGGGCCCACAGGGGTCGGGGGGCCACGGGGGGGGCAGGAGTGGGCCCACGGGGAGGGGCAGCGCAGCAAGCCCGCGGGGGGGGGGCAGTGCAGCGAGCAACATGAGTTGCTCAGCTGCCACCATCTCTTAGAGGGAACATTGCTCAACAGGTGTATTTTTAATCCAGTCGCCACTGTTATGACGAGACCTGCAGGATCCCAGTCTCATTGCGGGACTCTACACTGGTCCCTGCAGGACTCTAGTAGAAAGTTATTTGATGAGTAACCATATTGATTTCAGTTGTGCTACTTGTGAAATAAAGCACTACTGTGTGTAAATGGTGGAGAATCAACATTCTTTGTGCTTTTGGTTTAAGCTGGTTGGGATGATGTGAGGTTTTCTTCTGGGCAGAGCTCATTACTACAGCATACACTACAGCCTTTATTCCTTTCTTGTTTCTCATCCCTGAGATAGCAGAAAGTCCACATCTTTTTCTCATTATTTCCTCCTTTTATCCCTTAATTGCCTCTCCCTCCAAAGAAGTCCTACAATAGTTTATCAAGATCTGCACCTACTTGTCCAAAGTTTGCTTATACTCTAGTTACATGAAAACCTACAGTAAAAAATTAGGTAATGTGGTATACTTCAGCCAGTGCATCACATGCCCCAACAACTATGTCACTGAAACCAGACAATCAAACTACCATTGAATGACAAATGATAAAAAGACAAAAATGCCATAACATTCAGGAAAATACTTTTCACAAAGTGATCACATTATATCAGACTGCTCAGTCCTTGTCCTCAAAACACCTTCAGAAAGTGAGACTGGGAAGACAAACTCATGGGTTTACAGACACTGGTTTTATGGCTCATTGTAATCTTTAATATCCTACTTCATTTTAAGGGATGCCCTACAAAATGTAGGAAACCCCAATGTTTAACAACCTGTCCCAATTTTTGTTTAGCTTTTACACTCTGATTACTTGATGAAGAGCTCTGTGATGTTTGAAAGCTTGTCCAGTCCACCAGCAGAAGTTGGTTGAATAAAAGATGTCACTTCACCAAACTTGTGTTGTATCTCTAAGATCCTGGGACCAACGAAGCTGCAGTTTCACTGCAAGCAAAAAAATAAAGCTGATAAAGCTGCTTTGATGAAAACAAAGCAGAGACCTGGGTTGCTTTTTTGTAAAAAAGTACAGTGGGGACCCCTTAATGCGCAGGTGTTGGGGGACAAGCCGCTGTGACCACGCGTTAAATGGACTGTGTGTAAATGGGAGCAGAGTGAAAACTAAAGGATCTATTGCACTTATTGGAGCTAATAAAATATACTGTACTTACTGAATGTTTGGTGACAATGCAATTAAGCGTGATACGTCTTTCCACAACGGTGCTCACTCCACGTGTTTCCCTGCCTAGGGCAACTTCTGCTTTTAGATACCGCGCATCACTGAGTCCCATGCGTTAAGTTCCTAGCTTTGGGGCACATGACCAGAGTGAGCATTAGCTGGATCTGTGCACAAACTGATTGCACATTAACGGGTCCCCACTGTATATATTATTAGTATCTTTTGCAACAAATAAAATAAAGGCAGATGAGAAAAAGGAAAAGAGCAATCTCATCTTATTTATAGCTGTTAGCCTCTAAGAAGAAATATATCTTTTGTATAGCTATTAAAAGCATATGATCAAATGGGATTTTTCCCCCATGAAAGTTCATGCAATAAATAAATTTGTTAGTCTTTAAAAGTGCCACAGGACTCCTTGTTTATTTTATTACCATAGCAACTCTCTTTAGCAAGCGAATTCATACACAAGGTCCAAATAGACACTGTTTAGTCTACAAACCCTTTCTTTGTGGATATTAAGGGCCACAGTTTCAAATGGTCTACGCAAGAAAAAGTTAGATTTCTATTTGAAATTACTTGTATGTCATAAATAAGTGAATGTTTTAATGTCCCTCTGGAAAATGGAGTGGCAAAACTGAGGAGGCTGTTTGAAAATTGAATCCTAAATTCCTTTTGGCTTTGCAACACATTTTATTAAGGCAATTGTTGTAGTCTATTGGAATAGCATTGTCTGTCTCTGGAATATGCAATGCAAAAGTGAATACATGTTAAGAGTATGCACGTTACATTAATTTGGTTGCCATGCAGCATAATGTCAGAGATCAACAGGCAATAAGAATAACCAACTAAAATTCATCAGAAATGAAATTAGAGGAAATTATTTTATGTTATTTTGAATAGCGGGATAATTCCCCCTTTCAGCTCATCTGGTACAATTGTGGCCTGAGGCACTCAAGGATACTGGCTTAAGTTCCATTGTGGCAGGCTGCATGTTCTACACTTACATTTTGTCAGCTCTGCTAAATGGCTACATCTGCTTGGAATGTCTGGCCATCAGTTTGCAGACATAACAAGATCTGAGATGTTGTATCAAAAAATCTCCATAAAGATGCTATGCATTTATGAATCTTACTGAAGGTCATGTAGAATAAATTGTATACTGAGTGAACTAAGGTTGTGTTAGGTTCACATATATAGTTTATAGGAACAAATTTCCCAGGAACTAGGCCTAAAGTAGGGGTCTCAAACATGTGGCCTGCAGGCTGCATGCAGCCTGCAGAGCTGCCTCCTGTGGCCCCTGATAACCCCCAGAATCCTGGGGCTCCCACCTTTCCAACCTTGGGAGGTTTCTGCAGACGGAGACCAAGCAGCCTCACCTCCCCACTGCGTTATAAGCCACTGACAGGGAGGAGCTGAACTGCTGCCTGGGAGCTGCTGTATTCACATGCGGCACTTGATCAGGAACTGCCCTATTCACATGCAGCAGCTGAAGCAGGCTGAGCTGTCCAGAGAAGGCTCAGGTGGGGGGGGAGGTGGCTTAAAGGAGGGTGGCCTGAGCCTGTGGGGAGGGTTCACTGGGGGCTCCATTCTGGGGGAGCACCAGAAAGCCCCACCACTAGCCATAGCATGACCCCCAGGGCTTTCCCCGCTGCTGGTCCCAGCACATTCAGGGGGTGTCCCCCCCCCCGGAGGGTGAGGTAGTGTTTTTTCTTGCGCCCACCCCCAGTCCTGCTAAATTCTGGCAGGCAGGGGATGTTTTCTCCTCTGCCGGCCCCATTCAGCCAAATTCAAGCGGGCAGGTGGGTGGGGGTTGTTTCCCTTTCTGCCAACCCGAGAGCAGCTAAATTTGGGTGGCGGGGAGTGTTTTCCCCTATGCCAGCCCCACCACAGCCAAATTTGAGTGGGCAGGTGGGCAGGGGGTGTTTCCCCTTCTGCTGACCCCAGCACAGCTAAATTCAGGTGGACAAGGGATGTTTCCCCCTCTGCCAACCCTGGCGTGGTCAAATTTGAGCAGGGGGTGGGGAGGGTGTTTCCCCCACCACCAGTCCCAGCGCTGCCCCCAGGGCCAGGCAGGGGGCTGCTTATCTACAGTCCTGTGGAGGGCCCTGACCAACCTGTTTGCAGCCTGTCCTGGGATGTGGCTATTCTCCTCCCCTCCTGGGCTGGGATACACGCAGCCCCCCATCTTTTTAAAACAAAATTACCAAAAATCTTCTAAAACAATTTAATTTTATTTAAAAAACTAGAACCTTTATAAAAATTTAATTTCAATTAAATTTAATTCAATGTTAATAAATCAAACTGCAATTAATTTATTTCAATTAACATCAATTTGAATTCAATAAATTACATTTTAATTTAATTTTAATTAAATTAACCGGTGGTCCTTCAGGGTTTGAAAAAGTATATTTTTTGCCCTCAAACCAAAAACAATTGGGAACCACTTATTTATGATGTAAAATTTTAAGTGTGTTTGTCTACTCTTTGTCTTTTTGATGATTTTTGCCATCTTGAATGGAAGTAATTCTAAAAGGAAATGTGTGTTTTGGCTTTGGAAAGACTGTCAAAATTAGCACAGACTTCATGTTACAGTTTCAAAAAAGTTAATAAATTGACTTTTATTAGCATACTATATTACTCTTAATTTTTTCTGTAATTCCACATCATTGTATGAAAAGGGTTCAGTGGTGTGGCCCTCGGGCCAATATCCTAGTCCTCATGCAGCCATCAAGGTGCTTTGAGTTTGAGACCCCTGGCCTAAAGGAATTGGTACTTCTAGGTTCTCCTTTAAACTGACAGCCTACTTCATTCACTTCATGTGAATCTTGAGCATTAGTTGTCAGAGGCCCAGAGATAGGGCGGCAAATTTGTAGCTTAGCTGTTACTCCAAGAAAAGGAGGATAATCAAATACCCTCCCTGCTTGAGCCAGACCCCTGCTGCATACATACAAAAGTCTTTAAGAGTCCTAACACAAAGTGACAATATATTCAAACTGAACATTATCTAAAAGTACTTAATAACAACCATAGAATTAATAAATTAGATTTTTGTATGTCAATGATCAAATGATTGGTTGAAGAAGCATGTACTGAACTAATGTTTGAGACTCATCTGAGACAAACGAAGTTTTGTAATGTAATTTATGAGCAAAATGCATAATCACATTCTTATTAATATGTTAACCTTGTAAAAGAATATTTTGGTACTGCAGCCATCTGACAAGATGGCTAAGGCAAGTTAATTAGATTTCAAGCGAATTGCTAACCATGCTAATTTATATCTTAATAATTAAAAACCAACATGTTATAGCTGCTGTATTATATTTCATAGCAACTCTGTCTTACAAGTAAATTAAAGAATGCAACTATAATGGATTAATAAAAGCACAACTAGCCATTTATAGCTAATATAATAAAAATTATACTGCAAATGTTTTATCTTTTATATACTTATTACATCTCATCACAGGCTCTTTTAGTAATCACTTGGTGCAATAAATTATTTTTATATGCAAATTTAAATACAGGTTTGACAAAATAAATATGTATTTTAAGCACAGGTTCCATTGCCTCATTTCATCTGTATGAGAAAATTAAATTACAGTGGCACCAAGGTCACTTGCTATAGAATGCCAAGTGTTAAGAAGTAAAGCATTACAATGGAGGTATTAGCCCATTGTACACGAGGTGCAAATCTTCATATAAATCCGTTCTTCAGCTCCAGTGAATATGCATTAGGTCAATGGATTTCAGGGTTTCCTTGCTGAATCCTAACAGCTGTAGCCATTTTGGAATATTTCATTTAATGAGTGCATTATGGACAATTCCCTGTTAGCATTACAGGCCTTTCTGCACCATGGTAATTCCCCTTTGTATTACTCTGGTGATGTAATTAATAAAATTTACCCTAAATAGGCATCAGCAGATTCATAGAAGATTAGATTGGAAGAGACCTCAAGAGGTCATCTAGTGCAACCTCCTGCTCAAAGCAAGACCAACTCTAACTAAATCATTCCAGTCAGGGCTTTGTCAAGTTGCGCCTTAAAAACCTAGCAGGTGTTACGCCTCATATTATGAAGCCACTATATTTGGCTGTATGGTGCCCTCAGGATAAGGGATTCCCTGGGGCATAAGTGGGTGCTCCAGTAATGTCCACTAAAGGCTATTTGCAAGCTAGCATTTTTTTTTTCGAGCAGGCTTGTGGCTGCTCTAAGCTACACAGAGCTCAAACTAGTCTCCTGCCACCTTCAGGAGCAGGGGAGCAAAGGTAGTAGCAAGTCACTTTTGTCTCTTCCCACCTAGATGCTTTAACAGTATCATACTATGTGACACATTCTATACTGCTGCTTCCTCTTTGCCTTTCCCCTCCTAGAAGCAGTGAGGTTCTCAGGGAAAGAGTGCAAGCACTAACAGATATGGATAAGATAAGGAAGTTGGGCCATGATATGATTTGTACAGGGGAAGGTTTTAAAGAATTGGATCAGGTCTTTACTGAAGCTGGGACACCCATGGGGAGACTCAAGTCTTCTTTTGAAGAACATAGAAGTCCAGCCTGCTTCCTTCAAACTTCTCACTCCCCTCTGAGGCCACAACAGTCAGCTTCCAGGCAACAGAGACTCCATTCGCTCTGTTCCCCACAGCCTGGGACTGGTAGGCTATGGCTACACTGGCCAAATAGTTGGACCACGTCTACACTAGGCTTTGCCAAGTTTGAACTATGCAATTGCTTAGTTTGAATTAGGCAAAGCTTAGTTCCAACTAGTGCTTAATTCAAACTTAAAGAGTTTGAACTAAGTAGCTAGTTCAAACTAGTCATGCTGACTAGTTTGAACTAACTTTTTAGTTCAAACTAAGCCGTGCGGCTAGTTCAAATGAACTTTTTAGTTTGAACTAAGCTACATGGATAGTTTGAACTGAAAAAAAACCCACACAGTTAGTCTGAACTAGCCCAAGGCTAGGTCAAACTAAACTCAGACTTATTTAGTTCAGACGTGCAAGTAGACATAGCCATAAGGCATGGGAAAGAGCAGGGATCTGAAACAGTAGCTCAGACTGCTTGATGGGCGCTCTTCCTTATAGCTGGTATTATTGGCCCTTAACTATACTTGAGAAATATATAGCATTTTCCACTGGTATTTTAATTGACACATCTTGCGCCACATATTGCAGAGATCCTGTATGTACTCTGTATATTTCACATCCTACAAGCTGACTTTCATAATATGAAGATGAGAATGTGCAGCTTCCCTTCTGTGGTTCCTCTGTTTCCCATTGGTGGTGCTGTTACGTGTTAGCTCTGTGTTCTTGAGGAATCAGGGCATAGTATCCAGCCTGTGCCTCCCTCCCCCCACACATTCCCCAACCTCTGCTTGAACTGAAAACCAAAAACAGTAGGAAATGGGAGCCATCCTCATCTACCCATATCCAAAAGCCATCAGCACAGTAAATGGAGCTTCATTTGCATTGACTATGGAGACCCAGGCTCCAAAGCAGGAGCCGCACTGAACTCTGGGATTGAAGAAGCAGGGAAGCATTGCCTGATGGGGGATCTCACACTAAAACGAACAAACTCAGCAATTATCAGACCATTCTAGTCACAGACATGATAATTGATACCCAAAATACTGAGTCTGCCTGACTGTATTGGGAGCTTCTCTGAACCATTACACCCAGCCAGGAATGTGTATTGGCCATGTAAACAAGTCCTTATAGAAAACCTTTACCCACATCCAACAGAATGGTAGTGTAGTGTGTGTCCTGTGCAAGTCCTGATTGGATCCTTTCTGAATCCTGTGTGAGTCTGGATTGAGTCCTGACTCCTGATGCTTGGATCTAAAGCTGTATCATTTCAACTGGGATTTGGCTTTTCTTCCTTGCTGATTGCTGTGGGAGCTTTGTTTCCATCCAGCCTCTGACCCTGATCTGCACAACCTGGAAACCTTTCTGCTACACAGAGTGGTGAGACCCCCCCACCCAACTTCTCTCTCTCTCTCTCTCTCTAGGCCTGATACAGTAGAATCTAGGTACTATTGTAGCTGGGTGTTCTTCTTTCCTTGTTTGTTTATCAATGCTGTAACTGGGTATTTTGGGGTATTCTTCTCTCCTTTGTAATTATTATTAGTAGTACAAGTTTTAGATACCTAGCAATAAAATGACTTTTGTTATTAAGCCAGTTTCCAGACTCTTTTAAGACATCATTCCCTCTCCTTTGTGGTCTTGGTTTCTTTATATCACTTTGCAGCAACGCTTCTATTACCTAGCCAAAGATCCCTGTAATGCCCACAACCCTGTAAGGTTTGCTCATTGATAGGGATAGTAGCCTGATTGACTCCAGGGGCATATAAGGGTGACAGCTGACAAGTGCTGTTTTGACCCAGCCTGATTGAGTCCAGGGGCATATAAGGGTAGCAGCTGAGAAGTGCTGTGTGACCCAGCCTGCTCAAGATCCATAATCAAGCCTAGTTTGGTGCGGTACAGGGGCACATAAGGGTAGCAGCAGAGAAATGCTGTGTGACCCAGCCTACTGAGTTCAGGGACACATAAGGGGTCAGCTGAGAGTGCTGATAGACCCGGTCTGCTCAGACGCACCTCTGTAGAAACACAAGTCACACAAGCAGCACACTAATAGAAGTACCATCTTCCCCATAAAGAAAGCAACCCTAATAAATCAGCAGACCCCGAGTTGGTGGGCAAAGTTGGTAACAGTGCAACAGCTTATTTCTCGCTCTGCAGAACTACATGGCCTCCCTCAGGACCAATAGGCTCTGGGTTCTCAGTACTCAGCACCTTTGCCTAATGGCCAGTGGCTAAATCTACCACAAAAATGGTGTCCTTAAGGATATCCTAACTCACAGGACTAGCAAACATAGGCCAAACAAAAATATGAAAAAACGTTATGCCTTGAATGGCTGGGAGTACGTTTAAAGGTCAGAACAGAAAAAGGAATCAAATCTGTTAAAGAAGTGAGGCCCAAACAATTAAAAGCCCACCGGTTAAATCAATGTGATATGGTTTTGTTCAACATCTTCATTAATGCTGCCAAGATCCAAAGGGGCAGCAGTGTTAGTTTAGCTCAGTAAAACAAGAAGTCCTGTTGCACTTAAAGACTAACAAATATATTTATTGCATGAGCTTTCGTGAGGAAAAAAAATCTTCTCCCACAAAAGCTCATGCAATAAATATATTTGTTGGTATTTAAGTGCAACAGGACTCTTTGTTTGTATCATTAACGCTCTAGATCAGGGGTGGCCAAACTTATGGAACTCAGGAGCCACACAAGTTGATTATTAAGTCTACGAGAGCCACACTGAGGCCCTGGCTTCCACCTCTCTGCTCAGGCCTTGGCTTCTGCCTCTCTGCTCAGGCCAAGCCATGATCCCTTCTCCCTCCCTCTAACAGCTCCTCAGCCTCTACTCTCTGCTTCCTCAGTGCAGTCCCCTTAACCCTGGGGTCTCAAACTCAAATCACCGCAAGGGGTGCATGAGGGCTAGGTTATTGGCCCAAGGGTCGCATCACTGAAACCTATTCATACAACAGTTTTTAAAAATCTGAAGTGCCACCAGTTCATGTAATTAAAATTAAATTAAAATTGATTAATAGAATTCAATTATTGATTGTAAATAAAATAATTAATTGGGTTTAATTGATTTTTAAAGGTCTTAATTAAAATTAAATATTTAAAAGTTTTTTTAAAAGAAAGAGAAGGAAGGAGACAAGGAAGGAGGAGAAAGAAAGAAAGCAAGCAGGAAAAGAGATGAGAGGACGAGAAAGAAACAAAGAAAGAGTTGGGAGGAAGAGAAAGAAAGGAAAAAGAGAAAAAAGAAAGAAGTGGAAGAAAAAGAAAGAAAGAGAAGGAAGGAAGGAAGAAAAAAGAAAGGTGGCTCAGGGTCAGGGTGATGGGCCTGTCCCCACCAGTGGCATGGCGTAAGGATTCGGTTGGGGCCATCTCCCAGTTCCAGGAAGACAACTGGGGTTCCTGGGGAATGGAGTGGCACGGCATGATGCTCTCCCCTCCAGCATGGGGGAGGTGTGGAGGCCCCATTTAGGCCTGCTCCCTCAAGGAACAGCCCTGCAGAGCTCTGCCTGCCATGCAACTCTCAGATGCAGCAGGCTCCATCTTGAGCCTAGGGGGGGAGACAGGTCGGCAGCCAGACCCCAGGAGGAAGTGAGGCAGCAGCCTGCTCCCAGCCAGTGGGGGTGCAGCGAGGCACTTCAAAAGCCGACCAGGGGTACGGAACCTCTGAATTCCAGCTCTTCTGGGGCCCACAGAAGAGAACACCATGCAAGCCGCACTTTTCTTTTCAAGAGCCGCAGTTTGGCCACTCCTGCTCAAGGTAATGGGCTAGTTTGCATGCTCATTAAGTTTGTGGGTGACACCAAGCTGGGGAGGGAATGGTAGATAACCTGAAAGGTAGGGATAGGATACAGGGAGACCTAGACAAATTCCAAAAGAACTCTCATGAGGTTCAGTAAGGACAAGTGCAAAGTCCTACACTTAAGATGGAAAAATCCCATGTACAGCTACAGGCTGGGGACTGATTGGCTAAGTAGAAGCTCTGTAGAAAAGATTCTGGGGGTTATGGTGGACAGGAAGCTGGATATGAGTCAATAGTGTGCCCTTGTTGACAGAAAGGCCAACAACATATTGGGCTGCATCAGTGGGAGCGTTATTCCCCTCTATTTGGCACTGGTAAGGTCACATCTGGAATATTGTGTCCAGTTTTGGGCTCCCCACTACAGGTTAGACATTGTGGACAAATTGGGAAGAGTCCAATAGAGGGCAACAAAAATGATTAAGGGGCTGGGGCACAGGACTTACGATAAGATACTGAAGGAACTAGTCTTATTTAGTCTGCAGAAGAGAAGACTGAGGGGTTTGATAATACCTTCAACTACTTGAAGGGGTTCTCCAAAAAGGAGAAAGCTAGGGTATTCTCAGGGGTGACAGAGGAAAGAACAAGGAGCAAAGGCTTTAAGGTGCAGCTGGGGAAGTCTAGGTTGGATAGTAGGACAAACATTCTCACTAGGAGGATAGTGGAATCTCCATCTTTGGAAACTTTTAAGGCCCGTTTAGATAAAACCTTCGCTGGGTGATTTAGTGAAGGTAGTCCTGCTTTTAACAGGGGGTTGGACTAGATGAGCTCATGAGGTCCCTTCCAGTCCTAATATTCTATGATCCTATGAAAGCCCCCCCCCCACCGGTAGGGTGGTGGATTGTCCCTCAGTGTGAGGGGGTAGTAACTGCTTGTGAGAGGTCACATATCATGAACATCAGCTCTCTCAAACTGATTGTGTGGCAGAAACCTGTAAGCGGAGCTGTCACGAGGTTATGAGAAGCTCATGATTTTCAAGCACGGGCATATGGGCAGAGCTCCTTGTGACAGCCTCAGGGTGGAAGATATAGACCTGCCTGATACTGGGCCCTGCCTCCATATGTGTATCAGCCTTAGCAGAGTACAGGTTGGGCCAACAGTAGGGCGAGTTGGGGAAAAGCTGTTGCTTGATCTAGGGCTTAGTTGCTTTCTCCTGGCTGCTATTCAGGGTCTTCTTCTCTGTCCAGGATCAGCAGCACCTCTTACAACTCATACTCCAACCCCCAACTCCCGTGTACTCCGGCCTTCTCTGTTTGGATCTGGCTGCACTCATTTCCTTCACTTACGGAAGTCCCAAGCAGAAGATACTCAGGTTAGTGGGAGCTAGGAAAGAGGGGGAACAAGGGAAATGCTTCCAGACTTGGGTGATGGAGAAGCACCAAGGCAGAGAGAGAGGAGGAAGAGGCTGGAAATCAAAATTAAATGATTATTTCAATTAGTTAATTTGGACAAGTATGAGGATTTTTTGTTAAGAAGTCCTACTGTAATTACTGACTGATTTATATATGTATGTCTTTATGACAGTTATAGGAAGAAAGTAGAATGATTTCCATTTATTTTTTAAATATTTTGAATGTGACTGAGTTGATTCTCTTTAAAAATATATTATTTAAAGATTATAAAAATGATTGCACCAAGATATATAGAGCATCCCTGGGTCTAGGGGTTTCAGCTGGTGGCAAGGTAGCTGACATTGTAGACGTTCTCTCATAAATGGTTATTGCAAAATAATGGAAAACCTCGATACATGGGGCGAGTGTTTTGAATTTCTTGGCTGTTAATTGTTCAAGTTCCAACTCTATTTTATAATCCTTATACAATATATTTTAAAATAACATCATGATTCTTTGATTTATGAAGGTGCAGGTGGCTATGTAGCAGCAGGTCAGCAAGCAATGTTGAGGAGATTAATATGGGCAGGGGAAGGTGGAAAACTATGAGGGCAGAGAGTCAAGAAACTGATAGGAAATGGATGGCATATCTTGTATCTTAACCATGAATAGAAGGTATGTGGAATCTCCATCTTAGCAACCAGGGAGAAGGGTGCATTTTTGTAGGCATTAAAAGTGAGTTTTCAACCTGAAATGATCACTAGCAGAGGAGTAGTGGGGAGCTGAAAAGGCAAAAGCCAGACTAAAAGAACATGGTTTTATTATTTTTTAATCTCATGATGCTGGCAGTCAGTCTCATGATTTCTGGAGTCTAACTCATGATTTTTGGTCTCTTACCAAGGCAATACTTTACACTTCTGCCTTTTTGCTAGATCAGCAGTTCCCAGACTGTGGGTCATGACCCCCAAGGGGAGTCACATCATCAAAAGATGGGGTCATGGCAATCCTAAGTGACAAAATTTACAGAAGAGTTGCCATGTTAGTCTGCTTACAGCAAAAAACTGAGAGAGTCCTGTGGCACCTTAAAGACTAACAAATTTCTTTGGGCATAAGCTTTCATGGGCTGCATCTGCCAAAGTGAGTTACAGCTCATGAAAGCTTATGCCTGAAGAAATTTGTTAGTTTTTAAAGTGCCACAGGACTCTCATTGTTAATTCTAAGTGTGCAGAGGATGACGTTTTACAAAGTATAACTTCACAAGCACGAAATCATGAAGGCACATTGCACTGAGAATGCTATTTTTACTCTACAAAAATGGTTCCTGCCATGCATCACAATGGCACATGCGCTGTATGTGTATGAGATCATGCAGTCCAGGGGTTGCTGTTTTGTAAAGCAAAATGGTATTCTTGTGGCATGACCTTGCATGTACAATGTGTATGAGATCACAGTGCAGACAGGGCGCCATTTTTAAAATGCAACATCCATGCTGTATGGGATAGTGGGAAACAACACATTTGAAAATGGGATCATGAAGGGAGAGTATTTGGGGACCACTGTGCTAGATGGAGCCTCTAGTGACTGACCTATAAGCAGCCAGCACAGATCCTAGGGCATGATATCTTGTGCTTCCAGTGAGATGCCCTGTTTAATAAACAACCTGCCATATATTTCATGAACTTCAGACCCTGAATGATTTTAAAGTCTAACGTCAGGTAGTGTACATAACAATAGTCTAATTTTGAAGTAACAAAGGTATGGCTCAGAGCAGCAAGTCCAGTTCTCACTTGGCTTTTAGCTTGAACTTTCTGTCTGGTGCTCAGCTGTAAATATGTCCAAAGGTCTGTAACGGGAGGTTAGATGTAGGGGTGGGTCTGAGATAATACCAAGAAGTCTTTCCCTGGTGTCTGGCTGGTGAGTCTTGCCCACATGCTTAGGGTTTAGCTGCTCACCACATTTGGGGTTTAGAAGGAATTTTTTCCCTTTGCTAATTGGCAGAGGCCATGGGGTTTTTTGCTTGTCTGGGGATTTTTGAGGGTGGGGCTTATGTAGCATGGGGCATGAGTCACTTGTTGCTGGATTCTCTGTACCTTGGAGTCTTTAAACAATGATTTGAGGACTTCAGTATCTCAATCATAAGTTAGGGGGGTTATTACAGGAGTTGTGGGTGATGTTCTGTGGCCTGCCTTGTGCAGGAGGTCATTGGTGTCTCTCTGTCTTTTAGTGGCCAGGTATTAATTACTTTCTGCAGAGCACCTGATGAAAATGCCAATAACAGTGGCAGGAGATTTAAAATGCCCCGGCCACAGCAAAGCTTCCAGGCATGTGTCATTGTCCACTGATGCATGTCTGGAAGCTTTGCTCTGGCTTGGCCACTTTAAATGGCTCCTTCCAATCTCACTGCTCAACCCACACTGCCCCCCCAACTGGTGGGGAGGAGTCAGGGTCAGTCATGGAACATCTGCATTACGTCCACAGAGCACCAATGATCCATGGAACACTTGTTGAGAAACACTGGCCTATGGTCCCTTCTCCTCTTAAAGTCTATGGCTATGTCCACACATACATTGTTATTTTGAAATAAGTTCTTTCAAAATGAGTTATTTCGAAATAAAGTCCTTATTTTGAAATAAGTTAATTTGAATTAAGAAAATGTAAATTTGAATTAAGGGAAAGCCTGCTATCGAAACGGCTGTTATTTTGAAATGGTTATTTCAAAATAACGCCGTTTGGACATGTTGTTTCGAAACGGTTGTTTCGAAACAACATGTCCAAACGGTGTTATTTTGAAATAACCATTTCAAAATAACAGCCGTTTCAAAATGAATGGGGTTCAAGCTGTTTCAAAATGACAGTTCTTATTTCGAAATGACAGAGCCTGTCATTTTGAAATAAGAAAACGTAGTGTGGACCTAATCTTTTTTATTTTGAAATAACCAGTGTTATTTTGAAATAAAAGAGATGTGTGGACATACCCTATGAGTTTGTGGGCTAACACGACATCCTGTCATTCTAATACCCAACAGTATATAGTAATTAGAACCTAACTGGAAGTAGGTGGTTGACAGAGGGTGTAAATTAACTAAGCAGAGCTACAGTTAAAGGGGCAATTGAAGGGAAAGCAATCGTCACATCTGTAAGTTGATTCTATAAGTTTACAGGAATGAAGTTCTGGATATTAAGGGATGCTGAAGGAAGGTGGAGGTGAAGATGGCTGATTCTGGTTTCTGGAAGCAAATGGGGAAGCTGACTGTGGATTGCAGTACACATCTCCCTGGTAGCTCAGATAGCAATTCCACATACTTTCTTCTCACAGTTAACATAAGGAAAAAGCCATCCATTTCCTGTTATTCTCCTCACTCAGTCTCTTTCTAGTTTCCCACCTTTCCCCAGCCATAATTGCTTCCTCAGCCTTCCTCCCTGATCTAGCTCACCTCCGTGCATTGTCTCTGTGTTGCCATCTTCACTTTCAGAAAATAGACAAAGACTCATGATGCTAGAAGAATACAGCAAAGCATCACAATGGTACAGGAGACATGGAGTGTCTGTGATTTAGGCCTGTAAGGATTCTCAGGAGGACGACCCTTTGACAAGTATATAATTACTTCCAAAGCAAGAAAAAGATATACAGGATGACAGCTGAACTCCTAACTACATGTCTCAAAGTACAAATGAGGCTTTACAAGACTAGTCAATTCTATTTGCACCCAATGTTTTGGAAGCTTTCTTCCTGGCACAAAATTGCCCCATAAAGAAAGATGTTACTGCTGAAACTAAAGCTCTTGGACTATTGAATTAAACGGTATTTTTAAATGCAGTAGATGCTCATTAGTAGCAACATATCTGTCCTTTAGCTCCGTTGCTTGTAAGCAGCTATTACTGTTAAGGGGCGTATCATCTGACGAAAGGTATATGAGTTAAGGCTGTTTTGGCAAGGGTGGGGCAGCCACATTTTGTGTGCTGGGGGAAAATTGAGAGATGTAGAATAGGGGAATCCCAAGTTGTGGCGGGGGAGGATTGAGGCAGAGGAGCCCTAAGTCAGCAAAACATCTGAGGGAGCCTGGTTGCCAGTGACAGGCTGAGGATGCTCCCAGTGGCAACTTCATGCTCCATCCTGGTGAAGGATGAATGCCTGGGGAGGCCACAGGGTGCAGTGGAGGTGGGAGGTGGCTCCGAGCAAGGTCAATGGAGATAAGAAGGAGGGGAAGGGATAGGTCAGTGCCTTGTGGGAGTCCCACAAGCATCCACAGTAAAAAAGCACATCCACCCCCTACCACCAGCAAGCAGTTCAGTGCATGGAGGAGTTCCTGATACTTTTCATGGGAAAGCAGCAAACACTCCCATCCCCACTGCCTGCAAGCCACATGCTGAGGAAGGGAGGAAGGAACTTTCCAGTTGCATTTCTGCTACTCCCCTCCACAGAGTCCTCAGCTTCTCCCCCCCCCCCTGAAAAAAATCCCTTTCTTGAAGAATCTCCCCCCCACACACACATCCATGTCTTCACACAGGCTGTCAGGCAAAGAAAGTAGATGGGGGGTGTGCACCCTGGAGTTGCATTGCAGGGGCCGGGGTCAGGAGAAGAGTACAAAGAGTCAGTTGGTGGGGGTTATGCCCCTGCACATTGCCTCCATCTCTGACCCTGGATGTGATATCAGAAATATTCTGTTACACATCAGTGTTTCTGCTACTCAGTGGATAGTTCACAGTTGGAAAAGTGTTCCTGGGGAAATGCTGCTCCTATGAGGCTTTGCTACAAAGAAGCATCTACCGTAGGCAAAACTGGTCATGGCTGCGTAGGTATATAACATACATGAAATGTTGTTTCTCAGTCATTATCGTATGCATCAAAAAAATGGTTGTGATTGCCCCATGGGATATAAAATAACGTATGGAAAAACAGACGTGCAGAAGTATGGGAGAGGAGTTCTTAAAATATTAAATATACAACATTTAAAGGACTTTGTCACTTCCCTAATACTGTAGGGGTATGATTTTTATTTAATTGGTTCCAAATGCTACCTGTCTTCATTTTATATTTGTTTTTGCTTAAGTTGAAAGATGAAGACAAGTGCTGACTCTGGGATTGAATAAAAAGTCGATAGGTTACACTGAAACCTTACAGCCAGAACTTCTGGCCAGGCAATTTGCAAGTGATCAGAACAAAGAGACATATTAGCACAGGGGTGGACAAGGTCCTTGGGTATGGTGAACAACCAAGTCTAAAAAATGGCCTGTTTTCAATAGTTCATTAACCTTTCATTCGAGAGCTGAAACTCTTGAAAGAGAAACCTTATTAACAATGAGTGGAAAAAAAATCCATGTATAGCTCTGTGGATCAAAAAGGGAAAAACAAAAATAAAAACAAGCAAAAATCGGAATAGTGTGTCCTGATTTATAACTTTTGAAGCATTTGTTTTCCCAAGGTTTCCTTTTTAGAATGTGTGCCATATTCTCTTATTTTTTTTGGTCTGGCACTTAAGATTTCATAAATCACATATAATGTTGATAAAGGGAAAGAGCACAGCCCTAAGAAAATGCAACGGCTTGGCAGCTATTTCTTATTTGATGAGTTATGAGAACAAGATGTTTCAATTATAAAGATATTTTCTTTGCATTTTATTGGATTATGCTGTGTTATTTTGAATGTTTACTATTGAGAAAAAGCACACGTGCATGTGTGTGGGGGTAGAATGTTGGACAAAACTAACACTGACTCTATTCAGTAAGCAAAGGAATTGCCTGCACTATGTGACATTAGGAAGGGAACAGTGATCATGATGTATGCAACTCTTTGTGAGAACATAAAGCAGGGCCAGAAAAACCCCTGGAAAATGCACTTAGCAAATCCTGAAAAACCAGCCCGCTCATGTTTTTTAACCATGTGGTTACCATATGATTTGATGTTCTCAGATCACACTATTGTCATAGAATCATAGAATCATAGGGTTGGAAGGGACCCCACGAG
>ML681964.1:8560596-8592290 GCA_007922195.1 Podocnemis expansa | reverse complement strand
CCCTCAGCACCCTCGGATGCAGTTCATCCGGCCCCATGGACTTGTCAGTAGTCCTCAGTCAGTTGTTCTGAAGTGAGGGTGGAACGGCTGTTGAGTATTGTCTAGATTTGCCTTGACTTGCTTCCCCTGCTTATATCAATGAGTCAAGGGTAAAGTTAATAAGAGTACTTCAGAGTTTGTTAATATGAAGAGTATAAGTACAATATTTCATACAGAATATGTATAACAGGCGTTGCGTATGTTTTTCGCTGATCATGGTATCCTAGAGAAAGAACAGGTTACCACATTGTAGTATCTAATGATACAATAACAAAAAATTATCAAAGGAACACCAATCACTGAATAGATTCATAGTAAATGCATATATTTCTTTCTGCAAGATTATGACACACTTTTCCCAGATAATGCGGAGTTGAAAAACAAATTCAGCACACCTACAGAGGCATATAAATGTTTTAAGATACTATTTATAAACTGTAAACTTTGTTATGAGCCTTTTGTTCCAAGGCAGGTGAAGCACATATATCATCAGGTTACATCTCTCATGGATGTTGTTTCAGTGGCATGCTGAGTCACATGTGACGTATGAAAACCAAGCCAATGCATTATTGATCCACTGATCTCCTTTCTACAGTAATACTGGGTTGAACAAAAAGTGAATTCCACAGATCATGACTGAGGCGCATAAAGTAAATAACCCAGCATTTTCCTACAGATTAAGAAAACTCTTAATGGTCAATGCATGTCTGAATGGATATTTATAATTGCCTTAAAATAATCCTAATTCTTCCACCGCCCTGACCATTTTCTTTGCTCTCCAGCTATTTTAGGACTGAGCAAAAAATAAAACAAACCCTCAATAATTCAATTTAACTTAAAAAAATAAGGCTGTTCAGCATTAGAGTTTTTGTCAGGCATTCTTTGCATTCTGCTGCATAGTCATTCAAAACATATTTAAAAAACAGTTTGCATCTAGAAGGCATCATCTTCTGAGATTAGCAGGAACTCTGACAAATATGGAAATATAGTCAGTGATACACTGACAAGTACTGTAACTGAAGTCAGATCAGATTGAATTACTGTAGTGTAGAGTAAATTAAATTGCTGTGGTTGACGGAGATTTGCCCTTTGTATATAATCTGCATTTAGCAGATGGAACTCTGACTGAACTGCTACATAAAACCCAAGTAAGCTCTTTCTATTTAAAAAGATGGCAGCAGCAGAGCTGACAAATTAAAATACACAAAGAGAGAAATTCATCTTGGTGCAAGGCCCTCCATACTGATTAAATTCAACAGGGGGCTGATGAAGAGGTAGATGCTGCTGCTTGACAACAATATCTTAGTGAAATCCTCAGGATATTTTTCTTTCAAATGATATATGGCATACTCTTCAATGTCTAATAATCAAAGGCTGACCATTCACACATTCTGAGTGTCCAAGTCATTTGTTTCTCTTCCTCCTAGGGCCTAAAATACATCAAACAAAGCAAATAACGAATAGCAGAATGCCTACATTTACTTTGTCACTCATAATAATGCTTTGCTCTTTTACTGTTTTTCACGATTTGATCTCAAAGCACTCTACAAAGGAGATCAGCTTCATTATTTCCATTTTACAGATGGGAAACTGAGATACAGAGAGGCAAAATGACTTGCCCAATATCACCCAACCAGCCAGTGACTGAGTTGAGAGTAGAGCCCAGCTCTCCTGAGTCAATCCTGTGTGTCAGAAATCCAGCCAGGCCAGAATGCTCCTCATGAGATGGTGGGGATGTTTGAGTTGCACTTCATGTACATAAGAAAGACAGGAGAGCAGGCATTCACCATGAAAGTCCTTAAAATTTGCCACTCACTGCTACATTGGCATTGATGTTGACTTTCAAGGCATTTTGCAAGATTGCTTATTTTTTCCCCTTAGCTTTGAGGCAACGGTAGAAGATCTTACGTGTATTTTTTCTTGTTCAGTTATTGTATTTGTAGTACATATGTGGCATACTAGTCATAGGATGCAGATTATAAGAGAGCTGTTTTATGCATATATACTGAAGATTTCGTAATAAGCACTGAGAATAGGGGACAGGCGTGCCTACGTAAAGGATACAATTCCAAATAAATAAAATTCCATCACAGACATCCTCATTTGATATTGCAAAACTGAAAACGTGTCTCAGCATATGGTTCGCATTGCATCCGAGACCTGAAAGTGCATACATTCTGAAGTAATTCTTTTTTAAATACTTATTGTTTATCAAAAATTAATGAGAACAACTGTGTGTACTCTCCACATTTTTATTTGATGTATAAACAGAACAGTGGGGTTAATTGTGAAAAATATTTGCTTCTGAAAAACATTCAAGTGCATTTTTTTCAAGCTGTGAATTTTATTTTAGCTGTAGCACATATGCCTTGCAACAGTCTGCCAAAACATATATAGAAAAATAAGCCATTAGTTTAATCCCCACTTATATAGCCTGCAATAGAGACTGACATCCATTACAAATAGTTTTCTCTTTGCATCAAAAACAATGACAACACCCATTAAATGTTGGCTTTCCCTCTGTGACTGCCTTGGCTTGAAGACTTACAAAAAGTCACGGTTCGGGAAGGAAGGCACGCTCAGCTTCAATTATTTTCTGAACAAACTTTACAGTCCAATAAAATAGAAAGCCAGGTTAATAATAGATCACCTATGGTAGATTCACTTTCTGCATGGCAGATAGCCTAAAACAGAATTTGTCACTCTTAAATATAATACCTGACAACAGGTCTCCTAAGCCAGTGGTTCAGCACACTGGTGTGCCATGAGAACAGTCCAAGTGTGTGGTGAAATTTTGTACAAAGGTAATGAAAATAAAGTAAAACAAACATTGTTTCATCTTAAACAATATTTTGAGGTCCTTTCCAACGATATGATTCTATTCTATTCAACCAAAACAACTCATAAAACAGGAAAATTAATTATTGAATTAAAAGTGAGGTGTCAGCCTTTCAATTCTAAAACATGAACATTCATCACACAGGTGGCCAAAGGGCAAAATTGAGACGACATGTATTTTTTTCTGGTGGATTTGAAACATTAATGCATTTGTTCCTCAGGGCTGGCTCAAGGGGTTGTGGTGCCCCAAGCCAACTTTTGCTTTTGCACCCCCTGCGGGGGCATGAGGGGCAGGGTCGGGCTGGCAGTCATGTGGCTGTGGGCAAAGTCATATGACCCTACAGCAGAAGGCCTGGCCTGGCTCTGCCATGCTGTCCTGGTGAGTGCAGGGAGCTGCACATTTTTGAGCTTGTGCTCCTAGGCTTTGGAGCCCTGAGCCAGTGCCACACTGACTTGCCCCTTAAGCTGGCCTTGTTGAGTCTTCTTTAGCTTGTTGTATGCACAATGTTGCAAACCTCTCTAGTAAGAGCATAACCATAGGAAAAGTAAGTAAATGTGAGGTTTATGAGCAATCAGTTCAGCAGAAAAAACTGGGCATGCCATGGAACTGTTTGTCTCACTGAAGTATGCCATGTTACTGAAAAGGCTGGGAACCACTGTCCTGAGCTGTACAAAGTGTACAATGGTTTCCTGTCCTCCCCTCTGGACAAAAGCTGCTAACTTTCCAGACATGAAAGAATCTCGTGTTTTGGCAAATAAAGAGAGATTAAATAAGCCAAACTTTCTATCTCTTATTTGCCATAGCAGCAAATACTCTAAAATGTAAAAATGTATATTCAATAGTGCATGACGTAAAAATATTGGGACACTTCTGCAAACTACTTACTTACATTAGGCTACTTGGTGCCCTAATCCTAAATGCCTATGCAGGAGGAAGCAAGAACTGCATCCCACTCACTGAACCTGCATGGTTTCCTACAACCTTCTTGAATCATGGGCTATGTTCACACACACAGGGCTTGTTTCTCAACAAGCCCTTTCAAAATAACTTGTTTTGAAATAACATGTTATTTCAAAACAAGTTATTTCGAAATAAAAAAACACTGTCCGAGAAATAAGCAAAAAGTGGGAATCGAAATAGCATGTCCACACTGTGGGCATGCTATTTCGGTTCCGGGGCAGGGCACCACGGGAGGTGTGGCAACATTGCCCCCCTGCGGGCCATGTTGCCACTGAATCCCCTGCCTGTCTCTCACCCGCAGAGCCAGGCAGTGGAAAAAGCCCCGAAGGGCAGGGATCCCCCAGCCCTGGGTGGCAGCTGCTAGACCCCTGCCAGGTAGGGGTGCCCCTAGCCCAGGCGGGCTGGCGGGAGCCCGTGTAGCAGCTCCAGCCAGCCCCCGGGGGATAGGGGCTTCCCCAGCTGGCAGGGGTCTAGCACAGCTTTCCCCGCTGCCGGGCTTGTCCCCAGCACTGTGGCAGGGAGCCCGGCGCCCCCTTCTCCCCAGCCATGGGGCTTTTCCCCAGCCCCACAGCAGGGAGCGCGGCACCCCCTTCTCCCCAGCCCCACGTCTGGGGAGAAGTGGGTGCTGGGATCCTCCTCATCACCCTGGGCAGGGTGCTGAGGGAGGGTAGCCCTGAGGGAGGGTGGCTAAGCACCCTGGGAGGAAGGTCCATAGTTATTTTGAAACAATAATTGTTTCGAAATAACATGTCTGCACAGGGTTGTTTCGAAACCACTGGTTTCGAAACAACCTTGTTTTGACAGGAAATGGAGTTTAACCTAATTCGAAAGTACGGCTCCCATTTCGAAACAAGGGGTTTCCTTGCTTCGACATGGCCGTACATCGTGTGGCCATGGCAATTTTTATTTCGAAACAACCTCGTTGTTTCAAAATAAGAATGCTGTGTGAACACACCCATGGTTCTGAGTGTTGGGGGGGAACAAGGACTGAGCATGCAATACTTTTCCTGTGAGCAAGTGGTGGGGAATGGGATGGAGCAGTGGGACCTAGGTGAAGCCACAGCTCTGCTTTGCCCCACTGTAGAGGGCAGTGGACCCAGTTACTATACTCCAACAAAGAGTGGAATAAATTCCTCTCTCATCCCCAGTCCAGGGCTGGTTCAGCTACATGGCGCAAAATGGCCATCTCTGTGTCTACAGGCCCAATATACTCCATAGAAACTGCTCATGTGGGCAGCCCCATTGAAGTCTATGTGACTACCAGTGCAAGGACAGTTTGGAGCTTTTAGCTTTTGATCTTTTAAGATACAGTGATAACTGAGCATTGTTATAAATATAAACATCAGACCAATTATATAGGACAAACATAGGAAGGCCTTTGGAACAAAGCAAAGGATTCAGACCTGAGGGTACTGTGTGTTTACACGCCTACTAGTCCTCCGTCCTCACCACTGCAGCCAGGGAAACCCAGCCTGAGACAGGAAGTGGCAGAACTACTTCTTACAATACCCTTTGGACTATTCTTGACAGCACCTAGATTTTCTTTAAAAAAAAAACCAAAAAAACAAGGAGCATCTGACGAGGTGGGATTTTTCTCTCATGAAAGCTCATGCAATAAATAAATTTGTTAGGCTGTGTTCAGACGACAGTTTTATTTCGAAACAACACCTGTTGTTTCAAAATAAAAATTCTTATGTCCACATGACATACTGGTCTTTTGAAACAACGGGGTCCCGTTGTTTCAAAATAACAGCTGTTATTCCGAAACAGTAAAACCTAGCAGGAAATCAAAATAGCCACTGTTTTGAAATGGTTGTTTCGAAACAATGCCGTTCGGACACGTTGTTTCAAAACAACATGTCCAAACAGCCTTATTTCGAAATAACCATTTTGAAATAACAGCCGTTTCGATAGCAGGCTTTTCCTTAATTCAAATTAACTTATTTCAGAATAAGGGCTTTATTTCGAAATAACTCATTTCAAAATAATTTATTTCAAAATAACAGTTTACATGTGAACATAGCCTTAGTCTTTAAGTGCCACAAGACTCTTTGCTTTTTTTTTGCTTTACTAGACTAACATGGTTGCCCCTTTGGAACTTGGATTTTCTAAGTAGACTTGGAGCCCTTAACTCCCCTTGTGTCAGACACTACTTAACTTCAAATCAGCACATACCACTATGCCCAGTCACAGGAAGCTTGGATGCATGTGTTCTCCAGCAGCAGTTACCTGAATTTTAGTTGACACGTTTGCCTTATATCAATCAACTTTTCTTGCTGCATAGCCCAGTGGATGAGTTACTAGACAGGGAGACAAGACAGAAGAGTTCTATTACCCTTTGTTTCACTGATTTGTGGTATAACCTTATGAAAATCTCTCCCTTCTCTGTATCCTAGATTCTGAAAAGTGGGACAGCGATTACTCACTTTCTTTGAGATTTATGGTATATAAGTGTTTTAAGATGGTAAGACCTAGGTACTATTATTGCATCCATTTTAAGACTACAAGAGTCCTTTCTTTTAGTAGTTATGAATTGTTTGATGCTTGCAAAGAGCAGGGCCTTTTTTATCTGTAAAATTGTTCTCATTGGTGAGAGATTCAAAACTGGGGGTGATAAAATAAGGAAACTAGAAGTAAGTGGGAAAACTCAGGCAGAACTATGTGCGGCAAAGGGTTCTAAATATATGAAATAATTATCAAGAAAAAGTGGCAAAAGCACTTGAGTATAAAGACGTTCAGGTGTGACTCAGCTTTATATCTGGAGAAAAGAGGTTGAGCACTAGAAAAAAACCAGGAAGGTGGAATTAAATTAAATTAAATTGAAGAAGGCATACTGGGACAGATGACTGTTTTTCCTGTTTGTAAATTTCATATGTTTTTTAACAGAAAAATAACTACACAGATGGGCTGTGAAACTCCCACATTCTTTATGTCAGTTTCCAAAAATATCACCTGGTTCCATATCCTCTGATATAGCATAAAGTGTACACTATGTTTTCTAATGAGCATACATGCACTCTCTTGCTTCTGCAGACGTCATTTGACATCACTGTGGAAAAATGTGGGGATGACGCACATGTGGGGAGGTGTATCACCCGCTTCTGCTGTGGAGACCCTTGTGGGAAGGCTTCTGGTGCTCCCACTCAGTCACTAGAGACATCACTTGATCAATTTAATTAACCCTCCTGAATCATTTTACTTCCTTGCTCATCATCCATATCAGTCTTTGCTTCTCACTAGGGCTGCCTATTCAACTGAATTTGACCACTGTATGCTCTTACAAGCCACATACAATGCAAAAGATACAGTGGTTTTCATTTTTAAAAAATATTTCAGCTTTGAGGGGATGAACCTATGATTCTAGTCTATTCTAGTCTAGTAATCCTGAACAGCAAGCCTACTTTGGGGCTACATTATGCCCTTGATATCTTGAGGTTGGTGCATCAAAGGAGGTGCAAAGGGACTAGTGAAGCTGATTATTTAAGAAGAAACCTGGCCTAGGTAGCTGAATTCCTTGAGGGTGGGGGAGAGGAGATCATGTGCGCAACAAGACAGCTACACTTCCCATTCTGAGTCCCCTCACAGCTCAATCAGCTCTGCTGATCAGAAGTGTGTGTAGCCATATGGTTAACTGATCCTACTCTCAGGAAGTTAGTGCCTTTTGAGCTACTCAAGGAGGTAGCCATATAAAGAGTTTATGGCTGTAGGTAAAGTAGAATACCCTGAACAAATCAAATCTTTGGTGGTGGAAGCTCCCCCATCTGATGATGTGATTGTGATCCAAACTCTTACAAGCTTTGTGGGAGGCTGAAATTCACCCAGCAATTTCTTCAATGTCCAGACCCACCTCAAATCCTTTATTAGCACTATTAGCATTAGATAAAATCCCAGTATCACTGCAAAGATCAGTCTGTGGGAGTAGGATTAAAATTCAAGATGCCAATGAGAAACTCTACTTCCATCAGTCATAAAAAGCCTCAGCTACTGCTGCAGCCTCAGGACCTTAGACATAGATTAAGGCATCCTCTTCCTTTTGGGCAGGAGCCAACTCTTATATGCACTGAAGGTCACAGGGCCTATCTCTCAGTCCTGAGTTCAGACTCCATTTGGGTTTGCTGTGTCCCGGAGACAGCACAGTTATGTCCTCTTCTGCAGCTTGTGGCAGCCTTTTGCTCATGACCACCAAACCTCATCCCCAGCTGGTGGCCAGCTGGACACTGAAAGGGGGGGATGGGATCTCCTGCCATCTCTCTGGTGAGCCAGGGTTCTGTAGTGGTGAACAGGCCAGTCCCTCCTGTCTCGACAGACAGATAACCAGGGCCCCAAGGAGAGGGACAGCCTTCACACTATTGCTAATGACCTGCGAAGTAGGGACTGCACAGTAATCTTTAGAGAAATGGTGGCTGACTTGTATGCAGAGATACAAAAGCTGGGCAAAGCACATTATTTCTGTCTTCCCAACCACTATCCCCAGCCACACTCATCTGTACAGGGATCAGCCCCAGACTGGACCTTTATCTTTTTTGGAAAGAACCACCTTTATTTTTAAAGAAGATGATTGAAATACCAAGAAAGGAAACAGTCTTTTGATGAGTTGCAGTCTACTAATAACACAGCTCTGAAATCAGTGGAGTCATGCCACCTCAAAACTGGTGTAAGCAGATCCGGGACCTATAACTGTAGTATCAACTCTTGCTCATAAATAATCCTCATAAAAGTAATATTGCTGAAGTCACTGCCACTGCTCCTATATAGACTACTCGAGCATGTAAGGGTTATATGATCAGGCTCACATTTTTAGGAGTTTTCTAATCCCTATTGGGCCCCTTTCAGTATGATTTCAGCTTGGTTTTAAATTAACTCAGTATTTTGTAATCCCCAGATATTCACAAGCGCAGTTCATGTCCTTTATATAAATCTGGATCCAGTTACATTAATTCCACCTGCAAATAATTGTTGGTGCAAATTTTCTCCACAATTGTTTGAGCCTGCTGGAGCCTAAAGTAAGATAATTTTTAAAAACTGGGTATACTGTGTGGGAGTAATCCAGCCCATCTGTTTAGTTATTTATCGGTTCAAAAGGTATGAAATTTGCAAACAGGAAAAGAAAAGTCATCTGGCCCAGCACACTCCAACATCAATGGCTTTGGTAAAATAAAAAGGAAAATGAGAAAAGGAGCCTTAAAAATTCTTTTTTAAAAAGATATATTAAAATCAGCATAAACAATCATTATACATACCCTTGAAACAATTCCTCTAGTCTGGTGACTAAATTGTTATGCTTGTTTCTTTCTTCCTCTATATTCTCGCAGCTTGAGTGATTGCTCAGTATCTGCTAGAATACCTCATGGTGCTTTACCAGATGCTGATCTGTCAGACAGACAGAGTTGGAATGACATCATGAATGTATCTGTTATAGCCATATTTTTCCTGCACCCAAAATACACAGACGCACACAGAGCTTGCAAACATTTTGGTGCTTTTTTTTTAAACCTCCCTCTATGCATCTGTTTTAGTTTAAGTACTCCAGAATTCAAAAATAAAACCACAGTATCATACACACACGCCACAGTAAAGCCAGGCAACCAAGGAAGTGATCTTTCTGTGCTATTTATATTACTGTCTAGCTATTTATTTGTAGAGGAGGCTGGGAAGATAACGGGTTAAGTGACAATGTGCACAGAATGTCTTTTGCAATGACAGAACAGAGGGTTATGCAGTATGGATCTCTGAAGAAAGTGAATGAGCTTTCATCTCATGGAGTTGGTTCTTTCCCAATCTGGACTCATACTGAGATCAGATTCTGCTCATAGTGGCTCTATTTTTTTTTTTTGCACGCTATGATTATGATTGATTGGCAAAAGATGCAAAATATTTTACCTTTCTTAAGAAATGCTATTAGTCTGTGAAATGTTGAAAAGAGAAATTCTTGGTAATGTTCCAAGAAGGACTAGTAGAACTGTAGGAAATAGGTGGGAACAGTCAACAGACTAGGGTTAAAGTAGGATAATACAGTATTTCCAGCACTAATCTACACTGCCCATCAAAAGAAGAGTACAATCTGAGACCGGAAGTGGAGACTGTATGTTACTACTGCGTGTATTATTGCTATTGGATAGTGCATTTTTTTAAATCACAGTAATATGTGATAGTAAGTCATATGCCTTACAAATAATATTACATGTATGCAGTTACTTTATAAAATACATTTGAAATCTTACCAAAAATGAAATCAGGTTTCTCAGATGAAATATTTTCCATAAAACCATGCTGACTGCCATAAAAAGTATCACTGCACATTATTTCTTTATTGACTGACTCCTGTATGACAATCTGAGTCCAGCAAAATAACCAAGAGTGCTGTAGCAGTTAAAGAGTAACAGATTTATTTATCGCATGAGCTATCATGGGAGAAAATCCCACTTTGTCAGATGGTTTAAAGATGGGTCCAGTTTCTCCCATGAAAGCTCATGCAATAAATAAATTTGTTAGTCTTTAAGTGCCACAGGACTTCATGCTTATTTTGCTGAACTAGACTAACATGACTACCCCTTTGGAATTTGGCATTCTGGGTCCAGATGCCCATGGGAGAAGGCAGGGGGCCTGAATCCAGAGAATAAGTAATTAGGTCAACTAAGTGTATACAATATTTGTGTACTATAAAAGTATATTGAGTAAGGTCTTTTATGAAAACTAGTGACTCACCAGTGATTAATAGCATTGTGCAATGTATATATTAACACTATATGAGGAATTATGAATACTTACCCAGTGTTTAATTTGTGGCAGGGCTTACCAGGGCTGTGCCCTGGTAGCTCTAGGCTTGGCAGTTCAGAGCCCTGGCACATTGAAGCTTGCTGCATCAGTTATGAATGTAAAATAAATTGCTTGAGTCCTGGAACCTCCTTCATTACAAACCAATAACTGTAGTTACTGATATCACTGATTGTGACCAGACAAAGGGAGAAACGGGTTCTCTCAGGCAGCAAAGAGGGCTCTGACTCACTGCAGACAGTTCAGGGAGTGGCTGACCCACCCGCAGCACTGTAAGAGAAGAGGAGTGACCCAGGAGCCCCTCAAGGTCAACTGGCAGAACACGCCCACAAACTGCAGCTCCAATCAAACCTGACATATCCATTGCCCCAACACACTTTTCTCCTGTATCTTAGAGGCATCATGTGATATGTCATATGTAGAATGATCTCACATTGGTCCTGAAAATCATTCTGTGATGTAAGTACTGTACAGACTATGTACAAAGAACAAGAGGAGTGTTCTGGAAATAGGTTCTTAAACTGTGTTTGGGTGGCAAAGCTTAAACCTCAGCTTGCCCTAGACAAAGGGATATGTATTCACTTGTCTGTCCTCTGCAGGTGATCAAGCTGGTCAATGGAAGAATATTTACATATAAGGGAAACAAAATCATCAAGCTAACAAGCAGGGAGAAGACCAGTTAACAATCACACAAGAAGACAGAATCCGTACCCCAGCAGATCTTCCTGGGTCTTGAAACAGAGACAATGAATTTTGATGTAATATGGGGATGGAGGGCAAAGAGGCATACCAGTCATCAATTTTGAATATGTGAGGTTTGGATCCTGTCTAGAACAGCCAGTCATGCTGGAGACTTCTAACAAAGCGGTGTGAGTAAGAAGCTGTGTTAGGCAAAGCTATTTCTTGCTAGGATTAAGTTTTAGACACAGGAAAGTGTGTTGTTTTTATTGTCTTTGTAACCCTTTCACTCTTACTTGAAATCATGTCACTTGATGTTCCTTGTTAATAAACATTCTTTGTTTCATTGTGCGGGACCTCAGTGTCATGTTTTGAGGAGGAGCACATAACCACAGCTGTGCTAATAAGCTGTCGTGTGTACTGGCTCTTTGGAGGAGACAGCGAACATGCTGTTACCTCTGTGAGTGCACATTAGGAGGGAATGGACACTGCAGGGAAGATGGTTTGGGGAAGACTTGCGTCCAGAAGGGTTATTGGGGGAGTCACCCTGTGAGGAGTAACCAGGCTGGTGGAAGCTCAGGGGAGACCATTGTGCTGAGGGCTCTGAAGCAAATCCACACACCAGAGGCAGGCAGGGTTATAAGGTAGGGAACATCAGACTCTTACTCGTCTGGAGAAACCCCCAAAGTGTCACATCCTGTATAATCTTTTCCATTATTTTATCTAGGATTGATGCCAGCCTAAGCAGCCTATAATTATCTGGGTCATCACACCTGCTCTTTTTGAAAACTGGCCCAGGGATTGGCACTCTTCCAGTCCTCTGGAATTTCCTTCCTTTTCCAGGATTTATCCAAAATTAGAGAGATCTCCTTAGACGATGCTTTTAGGGTTTTTGGGGACAGGTTCTCTGAGCCTGCTGATTTAAAACATTTCTCTCTAGTTGCTACTCGTTAGTTATGAATGGACGGGAAAAGAGTTCGTCAGCCTCATGTGATGCAGGTTAAGCATTCAGCTTTGTTCCAAACACAGATTACACATGAAGCCACAAACAAACCCTTCTGCCTTCTCTGCATTGAGTTCTGCATTCAGTTATACCATTTCCATCTTGCAGCAGGCCTACTCCATTGTCAAGTTTTGTGTCAGATTTATGCACTTGGTTTGGCTGTAGCCTCTAGAAACAAATCAACCCCCTTTCAAAGATAAAAACAGAATGCAGATGCTTGCTGTCCAACATTCCTCTGCTGTCTTGTAAATATTTGTATATGCTACCGCTGAAGTGTGTATAGCATCCTCCTGGAATGGCTGTTCTTCAGACAGACAAAACTCAGCAACCCACAGCTCTCCTCATAGCATGGTGGGGCATTGCAACTGCTCGGCTTCAGCTTCTCCATCTTGCTGCCCTGGACTACTTCAGCTGTAGGTATGATGATCTGGCCCACCTAACCAAGCCACTTTATAGAGTTCATCCAGTTCTAATGTAACAAAGTCTTTAGATAAAGGACACCAAAAGCATAAAACAAAAGGATCTTTGGGTTAGCCAGGCTCAACGTCCAACCCTTTCCTTACAGGCAGGCCCCAGCTACAGTAGCCTGTTTCAACACCAACCAGCATTCACCTGGGCTCCAATCAACCACTCATCCTATCCAGGGCCACACGTCTACACAGAAGTGTGGCCAGCAAGACCTCAGATGGATACAATGTAGCAGAGATCATTGAACAGAATTGACTGGCCCAAGGCTTCCTAGCAGTCAAAGGGGCAGAATATAGTGCCACAAACCCATTATTGTTACCAGGTACGCCTGTAGCTCAAATGGCCATGCTCTGTGCTATGGATCTAGGGCAATGATATTCAGACTGAGGCTCACAAAACTCAAATGGCTTATTACCATATCGCCCGTAATTCTGTGCACCATGTAGTAAGACACTATATGATTTAATTATTACCAAACACAATGCTTGTACTATGTTATTAACCAATTGTAGTTGGTAAAATAACAACACTTGGGTCAGTCATTTTGCAGAGAGAATAAGAGAATAATTATTTAGATATTTCCCCATAATATTGCTTAAATAAATGAAACAATGAATTCACAACACTGTGGCTGTTCGGGGTAATGTCACAAAGTCGATTGCTGAACCACGGAAGTCTGACTATCACTGAGCTAGTACTTTTGACAAACAATGGAGGGTGCATCCAATATGAGGCTCCATGATTTCAGTCTGCTTAAAAAAAAAAAAAAAGAAAAAAAGAAAAAAATCTAGGAAACTGTATAGAAAAAATATTTTTAAAACTTCAGTTTTCAAAGTCAAGCAATCAAGCAATAGGAAAGGAATTAAGATGTTGCCCCCATATGACCTGAATTAACATCCTATAATATGCATTTTTATATAGCCTTTAATTATGTGATTCTGTAAAGTGCACATGACATTGAATGAAACTTTCAGAGACTAGGATGTGAGCAGTCATACTTAGGGGTTGGACACAGTTAGTTCTAGTGATTAGACCAAGAGTCAGAAACCAAAAATTTGAGCCCAGAGTTGGAACTAGAATCATAAGCCAGAGCTGAGGGACAGAGCCACAGTCTGAATCAGAAACCTGAGTTCACGCTCAGAGCTAGGTTACCTGAGGTAAGCCAACACTGGGAGTAAGGCGGCCCTAGAGCTATCATAGCCATGGACAAATGTTTTGGGCAGCCACCAAGCGGCTTCTGCTGCTGGACTTAACAGTAGTTCTGCCAAGCCTTCCCATCAACAGAGCCATAACTATGGCGGGGTTAATGGGGCTTTGCCCTGGGCACGCTGGAGCGGCTCAATGGAGCCGCTCTATTAAAGGGTGGTTTTTGCAGCAGTTGCTCCAAGTGCCACTAATTGCAAGGGGGGTGTTCAGACTGGAATGCACCCCCAGCGGCAAAACAGAGTGTTACAGCTCTGCCCACCAATCAGCTGGTGCGGCCAGTTAGGCAGCTACCACAGGCCGGTTGCACCCATTCGCTTTCCCAAATGGGCTATGCTACCAGCACTGCTTCCTGAAAGATACAGAGAGTTGCCTCAAGGGAAAAGGATATTTGCTTGTATTTTAGGCATTGGACCAAGAACCAAAAGTTCTGATGACAAAGTCAAAAAGGTCATTACAAAGCACTGATGTATGGGACTGGAAGTGACCTTAGGAGGTCTTCTAATCCAATTCCCTGCACTCAAGCTAGGACTAAGTATTATCCAATCATCCCTGACAGGTGTTTATCTAATCTGCTCTCAAATACCTCCAATGAGAGAGACTCGGCAATTTAGTCCAGTGCTTAACTACCCTGACAGTTCGAAAGCTTTCTCTAATGTCCAGCCTAAACCATTTTTGCTGCAATTTAAGCCCATTGCTTCTTGTCCTATCCTCAAAGGTTAAAGAGATTTTTTTTTATTCCTGCCTCCTTGTAACAACTTTTTTATGTTCTTGAAAATTGTTATTGTGTCCCCACTCGGTTTTTCTTCTCTAAAGGAAGAGAAGGAAATGAAAATTAAGTCACATAGGTACCCGTAAATGTAGCATTTCCTACA
Organism: Podocnemis expansa; assembly: GCA_007922195.1. Taxonomy (NCBI): domain Eukaryota; kingdom Metazoa; phylum Chordata; order Testudines; family Podocnemididae; genus Podocnemis; species Podocnemis expansa. Next base: position 8,577,451 of record ML681964.1, on the reverse strand, counting down.
TTTCGAGTGCTTGACACTGCAAACATAACATTCTGTTAATGTAATTTTTCCATGTAGCAATAAATATTTGTACAGGTCAATGTCACTGCCACACAAACCAGCCAATAAAAATGGCTATCAATAATTATAAAAAAATACTGATGGGTAAAGCAAGACAAAAATATTTGAGTACTAATTACCATTTGATTTAAGGCTATTTGCTTTGTGCATTTTGGCATATGATATCAACAATTTACATTCTAGTGCTTATAACGCTTTAACTTTTTGACTCTCAATTGTCATTACACAATTATTGTATGACCCCCCCCATAGTTTTCCACAACTGTGAAGATTTAATTCAATTAAAAGTAGAAAAACATGCTTAAAAATAAACATATTTTAGTCATCCAAGGCAATTCTGCCAAGCCTGATTAGACATAAATTTTCAGCACATCTCTATGTGATTTATGATTTAGCAGAGACAGAAAGATTTTCCATTAAAGTTTTTACACAAGGTAATAGCATAAGAAAATGATTATTACTAAGTTAAAACCACAGGCAGTATGCCTTAAATTTATTATAATGACATTCCTGTCAATTGCTAGAATCAGGACAGCTTCTAAATGCTGTGCTCAATTTCAACAAATCTAGTTAGTGATTTTAGAGGTGGTGATAAAGAAATAATAACAATAACCAATATTAATAGTATTTTTAACAAATTGTAGGCACTTAAAGGAACAAAAGTCTTAAACCTAATTCTAATCTCATTCTTTCTGAAGAAATTAACTGCACAAGAAAAAAGATGTATTTTATTATCTTTGTGTATGTTATTAGAACAGCAGGGTTGAGTCTGTATTTTAGTTTAATTTTGTTTGACTATACTATACTGGGTTCAGTGGTCAATAGTACACAGAAATGCGTCCCACAGCCACTTCTGCAGCAACTGAAAGGAATATTCCCAGCTACATTGGAGGTGTCTCCCCCTGTGTATTTTCCCTCTACAATATTCCTTCTTCCATCAATATACGGAATTGCTGTCTCAGCAGTCTCCTTCCATCAGCCGTTTTATGGTTGTTGATCTCAGCACCTGGAAATCACATTATCTGAAACACAATTAAATTTCTCGTGGGGGGGGGCAGGAATCCAGTCTGCAATCTGAAATAATTCATAATGGATCACCCTGGACAACATACATTAAAAGGTCAGCTATCATAATAATAAAGTCACATATAATGTAATTGCCATTCTAGACCCTCCAAAAAGACAGAATTATAGTTACCAAGAGGTTAAGTCCCAAACATAATAGATAGAAAGCAAAGGGGACAGAGCTTTTTGCAAAATGTGCTGTGCGGGCAAGTGAGATAAAAAAAAAGGTTTAAAATATACCCTCCTTTATGGATTTGCTTAGTTGTATTTCTTCTTTCCTTGTTAATGATGACAAGGAGAGAGAGTGAAGTGGAGAGGTACTTGCTACTCCAATATTCTTTATGCAGGGGATACCTGGTCTGCACTAGAAAATTAAATTAACTGACCTGTATTATTCAAGGATGTCAAAAATCTACAATTCTGAGCAGTATAATCAAGCCGACCCAACCCCCAGTGTAGACAGCATTAGTCCGTGGAATAATTCCTAAATGGACCTAGGTGCTGTCTCTCAGGAGATGAATTACCTATGTTAACCACAGAACCCCTCCTGTCTGGTGTAAGTAATGTCTACATTGAAGCTCTACTGTGGGGCAACTGCAGCAATGCAACTGTGCCACCACAGCATCTCAAGTGTAGATAAGCATTGAATGTGTGAAAGGTATTTCTTCAAATTATCAGCAGTGCAAACAGACATCATCCAAAAATGTTGAGAAAAAACTGTGCACGAACCTGGGAGACAAGAGCATGATGTCTGTCCAGCTCTCTGTGTTGTCACCAGCCATAAAAGTGAATAACAGCAGGCCCTGGGATTAACTGAATGTGAAGCTCTGTCTGGTCATATTGCTCCCATACAGATACTGCATGGTTCTGTCGCTTCCTTACCCTTTGAAAACAGAGGTGTAAATTGTCATGTCAATAAGGTTTTATTGAATTGACTCAATGTGTCAAGCTGATACTTGCTCTGGGAGAGCACAGAAAAATTTCCCTTGGAATAAAGGCAGAAGACAAGACTTAGTCTCAGCTGCATTCCCTGAAGATAAATAACCCATATGCTGTGAAATAAGGGAGGGGTGGCAAAAGGGGTACTATGCTGTTCCTTCATCACCTGAGGATAACGCTATATTTGGGGACATCCTCAGAAAATCAAAGATTTTGAGAGAGCTGAAGGAAATGTAAAACAACATGTACTGTAGGTAGATATTTCTGTGGTTTACTATGTGTTTTAAGAGGCCTTTGAACATTGTTTATTTTGCATACAGACGGAAGATCTTATCTGTGGAGGAGAGAAATTCTGCCTTTGAATGAGACTGAGTTCGAGAGGAGTTGAATAAGTATCTTAAGTGTAACAATTATTCCTGCACCACCTGCAACAAATAAACAGGAGATAGGACTAAGATGTGAGTTTTTTGTTCAAGCCATGCCTTTGTAGAGTGCTTAGAGCACAAGTATATTATATTAGCTACAGAGAGCTGTACCCGTACTTATATTGAAGGATGCCATGACCCTGCACTTTGCACAGATTATGCTACATTTCAACATTGCACCTGTTCACCTATGGGTGGAAGCAGGCACCATTGCATAAACGTCAGATTTCGAATTTAAGTTACCAACAATTGGTTAATCATTTTAAAATTACACAATGCCTTTTACAGCAGAACCTATGCTGGGGACAATGTAGAGGGACACAGACCCAGCACTTTATTCTGGAGGCATTGTAATTCACTCAGACACAGTGTCTCTTGGATCATTTCGGACATGTTCAGGGGAAACATTATCACCGCACCACCCATTACAACAGACTGACCCCGTTTGAGGATGAGGGTCAGCTCACAAGGTAGTTGAAGGAAAGAGCAAAGCCATGATTCCACCTTTTTCCCTACCAGGCCGCTTTGGAAATGTTAAATGCCAATGCTGGGCTAGCATGGAGTCCCTGAATCCATGTAGTACAGCAACTAGAGTATGCCCAGACTCTGTGCAGGAAGAACAATTATTGCCACCTTTCCCACCACTTACACATGCTCAGCCAGCATTCAGCTCTATGGCTTTTAAATTAACATTGTATTACTGTAAATTTTGGTGTAACAAGAAATCAATAGTTTCTCTATTGACACTAATAGTAGCAGAAACAGTCAACTAAATTAAAATAAAAACACATCTAAGGAATCTTTGTTAAGTACAGAATATGAAAAAGTGGAAAGGATAGGTTTTTATCATGATATAGTTAAAATTTCCCCCATTTTGTATACCTTGGTTTTAAGAACTCTGCCAGAGTATACTATTACCTTGCTGATGCACATATTTTTCCTTTCTGCCGTGCTTTTGTTCTGGTTAGACTAATGGGCTGTGTTCACACAGCACTCTTATTTTGAAATAACAGAGGTTGTTTCGAAATAAGAAATACCCTGTTCACACGATGCACGGTTGTTTCGCAACAACGGCACCCATTGTTTCAAAACAACTTAAACCCCATGTGGGGTGAAACAACGTTGTTTCGCAACGATTGTTTCAAACAATGCCATCCAAACATGTTGTTTTGAAACAACAGTGACTTGTTTCAAAATAACTGTTGCCTGAAACTGCTATTTCGCTTTGAGCTTTTTTCCTTAATTCAAATTAACAAACTGTTAATTCGAATTAACTTATTTCGAAATAAGGCATTATTTCGATACAAGTTGTTTCGACACAACTTGTATCGAAATAATGCCTGTGTGTGAACACAGCCCTGAAATGTCCTTTTCTTCTTAGCAGTGCTGTGTGCACGAATAACAGCTGATACAAAAATGTTGCTGCTTGATTGGTACTGGCACAAGAGGGCGAAATCCCTTAACTGCAAACCTGGCTCAGTTACATTTGTGGTAGTTAGTCTGAGTTCATATTAGTTTCAAGGTGTTCCTTCTGACTTACAAAGCCCTTTATTTCTCAGATCTGACTAACACTGGGAGCCTCCCTTTTCCACTCACTCCACTTCACCCCAGTACATGACGTCCTTTGGAGCTGGCTTATGTTTTCATCGTAACTGTGCTCTCTGTTCCGGCACTCATAAGCTCAGGTATTCATATGGGGCCCTCTTGACATTAGTGAATAGTTTTTATGCAGAGACGTTTGCCCATGTGGAACAGCCTATAAGACTGAGTCTTGTATCTGCCATGTTGGCCAGCTGATTCGTTAACAATTAGAACTCCTGCCAGAATAACTTACCCAGCGAAGCCAATGCTGCTGCCATTTATTAAGTCAATGTTATACAGTGGTTTGTTTTCCACCTTTTGCTTTCAGTAAGGATCATCACATTGCAGTGTACATTATGAAATGACTGTGCAGCTTTTGAGAGCACCTTGAGATGTTTTGGCAGACCAGGTACAAGACTGTATCAACTGACTACCATAGTGAGACATTAGCAGTTCCAACTTTGGATGCCAGGCAATTGATTCAAAGCCCATGTTATCCAGGGCTCAGCTAGATCTTGAACGGACACAAACTTTCACTCAAAGTTTAAAATGAGTCTTTAGTAGGTTTGAAAAGGTTTGGTTGTTTCATTCACTAGAGACCAGAATAGCCATCACAGCTGCCACTTGGAAAGCTGCTTGTGTGACATTTTCACCAGAAAACATGGAGTTACTGGAAAGCTTGTGAGGGAATATTGTCTTCATTGGCCAGAGTTCTAAAATACAATGGTTTAAACCAAGAAGCAAAACTTAACAGGACAGATAGCTTACATGAATGGAAACAACCCTTTTGAGGTTCTACCCATTCATTACTAGTACTAACACCAATAAGCTGAATAGGAAAATGTATCTGGATGGAAAGAACACAGGGCTTGCAAGGTGAGCATTGCAGCTTGTACTTACTAATTTAGGGCTTGGGAGCCATATACCCTCAACTCCTTTACAGCAGAGCGCAGATGTCTCCAATATTTCCTGTTTGCGTGTGCTTCCAACCTGACAACCAGTTTCCTTTCCATTGGCCATCAGGGATACACAGCATTTTCAAGGAAGCACTGAGAAAATTATTACCTCACAGAAGCGGTGGCAAAGGTGGGACTTGACCCTGCAGAAAGTGCTTCACAAGCTGACCCCCTCACAATCATGCAGACCTCCTTGCAGGACTCAGGGTTTTTTGTTTTTGTTTTTTTACTACAGTATTCTAAAATCCTCAGGGGAAAAAAGTGCTAGATATAGATATAGATATAAATATAGATATAGATATACAAGTAATGATATCAAGTAACTATAATTTCATATTCCCTGAGACAATACATTTCAAAATGTCTCTTTTTTCCTGGCAGTTTAGGGCTTTTCAGGTCACTTATAAGCAATTTCCAAAGGGAAAGCAGTGTTAGTCTAGTCCAGCAAAAAAAAAAAAAAAAAGGAGTCATGTGACACTTTAAGACTAACAGATTTATTTTTCACATGAGCTTTCGTGGGAGAAAATCCCACTTCATCAGATACTTTGAAGATGGGTGAACTTACAGAATGGAATGAAACTAAATGCAAGGGGGTGTAAAATATAGGATCAGGTCATACAGTAACAGCAAATCAGAGCAGTTGTTAGGTTCAAACCATGGGAAGCCTGAAGTCAAACTACCTTTTGTAATGGGAAAAGAATTCAGTCCTGCTTTCACAGAATTTAGCTTGCATACTAATTCGAGTTCAGCTGTTTCTCTTTGAAGTCTTCATGTCCCAGCCACATCTCTGACAATGGTCATTAACAAATCATTATGTGCCAGAAATGCCCCAACAACTTATACATTGGACCAACAGGACGATCGCTGCGCAAAAGAATAAATGAACATAGAGATTATATCAGAAATCACAAAACAAAGAAACCAGTTGCTGAGCACTTCCATCTTTCTAATCATTTAATAAATGATTTGTTAACAACTGTTGTCAGAGATGTGGCTGGGACATCAAGACTTCAAAGAGAAACAGCTGAACTCAAATTAATATGCAAGCTAAATTCTGTGAAAGCAGGACTGAATCGAGACTATGGGTTCTTTTCCAATTACAAAAGGTAATTTGACTTCAGGCTTCCCATGGTTTTAACCTGACAACTGCTCTGATTTACTACTGTATGACCTGACCCTATGTTTTACACCTCCTTGCATTCATTTTCATTCCATTCTGTAAGTTCACCCATCTTAGAAATATCTGACGAAGTGGGATTTTCTCCCATGAAAGTTCATGCGAAAAATAAATCTGTTAGTCTTAAAGTGCCACACGACTCCTTTTTTTTTCACTTATAAGCACTGGCCTATGTCTTAGGCATGTGGTCTTGCTGCTCCCACACCTCTATCATACATAGATCTAGTATCTACCAAGTACTAAATTCAAAAGAATATTTACTATAATATAACTCCTGTTATTTTCAAACAGAAATTCAGATGGGAGTGAAATCCTCTAGGCTTTTAATGAGGTTTCAGAATTATCTGGAACTGCTATAATTCTCCAGGGTTGAAGAACTGAAATAGGTATTGACCTCAATCTTTTCTTTTTTTTTTAAATTCAGATATAATTATTTCCTCAGCTGTCGTCACACAGCTATTCCTGTGGAGATTTAGATTTTGTGACCTTGGTCCAGACATCATCTCATTTTTGCATAAAATTACTGAGAAAGCTGTACACTCAGGGAGCATCATCACCCCAGTATGTGTGGATTGGCATATGTCTACTGAAAATTCCCTGAAAAATTAGCCTGAAATTAATGTTGAGATCTACACATTGAAGGAATTACCTTCCATGCAACTAGAACTCAAACAGAAAATCCCCCTGCTACAAGTTTTTGAAAGGAACTGATCATGGAACTAAAAATAGAGGTTACTTAGGTGAAAGGGATCATGCCATTATTGCATTTTTCATGTGCAAACAGATAAAGTATCAATCAATGATTTATATATGTAGTTTAAAAAGGAGCACTGTTAAAGCTGAAAACAATTATGAGCCAAATCAAATGGTTTATCAGACAACACATTAAGAATCACACAAAATATCCGCAAAAAATTATTGTTTAAGTAGAGCTGTTAAACCAGCTTTCCCCATTTAGTTAGTTGATATAGTGTGTGGGTGGGTAGCTCAGTGGGAAGTAGTAGTAATGGACAGTAAAAAAGTGTCTTTGAGATTTTGAGGTGGTAAGAATAAGTCACTGGACCAGGAGGTAATGTGGCCACAGGCTGCTACTTGGTAGAGGAAATGAACATCAACTATTTTTTGTAAAGAGATAAGGGTGATGGGGAAGCAGATGTAAAAAGAGAAAGGAGCCGAATACTAGAAATTGTTATATCTGCTTGTGGGTTCAATCCTTTCTTGTTTTTGCTTAGTTTTTATTCAGGGCAGACTCTTAATGACTTCTATATACTAACTATGAATAAGAACTATACTTAATCCTCTTTGTAGCTAAACGGCACATAAGGCGTCTACTAGAGACCTCCACTGCTGTTGATTGGCTGCATATTCGGTGATATTATTCCAGGTTAGACCCTGCGCTTTTATTTCTTTTTCTACTGTTCTTCGCCAAGTTTCTCTTGGGCAGCCACGTTTTCTTTTACCATCAGCTATCCAACGGAGCGCCGTTTTTGGTGGTGCTCCTGGTTGCATTCTGCACACATGCCCTAGCCATTTCCACCTTGTCTTCTTAATTATAACGGCCAAACTTGCGCAGCTAGTTTTTAAGAGAAGTTCATCATTAGTGATTCTGTTTGGCCAGAATATCTGTAAAATTTTTCTTAGACATTTATTTTGGAAGGTCTCTAGTTTCTTCTTTATATTTACTGATACCTTCCAGCATTCGCTCCCATAGAGTAGAACCGAGAGGACATTGCTTCTGTAAATTCTTAGTTTTGTATTCTTGCTTAGAACCTTTGATTTCCAGATTTCTTTTAGCATGGCAAAGGCTTGATTTGCTTTATTGATTTGGTTCTTCACATCCTTTTCAGTATCTCCATCAGCTGTTACTAGGCTGCCAAGGTAAGTAAACGCTTGGACTTTTTCAACTTCTTCATTGTCGATTGTGATGGGATCTGTTGACTTGCTGTTCTGTCTCATTTCTTCTGTTTTACCTATGTTTACTTTCAGTCCTATTGTTTGTGCAGTTGCATTTAGTTTGTCTATCTTCTCTTGTGCATCCTTATGTTGGCTGGATAGTATAACAATGTCATCTGCATAATCTAAGTCTTCCAGTGCTGAGATAATTGTCCAGCGGATTCCTCTTTTTTTATCTTTTGTTGTTTCTTTCATAAGCCAGTCCATGGCCAGAAAGAATAGAAATGGTGACAGAATACATCCTTGCTTAACACCAGTCGTGATGTTGAAGCTATCTGTTAACCTGTTGTTACTACACACCACCTGGCAGTGAAAATGTGTATACTGTGTTCTTATTACATTTACTATTTTCTTCAGTATTCCATAGTGGCGCATGATTTTTCATAACGATTCTCGGTGGAGGCTATCAAAGGCTTTCTCAAAGTCGATGAACATGGCAAAGAGTGTGCTATTCCATTCCACGCTTTGTTCTATTATCTGCCTTAAGGTAAATATCTGATCACTGCACAACTTCCCTTTTCTAAAACCCACTTGTTCTTGCCTAATGATGCTGTCAAAAGTTGCAGTGAGTCTCAAAACGATTCGGCTGAAGATTTTGCTGGTTTGAGATAGCAAAGTTATACCTCACCAGTTATTACAGTCACCCAGGTTACCTCTCTTTGGTAGTTTGAAGATTATTCCTTTCTTCCATTCTTCTGGTGTTTCTTCTGTATCCCATATGTTCTGGAAGATCTTGCAGAGAAGGTTTGGGATTTCTTCAACCTCCACCTTCAACATTTTGGGGCAGATCCCATTGTATCCTGGGGCCTTACCATTTTTTAGCTGTTTGATGGCTGCTTTTATTTCTGTTACTGTGATAGGGCTGAGGTTAATGTCTAGATCTTCTTCACTATACAAAACTGATTTTTACGATTGGACTGGCTGAACTTTCTTACTGCTTGTTCTGTATTTGATGGCTTTCTTAATCCTTTAATAATTCTTATAGCACTTTGCTGAACCCTCTGTAAGTTGTCAACATTATTTTTAAAATGTTGACATGAGTATTCCACGAATGATCTTACAAATGCTCTCTTCCATGGTACTAACACCTCCCTGCTTCTACTGGGGCAGTTTCTCAGCTGGTACCAATTGTGTTAGATCCTGCTATTTCTCCTGCTCAGGCAGGGTACAGTTCACAGACAGATAACAGCAGAATTTAGATCACCATCTTAGGGTATGTTTACACTTAAGTCTTTAAATCAGAATAATGCTGATTATTTCAAGTCCACACTATGTTTCCTTATTTTGAATAAGGAACTCCCTCATTTTGAAATAAGGGAAGTCATTTTGATATAATAAAACCTAATATTATATTGAAATGATGGTTAAATTGGAATTGTTATTTTGAAATAACACAGTGTAGATGTGTTATTTTGATTTAAGTGTTATTTCAATTTAACACTTTGCTTTTCTCCTTCCCAGGTGCTGTCCTTTTTCTATATATTGAGTGGGGGCATGGCCTTTCTAGGGTGCCATGTTGCCACACCTCCCATGGTGCCCCTCTCCTAAATCAAACTAGCATGTCCTGTCCATGAACATGCTAGTTCAATTTGAGTTTCTAGTGGGGACATGTTAAATTGATTTAATGATTTTTATAGTGATTTTATTAAATCAATTTAACTGCCTCTTTGTGGACATAGCTTTAGTTCCTAAGAACAAAATGAAAAATCACACACAGGGTATGTCTATACTGATGGCAGCAAATTTGCTGCCATCAGTTTGAGCTTCTGGGAGCAGATTGCGGCAAGTGTGAACTAACTGTGATGCTCACGGAAGCCAACCCCAGAATCCCTGGGGGTGCAGGGGATAGCCGACCACAAGCAATTTGCAGTTGCTTTCCCCTAGTGTTTAACGGTGGCTTAAAAAGTCACTGCCATTTATGCAAGGAATTTTATGCTTCTTGTGTAAACTGAAGTTGACTGCTGCTGAATTTTGCCCGTGTGTAGGCTAGGGCATACATAAGCTATAACATATACTCCTGTATCAAGAATCCATGTGGCAAGCAGGACATTTCACATGCTGTAGAGTTTCCAGTCATAAAATTGCTCTGTATTTTGGGATACAACTCACAAGGAAGTCCCATCATCTATCAAGATGAAGCCTAATAATGAAGAAAGGCCAGAAGCAGAAACTATTAGGCCACTCAAGTGTTATTTAAAATGGGGGCACTGATTTGGATGCAAGCAGAAGGCTCAATGGCAAAGAAGGGACATCCCTAGAACTAGAGGTTCTGTTAACGTTTTTTTGGGTATTTATCTGGCCCAAACCTTTGAAATGTTTGAAATTTGTCTGTCACTAACATTCAGAAGTAGACAAGAATAGAAATATAATTTATTATAAAAACAGAAATTATCTCTCCATTATCTCCTTCACAAAGCCTGTCCCTTGGAGGTCAGGCAGAAAACGTCATGAGAGGGTATTGTCAGCCAGCAAGTAAATGGCATCTGATAAAAATGAATGCTGGGAAGTAAAATGAAATGAGATTTTGCCATCTATTGAATAGACTAGTGTCACAGCTCAGAGCAGTTAACATACTTCACACCTGAAAAGTAGGTTATTTCTTTTAGGAGAGAAAATGGGATTAAAAATATTCTAATCTAAATTTATTTTAAAATGTTCAATTCTTTCACGTAGTTTTTGAAAAGATAGTGATTAACAATGAAGGTAACACAATTAAAGCTTGCCTGCCTAGTACAAGGTTTCGTTCACATGTGCTTATTGTACAAACTGTATATCTTGTTCTTCAGCAATGGTCAGCTGCTTCTCCCCTTGTAAAATTCCGCTCACAGTTCTCTGTATTTACAACTCATTCTCTAATATATTAAGGCACCATACCACTGACTCTTGGAACAAAAACTCTGATTGAACCATTTAAGTGTAGTAAGGTACATTCATGAACTTCAGGGTGTTCCTTTGTTTCATCTACTTGAACACCTGCTCTTAGACATGGGTGCAGCGCCATCAGCTCTTCTTTAAGCTACCAAGACAAATTCAGTCCTAATGTAACTGTGTTTTGTATATAGACCTTCCAAATGGATGCATTTGAACTAGCTCCAGGTGCAGTTTCAAAGTGTTGTCTACACGATTATTTTTAGAGGGCTAGCACAAGCTCTACTAGCCCAAGTCTGGTGCCCAGGGCTGGGAAGCTCACTGCTGTAGACATGTGATTTAGGAAGCACTAGTGAAATGGAAACATTGCAAAAGATTGAAAACTCAAGTTAGTCACAGGAAATGTCTATTATGTTAGTTGGTTATTAGCTATTTGATTTCAATAACTTATTAACACTGTATATAACAGAAGCTTGCTAAGAAGATTCAACACTGTCTCCTTTATAAATTTAAGACCACAAAGTGCCACTGTGATAATCTAGTCTGACCTGCGTAACACTAACTTCCGGACACGTATGAGTTTACTCATATTGGAACCAGAGCATGTCTTTTAGACAACTATCCAATTGTGATTTTAAAATATTAAATGATGGAGAATCCACCACAGTTCCAGGTAAATTGATCCAATTGTTAATTATATTCATTGTTAAAAGATTGCACCTTATTGATGTGTAAACCAGCTTGAACAGCCAATCACTGTACCTTTGTCAGTTAGCCCTCTATTATCAGATGGCTGTTCTGTATGTAGGCACGTCTAGATTGTGATCAAATCACCTTTTAACCTTCTCTTTGTTGAACTAAATAGATTGAGCTCCTTGAGTCTATTACTGTAAGGCATATTTTCCAACCTTCAATAATTCTTGTAGTTCTTCTATGGATCCATTAATTTTTCAACATCCTTCTTAAATTGTGGACACCAGATTTCAATTCAGTATTCCAATAGTGGTCACACTTGTGCCAAATATAGAGGTACAATAACCTAGTACTTCTACTTAGTATTCCAATTTACACAGCTAGGGTTCACATTATCTCTTTCGACTACAGCATCAAACTGGGAACTCAACTTCAGTTAAATATCCACTATAAAATGTTGTATTAATTTAGGTGGAATATGGGATCAAAGAGTCAAAGGTATGAATGTAATTCAGTCACTGTCCACATTAAACAATGTTAAGTAATGTTCAGCATTTAGTATACATAGAGACCTCAGTCTGCTTAGTACAAGGGCAAATGCATCATTAACGCTTGTTTTTTTGTTTTTTGTTTTTTTTAACATTCAAAGATACAGAAAAAAAGGAAAGGAAACCCAGTTAATGTAGCTGAAATGTAAACTATTTAGACTGACATCTTAGCTAACTTCCCTTTCTCTTCAGCTGCAGTGAGTCTTTAGGAAAAAAACCTTATGTTTGATGGGCTCTTCAACGGGAATCACTATTATTTTAGGGAAAGGGAAGTTAGTTAAAAATGTGTGGGGCCTGTTGTTATTCGTCAACTCCCATCCTGTTTCCTAAAAAGCAAAACAAGACAAAGGGGGAGAGAAAAGAACAGCAGAAAGAGAAAATGTAGCTTCTGTCTCTGACAAAGCCTTTTACTTGTGCTGGAGAACCTTATCAGGCACGCCAAGATCTGGCAAATTTGTAATGGCTCTGTGCTTTTCAGGGCAGTACATTTAGCTGCGTCTTTCTAGTCACAGGCATGGCCAGCTAACACAGCTTTTATTAGACATAAGGAACGGGAAAGAGACAGAAAAGAGAAGAAATAAGGCAAGGAAGAAAAAAACACAAAGAAGGTGTGGAAGGCAAATGAAGGCTCACATCCCAGATGTTGCTGAGGATTTAGCTGAAGCCATTGGAGATGGCAATGTCATCTGTGTCCCTTTATCTCACTTAGTCTGGTCAGGAGAGCCCTCAGAATCAGAATGAAAAAGTGACAAGGTCTTAGGAAAGAGTGGAGGTGGTGGTCATGGTGGTAAAGTCCACGCCATCCCCTTATTTTAGTCAGCCATGTCTCAGTAGCCTCCTTCTAAACTCTCTTTCTGAGGACCCAACAGAGAGTGATGGGTGGTATAGCCTATCCTCTCATTTTGTCCACTAATAAAGCTAATTTCTGACACCCCAATTTTGGTTCATTGATTTCTCATCCCCTACTGCACTGGTTTTCTAGTTACAATCTTAACACAGTCCTTGAATAATATTAGTAAGAGCTCTTTTGTTTAAATATACTCAGTCTGTCTATATATATATTTTTAAAATGTGTTTATAGAACAGATTATTATGATGATTTCTGACCTTTCACTTACTTTTTATGATTACGGTTACAAGTGGGGCAAATTTGTAGACTCACTTACCATAACAGATCCTCTCAACTCTTTTTCAGAGACATTGATTTGCTGGATATAGTCTCCCATCCTTTAAGTATGACTTGCATTCTTTGTTCCTACATCGATGTCCTACATCTGGTTATATTGCTTACTTATGATCAGCTTACCAAGTAACTGAGTTCGCGCTATATCAATGAATTATTCTTTTCATTAATTACCATTTCCCAATCTTCATGCCAAAGGATCAGTAGTGACTTTATGTTCTTTTTCCAATAGCAGAGGGCCAAGAATCAATCTCTGCAGGACATCACTAGCATCTCTGCTTAGTGATGATTCTGTTTATAGTTTGCGATGTGTTGGCTAGCTAGCTTTTAATCCATTTAATGTGTGCCATGTTGATGTTGAAGAAGAGCTCTGTGAGGCTATGTCTACACTAGAGGGCTCAGTTTAGTTGACTTAACAAGGTTGCCTTTAAGTTGACTTAAAAGTTGTCAACTTAACAAAGTCTATGTTCACACTGGAGGGCTCTGTTATGTTGACTTTGTTAAGCTGATTTAACAAAGCCTACAGGGTAGCCAACCCTAGCTACAATGTGTTAAGTTGACTTAATAAAGTCAACTTTAATGCTTAAGTTGACTTTAAGTGCTGGAGTTATTAAGTCAGCTTAAGGAAGTGCTTAAGTTGACTTAACAAAAGTCCAGTGTGGACATGTCTTTCCTTAAGTTGACTTAAGGGAGGTTAAGTCGACTTAAGGCTGCAGTGTAGACGTACCCTGAAACCTTTTCTCACTCACCAACAGCTTGTCTCTTTAGTATCCTGAAACCAGCATGGTGACAACACAGTGTATATGTTGATTTTGTATGATTCTACGTTCTTAAACAAAATGTCAGGTTTTACTAAGACAGCATGTGGTATCAGCAGGGGTGGAGTTTATCATCAGCATGGGGAGGCTTTGCCTTCCCTGTCTGGCTGCTCTCTTTGCACCCCCGCCCCTGCCCCCCCCGCTGAAGTAGCAGGCAGAAAATAACTTCCTGCCCAGCAAACTTTCACTTTCATTTTAGCCACCAGGCTGCCCTGACTTTTTGCTTCACTGCATTGCTGATAGACTGCTTTTTTTGCTTCTGCTGTGCCGGTTGGTTTTTTTGATTCTGTGTTTTTTTGCACACCCCCAACTGCTCTTCCTGTGATGTGCATGTGGTTGGTTTCATGAGTCATTCTCATTCAAAACCTGTTTTGCCAGTCTGAGTTCTTGCTCCCTGCCCCCCCCCCCCAACACTCGTCCCTTCCCAAGCCCAGTTCCTATGTTCACTGACTCTGCCTGCCACTAAGTGAATTGAGCCATTGTTTGCAGGAGTAGGCAGCAGACTGGTCCATTTCTCCAGAAGGGAATCCCACCCTGCCAATGGGAACTGCAGTCAGGGGGCTCCCAGTGGCACTGTTAGTGTGGGGGAGGAGTTCACTAGGACCTGCCAGACCTAGGTCCCAGTTCAACAGAAGGCATAAGGGGTGGGGTGAGGTGATGGGGCCAGGGAGTGATAGGAGTGTGGTGAGGGGGCAGAAAGACTAACAAGTAGGGTGAGAGGTGGCAAACGGAGACAGGGAGTGATAGGGGCATGGTAGGGGATGGGATTGGTTAAGAGGGGCACAAGCATGACCCTACCCCCACTCCTCCATGAGCCAATGAAAAACATGAAATTTTTATTTTCATAGCAGGGGATGGGGCCATGGGTATGATCAAGATGACATCACACTCAGCAGGCCAATGAACATTTGGCATGTGGTATAAATCCCCTGTAATCTACCAAAACTGCCTTCCCCAGAGGAAATTCCAAAATCCACCCATGGGTATCAGGGCAAATTTTTTACAGGCATGTAAATATGTTACATCAGCACTACTACTTTTATTAACCAAACTTGTAATCTCAATTGAGGCTACATGAGCTCCTAGGAATCACGCTCTGAAGTCTACCAACAAATCCATGAAAACCAGATATTACATTCCTGATGATTTAAAGGTTAAAAAAAAAAAGTGTGTCTTTGTAAGCCATGTTTATGCAGCTTTTCTTAAAGAAGCCACAAGGACCACAGCTCAATTGCAAAACAAAGGAAAAAAATCCTTTGCAGATCCTGTGTTGTCCGCTCATTGGTTGAAAGTTGCATATTATACAAAAAAGCTCTCCCTCATCTTGAAATACAATGGACCACAATAATACCTAGTGTACCTCCCTTGAAGTAGCTCTCTGTCTGAAAGAAAACTTCCCACTTTATTATACAGTAAAACTTTTAAAAAAAAATCTTAAATCAATTTCAGGGCCATTTGTGACAATATACAGCATAAACCCCAAACATTGCATTATAGACTGAGCTTTACATCTGCCTCTTAAAAAAGATAATTAGATAGCTATTCAATCTCATTACTCTCAGACTTATGATTTGATTCTCGACATAGTAAAACATAAGTAGATTAAATTATCTGGTGAAAAAATAATCACAAGCATGATTACAAGGACATTTGTTGACACTTTTTTTTTCTTTTAAAGATGGTATGTCTCTTCTTTTTTTTCTTTTTTCTTTCTGCCCAGGAAAGTAGCTGCCAGATAGGAGAGAAATTACAGTCTGAAATTGTGTGAACTGATCTTGCTGAAAGGTCTGGTTACAAGAAAATCCTTGATTTTTACATACTATCTGTAGTCCTGCCTTTGTGAGCAACAACAAAATAAATACTGTTTTGGCATTTTCATGTATTCTCACATCTATCAGCCTATTTAGAGACTTTTTTTAAACAGAGTATCAGATTACATTTACACCTCTATATTTATGCTGTTAATAATACAGGAGGCAGCAGATGGGGAATTTCTGGAGCAAAGGTTTTGATTTTTGTGCTTCAGTTCACAAATTCTCTTCCCCATCCTCCACAACAAGGAAGCAAGAAATATCACTATATGTATAATTAATAACATTTCCTATGATTTTACAATGAAAAGTTGGACAGGTTGAATTAGAAGACTTTTAGTGCATTTGCTGTTTAAACAAAAGGAAACCTTCCCCTCTGTTCAACACTCGTGAGGCCACATCTGGAATACTGTGTCCAGTTTTGGGTTCCCTAGTATGAAAAAGATGTGGACAAATTAGAAAGAGTTCAGCGGAGAGCAACAAAAATTATTAGGGGGCTGGGACACATCACTTATGAGGAGAGAGTGAAGGAACTAGGCTTATTTAGCCTACAGAAGAGAAGACTGAGGGGGGATTTGATAGCAACCTTCAACTACTAAGGAGCTAGGCTGTTCTCAACAGTAACAGAGGACAGAACAAGGAGCAATAGTTTCAAGTTGCAGCTGGGAAGGTCGAGGTTGGATATGAGGAAAAACTTTCTCACTAGGAGAGTGGTGAAGCATTGAAATGGGTAGGGGTTAAAGTATATTTTGGTGGGCCCCAGAACCCTCTGGCTTGA
>ML681964.1:8536986-8550596 GCA_007922195.1 Podocnemis expansa | reverse complement strand
ATATCGAAATAACTGGCTGTGTGAGAACACAGCCTTAGTCTTTAAGTGTCACACGACTCCTTGTTTTTGGGGGGGGGGTTTGTTTTTTTGGGGAGGTTTTTTGCTGGATTAGACTAACACAGCTATCCCTTTGGAAATTTATAAAGCCACCCCCTCAAGAGGTGAAGTGCTGCATCAATGGGAATGCACTTACTATTGGAGCAGCAGAGTAAAGACACTGAGCTAAAGGGGAATTAGGAAAGCAACAGGAGATACAGAAGCCACTATATCTAGTTTGTGTAAAACCCATCAATTGCCACTGAATTTTGCCAGCAGTATAGTGTGTAACCCAGTCCTAAGCCTAAAATGTGACCTGCATCTGATCACTTCCTCTGCTTCCCACAGCAGATTCTCATTTAAATTATGGCATCTTTACACAACCAGAGAAATACAAATGAGAATCTGCCCATCCCCTATCTGTAGAACATACATTTTGACAACCATATTCCCATCCCAGTTCTTAAAATGACCACAGTAGAACCTGCAATAGATAGACACAAATAAAGAAGCTCAGAGATTTTTGTTTAGTTAGGTTAATGGTCATAAAGTCAGACTGCTTATTTCAAGCTGAGCTGAACAGCTTTGGTCCAGATTCATCTGGATATATGAGAAAGAGAGGCATTCAATAAGCATTTCCTACATTTTGTGGGTTTGGCTGCAGATTCAACAAGAACATCTTTTCTCATTGATTTTCTGAATGTTCTTTTCCAGAGACACATGAACATGTTTTAAAAGTTATTTGAAGAGGTATTTAAAATGTTTTTTTGTTTGTTTTTAATTTCAAAGCATGAAGTCTCCATTTGACTTTCTGGAACAGGTTTGGGTCCATATTCACTTTAGCCAGATTGGTTCATCCATACTTCTGGCAGATACTACCACATTGCTACTTCCTCTCGTACTGCATGTTCCCTAGTTTCAGCCAGAACTCATCCTGAGGCACTCTTTCATGAACCAATGCATAAGGATGTAGACCATTTTGTTTATGCTCTCGTAGACCATAAAGCTTGTCACACTAACCTTCACAAATATTCATTATATGTGCAAATAAATACATAAATATAAAGGATATTGTAGGATTCTCAAAAGAATGAGATGCTATTTGGACCTATCTGGATAGTACATTTTAATTCTTCTAAAGAGGCTAGATGGCCTAGTGCAGGGCTATCAAACTCATTTGCTATGGGGGGGGGCAGATTTCACTTAAAGGTACTTCAAATGGGCCATATATACCATGAATCAAAATAGTAGGGCATTGTTGTAGCATTGCTGATTGCTGTGTAGGTGAAACTGCACTCCGTGATACTACTCTCTCTCAGTCAGGGAGAATGTGATTTTGCAGAGATCAGTCTTGCATAGCCAGTGCTCCATGATGATGCAAGACCTGACACACTCATGGTACTACAAGGCACTGGGTATGTGAGATCACACTCTCTCTCGCTCTCCCTGTGTTAGGGAGAATGTGGTTCTGTGGATAGTAGTCACAGGCTGGATGGAAGGGTGTGTGAAACACACAGCCCACAGCTCATGCTTGGTCTAGTGTTTTGAATACGGAACTCAAAGCCAGGAATGCTTAGATTCCAGGCTGGGCTTTAATACTGACTTCTTAGGCTAGTCACTTAACTTTTCTTTAGTAAGACTTGTAGGGCTGGCTGAACTGTGCTTGACTAATGCTTGGAGGAACTGCGGCAAAGGGGACTTTAAGAAACTTTTTGCTCCCCACATCCAAGTGTTGGTAGGAGTCACCCCCGTTCCTACCATAACAAAGCAGCCTGTATGCTACTCAGCAGAATGCAGCATCTTGTGTCCATTTCCTGGCATAGAATACTTTTGGAAACATACTTTCCTCAGTCTTTGACTTCTAAAGTGATGGCCAGGAAAAAGATGATTTAGGATCTGCCACTGTGGGATTCTTCCACCAAAGGATCAGCCTAGCCAGGATTACAGAAAAAGCACATCAAAATAGTGCCATATCAGTTACACTGGTGTAAATCAGCTTTCAAGTAAATGTAAAACTTAATGGCTGTGTTCTCACACAGCCAGTTATTTCGATATGGTTGTTTCGCAACAACCGTATATCGAAATAACGCTGATTTCGAAACAACTTATTTCGAATTAACAAAATGTTAATTCGAAATAAGGAAAAAAGGCGGAAACGAAATAGCAGGTTCATACTATGAACTTGCTATTTCACTTCCGCAGGGGGCTGGCCAGGGGTCAACCCTCAGCACCCTGGCCAGGGGTGTCCCCGGGCTCGGGTGGCGCGCTTGTACGCCTTGAACTGTTGTTTCGGAACATCTTGTTCCGAAACAACACGTTCAGACGGCGTTGTTTCGAAACAACCGTGGCAAAACAACGTTGTTTCACCCACGGACTAGGTTTAACTTGTTTCGAAACAACCGTGCGTCGTGTGAACAGCCTAAATCTTATTTCGAAACAACCTCTGTTGTTTCGAAATAAGAGGGCTGTGTGAACACAGCCAATGTGAATTAGAGGGCTGTAATGAGAGAAAAAGTTAAAAATGCACTTGCCTAACAAATTTTACAGTATAGAAACAATGGTCCAGATAAAGCCTGTGTGATGCAAAAAGCTAAACAAAAACTAAATCCCCATAAACTTGCATACTAATTTCTAATCCTTCTTTTCTGCTATTTCGCCATGATAAATACAAAATCCCAGTGGTTTCTTCAAGTCATGCCTCTGTGGTATGCTACCTAGATCAAAGTATATAAACACCACTATGTGACCAATCACAACTATCCATCACCACTGGAATTTTAGATTCACTATTTAATAGATTTATTAAAAAGTGAGCCACACTTACCTTTGTGGAAACTTAAGCTGGGTGATGGACAGACTGAGAGCAAAAAGAAAATGCCATATATGCTAAATAAATTATTCTTTGTGTGTTACATCTCAACTCAATTAAGTCATGTTTATTAAGAACTTTGAAGTGTTAAAGTCTTGCTAAGATGTATTAATACATTTTCTACTCCTCCCCTGGCCTCCCTAATTAGTTCACTGCTTCATCTTATTACCATTAACTCTATGAAACTTCAATACTACCCTTATTAAACTCCCCCATTTCCTGCTTTTAGAAACATTTTTTAATCAAGTAATCCAGATTTTAAAAAAACATTTTTAATCAGTTATTACCCTAATTCTTTTCTGAGTTGAATGACAAGTATCATATTATATCTTATAATCTAGTTTTAAAGAATTGGGAGACAGGTACATTAAAGAAAGTGTATCAAGTCAAACATGCACATATCTACAAAAATTATAATAGAGTAGGGGCAAGAACCAGCTGGGAATTTTTCAAATTAACCATTTCTCCTTGTTGCTAAAAATGCCAATTCATTGAAATGGAAAGTGTTCATGAATTAGCGGTGGGTCAAAAAGAAATCTGATTCAAAAGATTACCCAGAAAAAGTTTTTTAATTGTCAAAATTTCCCATCTTGATGTTTCCTAAAAGAAAAAAAATGTTATTGAATTTCTATGTCTACACTGATGGCAGCAATTTTGCTGCTGTCAGATCAATTTTTTCAGATTGACTTAGTGGTAAGGTAAAATACGCTAAATCAGTCTGGCAATCGGCTTATTAAAAATCACGTCCTCAATCGTGCAGCACCATACCAACACTGCACTAAAGGGGAGTTAGAAAGTCAACAGGAGTTATGCAAGCTGCTCAATATAGCTTGCATAATTCCCACTGACTGCTGCTTTATTTTCCCAGCAGTGTAGACCAGGCCTTATAGTTGTTAACTTTTTGGTAAATTTAGACTAATAAAAGGTTAACAAAGCAGGGTTAAAAATGAAATTAAATGTACTGATTGCCCATAGCATTGGTTTTTTTGGGTCACTGCAAATTTGAGCTATCATGTCTTGTCCTGTTTTGAGAGAGGGAAACTCTTCAATAACCTCAAAAAGCTGTATGAGCAGGGGTGTCACCAGCACATGGGGCATGTGACCCAAGTGCCGGAACCAGTGCCCCAAATTTCTTGCACACCCACTGCCTCTCCCAGCCCCATCCCAGCGGCTGGGCATCTGGGGCTGGGCTGGCCATGATGGCGCCTGCCTCTCCCAGCTGGGTATCCAGGGTCTGACCGGCTGTGGCAGTGCCTGCCTTTTCCAGCCAGCAATCTGAGCCAGGCTGTCTGTGGCAGCCAGTTGCCTTACCCATCCCCATTGCAGGTGGGGATCGGGGGCTGGGCTGGCAGCAGCAGGAGCCCAGGGCCCTGACTCCGGATTGGGACCAGGGGTCGGGGCTGAGGCCCAGGGGGCAGGGCTGAGGCCCCGGCCCCGGGTCTTTTCCCGGGGCAACGATGCTCCTTTGTGTGATACAGGCAAGCAATTTCCCACCCAGTTTTCACAATAACATTTTTTAAAAGAGGCACTAACATATGGGTACAGGCAGGGAAATTATTAATTGACTGAATTATGAAGTACCCATGACATAAAAGTGCAGTGTCCGTAAAAATAATTCATTTAGAATTGGGAAGTACTGAAAATCTGCCACTCCCATTACCTTAAAAACTGGGTCCAATAACTCACCTGTACTCATCTCTCAACTCCAGCCAATAAATTCTTAAGTTAACGGCAAATAGAAGAATTAACACTGAAAAATCAATTCAATTTGTTATTAAAACAAGGAAGTCTTTTGAGTCCTAGAAGCATCTACAGAGTGACTGATAGACAGCGCTCACATAATAAATGTCACTTTTTTGTTGTACTGAAAAGACTGTCCAAACCCAAGATTGAACCTCAGGATGGTAGTAATGAAGACTACATGATTTCAGATGTACTGTTTGAACCCCCTGAACTACCTCCTACCTGGTTGTTGCTGGTGTCACTCCTTGGGTCTCCAGGTCATCTGAGTGCCCCTGTTTATGCAATTGCTGCCCTTGCCCCTGAGGGTTATGGGGTCCATTGCCCAAAGTGCTTCCCTGGGCGTCCAGCTCTGGGATGCCGACAAAGAGTGGCCGTTCCCCTGAGAATCCTTTCAATTTCCAGGCTCTTGATGTCTGCAGTTGATGTGGCTACAAGCCTGGAACCTCCAGCACATGTCATTCCTCTTTGCTAGTCCACCTTGAATGAGCAGTGCTGCTCCCTTTTCGACTAGGACAGCAGTGGGAAAATATAGTGCACCCCAGCACAGCTGTCTTCCTACAGTTGCCAATGCCTGATGCTTCAGAGGGAATGAACAGAAGAGGTAATCACCAAATGACCCATCCAATTCCCCATTTGCAGTTTTTGGAAAACAGCAATTTAAATGTAAATTTTCATGTAACTGTCTTGTCTAGAAGAGCTCTGTCAAGGCTTTTTCCCCACTCTGGCACTCTGAGTGCAGAAGGTGGGGGCCCGCAACAGGCCAGAAAAGCCACTGGCCTTAAAGCCTGCTCTTAGAAGTCTCCAAGGCCTCCAATTCCTGGCCTTGGAGTGGTATCGCTGCCACCACCCAAATGCATAAAAAACCTCTTGAGACCCAGGAAGGCGCACTTGGGAATTCCTCCCTGTGAGGTACTTGCAATCCTGTTTATTCCTCTCTCAGGAGAATGACTGAACTCCAGCTGCAATATGAGCTGGAACTGGAACAGGGTTCCCTCTAGTAGCTGCCTGTGCAGTCTAAGGCATGGGCACACAAACCTCTTGCCTTTCAGGACACAGAACCAGAACTTGCTTAAAAGGTAAACTCTTTAATCAAAAAGAACAGATGATAAACACAGAGAGTTGCTTCTCTGGGAATTAACTTAGGTAGTTACAGGGTAGTGGGGTGGGGGTTTGGGTTACATGTGCTTAGCACAGAGAAATCCAAAAAACAAGCCAAAAACAAAGAAAATACCCTGACCACGTCTAAGTAAACATTCCCTGTTCTACCCACGCCTGGTCAGTAACAAATTTAACTTATCTCTGGTAAGGATGTTGCTGGATTCTTCCTCAGGCCCCTCTGGCCTCCTCCTGATCCTTCCAGGAGCTCTGCTGCATCCAAAAAGGCCCAGGCCAGGCTGCTGTTACCATTCAAAAACCTGTGCTTCGTTCCTATTGGCTGTCCTGGGACTCACTGACCAGAGTGTTAACCCCTTCCTCCCCAAGGGTTACTACAAGCTCCACAGTTCCATCAGTCAAATAACAAGAAGGAACACTGCATTTGGACCATTTCAATACACAACATAACACAGAACAAAGACTATTTGAAATATAAATGAGTACAGCCCTAAGATGATGTAAGTATAGAAAGTGCTATACTATTTCCTTTAATCAGAGTGAAGTTACACTGTAAATGAGTACATTCTTTTTGTTTCCTAGGACTAAAACACACAGCAGTTAAAGTAAATGTCAAGAGAAGGGTGGGTAGCTCTTCCAACACACATAGTGGAAGGGACAAAAGCCTTGTAAAGAAGATTGCACTTACCATCCCATCTAGAATAGAGTTTGTGTTGCTGGCTTTCAAAGGAAAACTTTGGAGTGACATACCTGTATCTCTCTCAAAACCAGTCTAAAAAACAGCTTTAATCCAAATGAGTAAAAGTACATAACAGTGCCAGACCTTAGCTAAATTAGTGAAAGACACAAAACAATTTAAATCTCCCTAAAGATCTAGATGGAAGTCTCTAGTTTCAGAATATTTACTGCATCTAAGGTGCCTTGAAAGTGATATGAAATTGTAACTGGGGATACTAGTGGAGGGTGCATCAAAAGACTTGAAGAGGAGAATGTTGGATATGTAACAAGGGAGGAAAACACCCTTTCTTCCATTCAAGATCCACATGCTGAGTTACTGGGGAAAATTAGCGCTCTTAAAGTGTAAAGATGAAACAGGAACTCTCTCACAAGATGGTCACAAAAGCAGTGCAATATGATACACTTAAGAATGCTGCATGAGACCCTATATATTTTTCCATTGGCCATAGTTCCAATGGCAAACTGATGCAGCGATGACTGATTTTAAGTTAAATATATGAAATCTTCATTAGCAACATTCTAGCAAAAAACAAAAACAAAAACCAACACCTTCTTGGAACTGTCTGAAAAGGTTTGTTTCTATTCTGAGCACATTTTGTTTATGTTTCAAGGCTGTTGCAATGAAAGGAACCTTTTCTAAGTCTTCTTGCAAGTGGATTTTTCTAAATGCCTGCAGGAGACAGCTCAATATGATGAATTTGGGCCTATGCTGTTACTTTCTAAAGGTACTGAGGCTGGGTTTTTTTCCTCACAAGACATTTAAGAGGTGCTTTAGAAATGTGAAATTATCACAATGTTCATTTTCTGGAAAGTTTTGTGCCACTGCACAGCTGTGCTCAATGAGGCGTACATTTGAAAAGCAGCAGGAAGGAAATAGTGAAAACAATGCATTCTTCTCTCCATAATATCCTCAATTTAAAAAAAAAATAAAATTCCTAAAAATCGGTCATATAAGAAAAAATAATCCACATGGAAACTGTCTGATGGTGTGTAACACATATTACTCTTTACTGGGGGAAATAATGAGATAGTGCTGTTATGTCCACTAGCATCTCTGGTTTCCTGTCCTTTAAAGTAAATCTTAACCCTTAACCACAGTTAAGGAGATGCTTCAATTCAACATATATTATTTATGCTGCAATAGGATCCAAGAGCCCCCTACAGGATCAGGACCTTCTTACCTGTACAAACATTCTGCTAGATAGCATGTTCGCCTTGACGAGCTTGCATTCTAATGGGCAACAGGACATGGCAAATGAGGGTCAATGTTAAAGAAAATAAAATTGCACAGCAAGACACATTAGCATTCTGCAAAGCTCTTCTGGGATTGGTCTCATCTTGCACTGCTGTAGGATGCCATCCTACCATGTGCTAAGTGCTGTCCATCTCCGAGTGACTTCCACTCACTCAGCACCTTGCAGGGCTTATGTCCACTGCTCCCTGTAAGCTGTGCATGTGTGTGCGCACACACAAATCATGAAACCTGCACACACAACAAAATTAAGAACACACAAAAAAATTCAAGCATGCTAATATTAGCACACACAAAGAATTTGTTTGTGCACACAAAGAAATTTTTTGCACACGCAGCCTATGAAAAATTAGAGGGAACATTGCTGGAGCCTTATCTTTATGAGGCAGAATAAAAGAACCAACAATGCAGGGAAAATGCTATGTCACTTAACAGGAGACCAGAGCAAGATCAATGCTTTCAGACAATCAGCTGGGAGAGGCAATGAGAAAGATGGTACAAACTGGGTGATGGAGATGGGTTTCACAGGTTTATCAATACAAGCAGCTAGGGACAGTATTGTGAATACCAGCTGGGGACGACAGCAGACAATCTCTCGCTCGCCTGAGGGTTATGCAGCTTCTGCATGTGTGCGCAGCTACAGATCAGGTTTTTATGCTGCTCACCTATGCGCTGCTTTGGTGCCTACAGAGGTAATTAGAGAGTGGCAGACGAAGACTGTTACTGCAGGGCAAGAAGGTAGGTAAGGAACCTTCGACAAAGGATTTCAGAGTATCTCCATGAAAGTTTCACAGAGGTCTTTATGAAGGAGTCTTGGGATATCACAGTGTTTGTCAACACAGTTTTCCACAGTGCCCCTCTGCCTATTTGAATGGGGGAACAAGAAGCAGATGTAAACAGTGCCAATGTTGGTTTTTGATATCCTTCTCCTTCCCTTGAGCAGCATGTACAGTACACATACAATTCTTTCCAGCCTAGATCTATAAATGAGACCTATGAGCTTCATTATAACACTACCCTACATAATGATGTCTACTATGTAAACCTGCTCTACCATAACTCACATTTAAATTAATTAGTAATTGCACATTGGCTTGTTTTTGAAGGGAAACTTTGTTAGACACATTTTAAATTACACTGACTGCATCATGGAAAAAAGATATTCCTAAAATACCATCACAAATGCATTTTCTTGGCTTTCATTATGTTTGTCAACTTTCTTCCATGTAAATGGTAATAATCCAGAAAGGTCTCACAAGCAAAACAAATTCAAAATGATATGAATGATGAAGAACACATGAAATATTTTTATACAATTTATTTGAAAATATAAATATGCACATTTTCAATTACAGTGTCTGGATTTGAAATAATAATTCTTCTTCTTATTTAGCTCTTATCCTCAGTAGCTCTCAAAGTGTTTCATGACCTTTTAATGTACTGATCCTCACAAGAATCCTGTGGGGTACTACTTTCCTATCATCTTCTCTATATGAAAAAGGAACTGAAGCATAGGGAAGCTAAGTGACCCAGCTAAGGTCACACAAGAAAGCCATGGCAGAGAAAGCACTTTAACCTCGTTCTCCCAAGTCTTAGACCATCCTTCATCAACAACAACCATACAATAAAAACAGGCACTTCAAAATCACAGTTAAAGAAGCAATGCAATATACTGGTTAAATTATAACAAAGGGAAAGAAACAATAAGCATATTGAAATTATCAGTTAATGAACATTCATATAATATATTATAGTAAATATTTTATTAGTTTAAATTCCTTTATGACTTGGGGAGTATATATAATATCTTCTAGATGGACTATGATATAGATTATGATAACATTTACAGTGCCATTGTGGTAGGGCTTAGCACACTATACAAAACTTCCACAGGGATAGCTAAGTTAGTCTAGTTCAGAAAAACAAACAAGGAGTCCTGTGGCACTTAAAGACTAACAAATTTATTTTTGTATGAGCTTTTGTGGGAGAAAATCCCACTTCATCAGATGCTTTGAAGATGGGGAATTTACAGAATGGGAGTAAAATGAATGCAGGGAAGTGTATGTCATATCAATCAAGTTCTAAAGGGGCAGCTGTGTTAGTCTAGTTCACTAAAACAAACAAGGAGTGCTGTGGCACTTTTAAAGACTAACAAATTTATTTATTGCATGAGATAAATACATTTGTTAGTCTTTAAAAGTGCCACAGGATGCCTTGTTTAATATAAAAGTTGTATCCCAGCCTGTGCACTTTGGAAAGGTAAGATGAATCCTTGGGAGATGCCAGGATGACAGTCACTAGAAATAGATGGTGATGATGGTGAGGGGGAAGATGAAGATAATTGAGGCATTAGGGTGTTTTGCAAGGGATGGTGCAAGTATATGGATGCTCAGCTTATTCAGTATTATCTCTGGGGGCTTTGTGGGGTTGGAATGTTTGTGAATCTGCCAGCCATGTTAATAAAAGCATTGTAAAATATAGTGTAATTCCATTAGCGAGAATGTTGTATCCATGAATACCAGGGCTCCCAATTGAACAATACTTCTGATATTGCTTCACCAGATCTTGAGAGAGGAACCTGTCAAATTTCAGAGTGCTAATTCAGGAGAAACCATATCAGTAATATAATCAGTAGATCAGGCAACAGGGCCTTGGTGTAAGATTTTGACCCACCACCCCACACCCCACAAACATTTGTGGAACCTTGGTTGCTTTATGCTTTCATAATTCCTATTCCCTTCTCGGATTGTGGTTTTATGGGGCCTATGCCTCTGTTTACTTCAATGGGAGTTACCAGTAACAGTTGCTTCATGAATTTGGATCATATGGACAAGACTATCTCCATTATTCCTTTAAAATAATAGGCTAGATGCTCAGCTGTTGTAAACCACTGTTGCACTGTTTCCTTTAATGAAGCTTTGCAGATTGGCAACTGCTTAAGATCTGGCCTCAAACTGCAATCTTCTTTGCCAAGACAAGTATGGAAGGAACCTTAAGAAATTGCATTTCCATTAATATTTAATGTCAGCATCCCCCTTAGGAGCAGGTTTAACATTCTCAGGTAATGATTTCAGATTCTATTTTCCCTTGTTCTTAGAGAAGTTTTCACAATAATGACATGTCTGTATAAAATATAGGGCAAAATCATATGAATATTGCACATGGACAAAGTCAAAACTGCAGAACTCATCTGTGCCCCTTACCATTTCTGGTAAGAGATCTGGGTCTTAGAAATGTAAAACAAGAAAATGTAGTAAAACCTCTTCTGTCCCCTATTACCATGTCCACTATGACTCAAAAAATCATTTTCCTCTCTTTTGCCTTTTTCCCCTATGAATGGTCTAACAAAACAGTCTTCAGAGCTTTGGCAATCCAGTGAGAGAACTGTTTAGAGATAACAAAGTCAACAATCAGACTCTGAGGTTTATACCTAATCTTTATAACTCACATACTCTCAGTGGTGACAACTTTAAGTCATCGCCAAGACCCATAAATAATTGAAGAATTTTTGTCTGTAAAATACCATTTGTTTGTCTTGGCTTATAAGTGTTCCTTACATCCACTATCCAGAAGAATTTATAGGGCAAGACTCAAGGAAAAAAAAAATTCTTAATCCTAATATGCACAATCACACTGGCAGAAATCCTCTTCTTAGCTGTAAGACACAGCAGTGGTACAATAAAGGCTTAGTCTGTAAAACTCTTGCTCATGACATTAACATTTTATACTTAAAAAAATCCTCACACAACATGATCAAGCAATGTCCTCTGAGATCTCAAAGTAAATATAGTGAAGAAAAATGAATTACCTTTATTCTACTTAATTTTGATTTTCATTGGAAAGTGTGCATTTACTGTAATTGTATCAACACAGAAAAGTGGATAAATGCTTTTATAAAATCAAAAAGCTCTTACTTCAGAAAAATGGGATTTAACTGAAAGATTTTTATAAGGTATAGTGTGGTTTTGGATAGAGACTCAAAAGGAAAAAATGTGAATGCCATGTTTGAATTATTGTAGACCACTGCACGTTAGTGTTTTAATGTCAGGTGCAGAACTGTACAAACAGCTCTGTAGCTGAATGTGTTATAAAGTCATAGAGGCATAGGTTTCTCACCAGCTTTGTAGACAGAGTTAAACAAACAAAATCAAATCCCCTTTTGCTGTTTTCTGCTCAGGCTGGGTTTCAGCACACAAACATGACACTTGTTTGTCCTCGCAGTCAGAGTGTAATTTCTACTCTAGTGACCCTTCTGGAATCTTCCACTCACACTCAGTGGTACGTAGATATTGTAAAAAGAGGAACATTTTGAGAAGCATACTGGCATCAGGTACGTAGCACTTTTCTTGCCAAACTGCAAAGACTTAGTACAGTTAATTGACGACAGAGATGCACTAATAAAACAGAGCACTTCAGCATGCACACCAAAAGAGTAGCTGGCCTAGACACAGATCCAAAACCCACTAAAGTCAATATGAGTCATTATTGACTTGAATGGGATTTTAATCAGGTCTCTAATTTCCAATCTCCTACCAAACAAAATTTCCTCCTTCCCATTTTCCTGCTTCCAACCTGTTCCCCTCATTCCTCTTAAGTAACAGCACCACAAATGGAACAGAGGACAGTCTTAAATTACTAATTATACTGCCAAAACTACACCAGCAATAGGCTTTTTAGTTTCTTCTCAATATTTAAATAAAGGTACTATAGTTCAAAATGTAGGAAAGTATAGAAGAGATGCATAGCTTTGGTAAAAGAAAAAAATCATGCCTTGATAACTCATTGATGTTTTTCATCTCTGAAAACAAAAGTAATAAATTATCATATAGAAAGTGACCCACTGGAACTAGTTTACTTGAGTTTTCATAAAGATTTTCATAGAATGACTAATATAATCAAGCACAGATTTTGGCTGTAACCTCCAGGCTCACTGGAGTAATAATAACCGTCTTCAACAACACATCAGCTGATTGCTGTGCAGAAAAATCCCTTGCTGACTTCTAAGTAGAACATTGCAGTATTAACCTGGAGCAGCATGCATTTTAACACTTCTCTTGAGTATTAGATGTAGGTCATTGCTGGAGGCAATGTATAATACCCAACTAGCTGGAATACTGGTCTGACTTGTAAGAAAAAGCTTTATAATCTTGCTTAAGAAGTCAGATTTTGAACAAACTGTTTACAGTGTAGCACTTAATAAAATCATGGTTCTGTTCCTCCACCATGGTGAGTGATGACTGAATTTCTCCCCACCAGTCTTTTTCCTTGGCTATTTTCTCTCCAACTTTGCAATAGTCCAGGGGTTATGCTATATTTTTGTTATTGTTGATTTTGATGGGGGGGGTCTATTTTTTAATATAGGCTTTAGTTTACAAGTCAGATGGCAACAGGGTGTTGCTGGCACCTAGCACACAGGGCACATGCCCCGAGTCCCAGCACCAGTGGCCCAAATGACCCGGGCGGCACCTGCCTCTCTTGGCCTTGTCCCCAACACGGGATCCGGGGCAGGCCATCTGTAGCGTGCCTGGCCAAGTCCTGGCCAGGGATCCAGTCTGGGCTGCCTGCAGCAGCACCTGCCTCTCCTGGCCCCATCGCTGACCAGGGATGTGGGGCCAGGCTGGCAGTGGCAGGAGCCCAATGCCACATCGGGCCTGGGTGCTGGATCATGGCCAGGGAAATGGGCTGGTGCCCAAGGGGCAGGGCCTGGGCTCGTTCCCTTGGCCTTTCCCTGGGGCAGCAACATTCCTGGATGGCAATTGGTCTGATGAAAAAACAACAAGAACAAAACTAACAGATTTATTTTTTGCATGAGTTTTCGTGGGAGATGCTCATGCAAAAGCTCATGCAAAAAAAAAAAAA
>ML681964.1:8521923-8536586 GCA_007922195.1 Podocnemis expansa | reverse complement strand
AAAAAAAAAAAAATCTGTTAGTCTTCAAGTGCCACACAACTCCTTGTTGTTTTTTCACTGGACTAGACTAACACGGCTGTCCATTTAAAAATTGGTCTGATGCCAAGCTCTGTTTTCTTTATGCCATAAATGACAACAAAGGAAGTTGCAATGAACTAAATGTTGTATTTGAAAGAACACAAAAATAGATTTCTCTTTATCAAAAGTGAGGGGGAAGAAAACGTAAACCAGAAAATCAACCCAGGGCTGAGATTAAGTCGCATTAAGGCTCAAAAGAAAGTGACAATAACTGACTGTCCTCTCTCACTGTTTCATGTGCTTTGTTTCCAGTCAAAAGATTTTTTTGGGCTGCAACAAGGCCTCATTACATAGTGTAAGAAAGTAAGAAAGTCACAGGGGCTGCAAATAAGTAATGGCCACTATTAAAAGACAGATGACTTAAAAAACAATGTTAGCAGCCTGAACTCTGAACACTCACAAAGGCCTGAATCCTGGGCTACAGTCTCAGCTCAGACTTGTACATTGCAATTAAACATCCTCTTAGCCAGAGCCCATGAGTCCAAGTCAGCTGGCATGAGCCAGTTATGGGTTTTTAATTGCAGTGCAGACATACCTTAGCATATCATGAAAAATATCCTATATATCAACTAACCACTCAATTTTACAAAATTATGAAAATCTTGTGAGAAAACCCTGAAATCCCACAATAATAGGCTAATTCCATAATAATGTATTACATATTTCAGAGGAGGTAGAGAGGAACAGTTGCTCTATGAATTTTATTGGCAGAGCTGTGTGAAACATTCACAAAATCATGAAAAACTAACCAAGTTATAAACCTGATATGCAGATTCAGGTTTGACAAAAGGTTAATGAACTGCACTGTGGTCACCTTAGCAGATCTGGTGATCCCACACCAAGACTCTTGTGGGAGCATCTCTGACCAGTCTAAAAATAACACTAGGGAAAAGGGCTTGAGTCTGGCTGATCCTTTACTATCCTCATGATCAGAATAACCCCTTTTGCTATGCTGAAATAATTCTTCCACAGGTGAATAATAATCACTTGCAGAGCAGAAGAAAGACTTCTCATAGAGCAGACAAAAGCTGGTCCATCTGGACGATTCTCCTCTGCCATCTCACACAGGTGGCTGAATTAGAGTTGTCTAGCTGTGGCCCTCCATGTTGGCCACATAACTTCTTTTTCACCTTGCAAACAATGCTATGCTCACAGATCTATAAAAGGGGCTTTTCCACCCAGTTCTGAAACAGAACAGATAACACACTTAATGGTTTTCAATGTTTCTTGTATCTGTATACCTTCATATCAAACTTAAGGTCAATGAGACTTTAAGCACACCCATAAAGTTTAACAAGTGCTTAATAATTTGCCTGAATCTGGTCTTGATTGTGTCATGCCCAATGCTGTCAAATCCAACAAAGCACCCTTCAGCAAAAAATAGAAATCCCAAGTTGAATAGTCTTCTATTAAGCAATGTGTGTGGATGGCAGTGTAGAAAAGATGAAGCCTAAACAAACCATTTTATAATCTGATCCAAAAGACCCAAGGCTCAAAAAATGTAAAACGTGTAAATCAAAGTCCTGTTATATTAGCATCCCCCCCCACACACACTGTACACATATAGGGATGCTCTGCCTCAGAGAATTTTATCCTCTAAAGAGAATCTAAACATAATCTCTCTTTATGTACCTTAAGTTTTCCACATAATGAATCCATGCATAATCCTGTTTCTTTTGTAATCCTAAACTAAGGTAAAGAATCAAACCTATTATGAACTGGACTTTTTAATCTAGCACTACGATTTAGTTTAATATAATATTCAATGGGCCTTGAAATACTCAGACAAATATCAAAATAAGATGCCTGTAACTACTGGAATGCTTAAAAAGCATAAGAACTCAAACGGGTCTACTGTATACTCCTTAAAGTATCTCTTTAAATACCAACATCAAGCAGTTAGGGCTTTGAAATAATGAACAATGAAAACAGGCTCTTCTGCCTCCTAAAATGAAATGGTGGGTTACTTAACAGTAACTGTCCTTCTTCGAGATGGGCTGCTCGGATTCATTCAGTATCAGGTGTCTACGTGCCACAGCGCACGATTGGCAGGAAACTCTTTAGCCTTAGCCTGTCAGCACAGGGCTGGCGGCCACCACCCCCTGGCCACCCTGTGGCTATATATATGGCCACAGCCCTGCTCCTCCCCAGTTCCTGCTAATCACTAACTCCAAGTAGTGGGGATGGCAGGAGGGACCTGAATGAATCTGAGCAGCCCATCTTGAAGAAGGACCGTTACTGGTAAGTTACCCACCATTCTTCTTCAGGCACTGCTCGGATACATTCAGTATCAGGTGACTGCCAGCTGTGCTGCGGAAGGTGGGCGGAGTTAGAACCTTATCCACCATCAGCATGGCTACCCACAAATGGCACAGCACCCAAAATTGGGTGAAGAAGCAGTGGGCCTCCAGGTAAACGCCTACAGACATGCCACCAAGTGCAAGATCTTTGAGAGAAGACATGCATGAGAGTGTTGAGGGGTCATTTCCCACTCTGTCAGGAGACTAGAACTCCAACAGGGGCAGTCCCCGGTTCATTATCAGGGAATTTGTTGTCTCATAATAGCAAAAGAACATCCTTGTCACTAGCAAGACCATCTAGTGTAGGAGGGTTGTCCTTTCCTAGTAGAATCGACTCCTGAGAAAGGCAGTCGTGATCCAGGGCAACAGGCTCCTACAGCTGCAGGCAAAGAGCCTGGGTGGAATAATTGCCACCCTTGCTGCCGCAGCCCCCCCAAAAGGGGGGGAGGGGTCAATTGGGTTAAGTTACTAACCAAGACTGGGAGCGGGGAACACATTACCTCCTGACCAAATGGGGAATAGGCAAAAGGCTTTTCCCCATTGGCATACCTGCAGGAGATGCCATGGGTAGGATTGATAAGGGGCGTTCTAAACTAAGGCATCCCGCCTCTACATGAAAGCTAATGTAGGAAGAAGGGTAACGAGGAAGGAGTGGCTGGGGAACCCTGCCCCTCCATCCATTGACACATGTGAATGGAGGCCCTGGAGGGAGAGCCCCGGAGAAAGGCCTAGGTGCTTGGCAGGCCCATCTCTGGGGCCAAAACAACAGAGATGCTCTGTCAAGAAGGCTGTCATAAAGAGAGGAGTGGACATCTCAGAAGGGGCCTTCTTTAGAGGTGACCCTTGAGCAGGTTATAGTAGGAAAAAAGGGGGAACCCTTAGGTACACCCATCCTAGCATCAAGAGAGAAACCGGGAGAAAGGTGATTGAATTCCTATGTTAGGTTGTCCCCGACCAAAGGGGTGGGGGAATGACCTGAGACGGGGTGGTGAGAAACCATTGCAGGGTTCTGGGGTGGGGCTGGCACAACTTCAAGGCTAGGTGCACTTTTCTCTCCCATGCCCTTTTACTCTACTCTCCCGGTATATGGACTCATCTAGGGAGATGTGTACTGAATCAAGGGAAGGGGTATCCAGGTGTCTCTATAGATGGGTCAGGTCCACCTCAAGGGTCATGCCCCCAAGCTCCAGAATCAGAGTGTTTTGGGGGGGGCACATGGGTCGCAAGATATTCTCACTACTCCTTCACACGATATTCTCACTCTCAATTCTATGGAGAGGCAGTCAACCTTCATAACACAGCCGGTTGACTCATCTCTAGTGGTGTGTGTAGGCATTGGGTCCCGGCTACAACAGGCCAACTACAAGGGATCTTGCATAGCTCCTGATGAGGAGAGAAAATGACACCTTAGGCAAGATGCAAGTCGGACATGGTCTATAACACCTGTTCTGA
Source organism: Podocnemis expansa (assembly GCA_007922195.1). Lineage (NCBI taxonomy): Eukaryota > Metazoa > Chordata > Testudines > Podocnemididae > Podocnemis > Podocnemis expansa. Next base: position 8,532,756 of record ML681964.1, on the reverse strand, counting down.
GGGAAAGAGGTGTTATTGGTAAGTCTCCCCATGTATTGGAAGGGGTAAGGCTTGGGCAGGTCCTGGGTGGGAGGAGGAAAGAGCCCTGGAAGAGGAGAGGAGAGCATAAGGCAACCCCTACTTAGGGAAAAACAAAGAAAATCTGCTGGGTCCTTTAAGGAACACAGAGGAGGGCAAGAGGGGACATTACGAAATCATCACCCATAAGGCATCAGGCTTTCCGGGTTTGTAAGTTTCCCTGGGAGCCAGAGTTCTGCAGGGGAACTATCCTGAGTTAAGGACCATGGGTCCTCAAATGGCTCACTCAGGTGTATAGATACTGATGGTGGTTAAGAGTTCTATCCCCTACTATCTCCCTTTGTTGCAATTCTAAGGAGGAGAGGGATGCCATAGAAAGATCAAGGCAGCTCCTAGATGGCTGTCGAGGGTTTTCAGAGGAAAGCAACCCGTGCCTGGTTAGAGGGAGGCACCAGAGCAGAGAAGTTTCCAATTGAGGGCTAAACTTGAGGTTTGCCTGTGGACAGAACAACTAATGTGATGTGGTGACGGTCCTTCGGGAGGAAGGGTAGGAGCTGAAGAGGCAAAACCCCTACACTGAAGCTCGAGGATCCCTCAGGCAAAAGCCTAATGTGAGTCTGAAGAGCGTGGCCCCAATATTAAAAGGGGGCACTGCCTGGGTAGGCGAGGAGGGAGAAGATAGAGAACAAGGGGTATAAGCTTGCCCTCTTACCTGTCAGCTAGGGGACAGGCTGCATCACCCGCAAGAGTTTCCCCAAAATCTGTTGCAGGCAGATAAGGAACACTCTCAGGATAGCTACACGGGAGTGTACCCTTTTTAGTGTGCCCGACTGGGAAGGAGTTGGCGGAGGTGTAGGTATTCTCCCTTTGTCCCAGAAAGCTATAGTGGTTTCTCTCTTTTATTGGCGGGGGACATCATGTGCCCGCTTCTAATATGACCTCCGAATTTTCACCAAGGCTCCAAGGGCTTATGCAACTGGAACCAAGTGCATGTGAGGAGAGTTCTCCAGTTGCCAGGCCCTTAACTGACCCGAAGGGTATGGTAAGGGAAGAGGGAGACGCATCATTACTGGAGACAGGAAAGAGGTATCCCGAGGCTGATTGTGAGGGTGTGTTTAACAAAAGCGTTTAGGGTACCACCCTGATTTTCAAGGGTTTGATGGAGGAAGAAGCCACCCTGCTGGAGCTGATCACCTATAACGAGGGCAGGGGACCATCATCCTGCAGTCCAAAGGCTCCTAAAAGGTAGCCCTTTCAGTTGTGTGGGGGGGGGGGGCCATGCATTTGAGGGGTTGTGGTAGACTGGAAGAACTTTGAGGCACCCAGGGAGTAAGCATACCCAGGGCTCTGAGGGCTGACTTATGGGCACAGTTGCCACAAATCAGGGAGTCAGTGGGTGGGTAAAGAAAGACTGTCCCTCTAAAGAGAGGTCTAATATGGACTGCTGCATGTCCTGGGAGAGGTCAAAATCCCGAAACCAGGCTGTTCAGCACATGACCACTGCTATAGCAATGCCGCAGCTGTCCGTGTTCAAGGCATCCCACACCACTGTAAGAGCATCACATGAGGCCAAGGCACCTTCCTTGACAAAGGCATCCATATCCTCCAAGTGTTCTTGTGGGAGGAAGCTGCTAAAACACTACATCGCATCCCACAGGTCCTGGGAATATCTTTTAACCAAGGCCTGATGGCTAGCAACCCTCGACTGAAAAGCTGAAGGTGAATAGGCTTTTCCTACTCAGGAGGTCAAACTTTCTGAATCTCCTAGGTGATGCAGGCGGCTCAGGCCAGTGTGTCCCTGCAATGTCAAGGACACGAGTATGAAGGGGGAAAATTGTAATGGTGACCAGAGGGGTTTTGAACTCCAAGTCGAATAAGGGGTCCTGGTCTCCCTTGAGGGGTGTGACCCTGACCCAGGTAGACAGTGACCCAATAAAGGGGTTAAAGTGTGGTAGGGTCTTCTCTGTAAGACCCTGGCCCTTGTTCATGGCTGCAGTCGGGAGAAGGGACAACCCTGGTACTGGGGTCCCCTCACACAGGGCCATGACACTGAGTTGGTCCTTAATAGGAGGTAGCTAGCTTTGAGTGCAGTACCCGGAAAGAATCCGGTGCCATGGACCCTTCAGTAAGAGGCCAGGCCTGAGGAATGCAGTCTCAGATCTCTTGCAGTGCCAAGGCAAGGATGTCGGTGCCTTAGGGGTTGGAGCCCATAGTTTCGCAGTGGCGTGGGGCTCAAGTAATGAGCGGCTCTCCCTGTTCTCGGTAAAGTGGAGGAAGGAAGGCAGACTTACCATTTGCTTCTGCGGCCTGGCAGCATGTTCAGGAGCCGAAGAGCCTTTGCCACTTCAAAGGCCTCTGGTGTGGGAGGCACTGTGATAGGCTCCAGGCGCTCACCCCAGAGGTGAGGTCCAGAAATGGTGCCAGCACTTTGTTGATGAAGTTGACCCCGAATGCGCTCACCTGAGCTCTGCTGGGGAGTGGCACCGAGAGAGCGTTGGTGCTGACTGACATGTGGAACTGCTGCCAAAGTGTGGAGCTCAGATGCTCCAGCCCTTTCTTCGCAGAAGAGGTGCCAGCAATAAGATCACATGGCACAAGAGGGTGCCAAGTATGATGCCGATCATGGCTGTTTATTCGCAGCTGGAGAGCGGCAGCAAGAGGGCTCTGGTGCCAATCCAGCATGTGGTGCTGCATTAGAGGCCGATTGTGGCTTTTATTCATAGCTGGAGAGCAGCAACAAAAAGGCTCTGGTGCCGACCAAGCACACAGTGCCGAGTTAGAGGCTGATCGCAGCTTTTACTCATAGCCAGAGAGTAGCACCAAGAGGGCTCCAGGGCCAACCAAGCACATGGTGACGAGTTAGAGGACAATTGCTGCTTTCATTCATAGCTGGAGAGTGGTGCCGAGGAGGCTCCGGTGCCGACCGAGAACACAGTGCCAAGTTAGAGGCTGATTGCAGCTTTTGTTCATAGCCAGAGAGCAGCGCTAAGAGGACTCCGGTGCCAACCAAGCATGTGGTGCCAAATTAGAGGCTGATCATGGCTTTCATTCATAGCCAGAGAGCAGCGCCAATAGGGCTCCGGTGCCAACCTAGCAAATGGTGCCAAGTTAGAGTCCAATCGTGGCTTTTGTTCATAGCTGGGGAGTGGCACTGAGAGGGCTCCTGTGCCCGTCCATTCCAGTGAATCCTTGGGTGCCGGCATCAGCTGCAGGGCCCATTCCTTGGTGACATTATGCAGTCTTTGCTCCCTGTCTTCCTGAGTCCTTCATTTAAAAGACCTGCAAATAGAGCATAATCCACCCAGTGAAGCTCACACACGCATTGAAATACCTCCCATGGGATTTGTCCCTCGGGTTCAGGTTTCTGTTGGAAGGACTCGGTAGGACCACTGGTGATGTCCGCAAACAGATCTTCCAGCGAAAAATACATGTAAAACAGAGCAAAGAGACAGGCACTTGCATAAAGCAAGAACAGCTGCTGTGGGCAGAAAATATGGAACTGGGGAGGAGCAGGGCTGCAGCCATATATATAACCACAGGGTGGCCAAGGGGTGGTGGCCGCCAGCCTTGTCCTGACAGGCTAAGGCTAAAGAGTTTCTGGCCAATTGTGTGCTGTGGCACATAAACACTTGATACTGAATGTATCCGAGCAGCGCTCGAAGGATAGTCAGTTCATTCTTGTGTTGTCTATGACATTCACTGAGGAGCTGTCATTCAGTGACTTCGTGCCTTATGTGATTCCAGTGTAGTCAATTACTGGGAATTGTCATAAAAACAAAAGAATATACCACATTCTGTGTACTTTTCAATTAAGTAGGAAACAGACAGAAAAGGAAGTGGTTCTCAGGTGGGTTTTTTTTTTTTTTTTTTAGTAATCAGAATACAATAAAAGCAACTGAACAAAAGATGGCTAAAACTCTAGTCTTGCCTTTAATCCTGCTGTCATGACTGCTTCAGGCCAGAGTTTTTATTTCGGAGACTCAAGACTATCTAGTGTGCATGCCAAGGGTTTCTTTCTTGTTGTCTTGTAATATTGCAAGTATTAACCACCAAGTTCATCCCTGACCCATTTTATTTTATATTAGAAGTGGAAGCTAGCTTAAGACCAGAACAAAACCTGTCAAACGCAGTTATTCTTCACAATTCATTCAAGCATAATATATGCAAGGCTAACAAAAACGTTCCCTTCTGTCATGCAAACACACCTGCTAAAAGGATCAGTCAACTGTTGCATTCTGAGCTTAAAAAGTAAAAGGTATAGCAGCAACCCTTTAGAACAGCTTTAATGGTTTTTGCGTTCAACTATTCAGGACAGTAGAAAAACAATCTGATCTCATTCAACAAACGAATACTCTGCTCTATATTTTTACTTTGAACAGCAACATTATTGTTACACTAAGACAGTGGTCAACACTAATGCCCCAGGGCCTAGAGTTACCTGTTTGTTTTTTAAAAATTTTAAAAAAAGGCAATTTATACTCTTCTATTCACTGTGATTAAAATTCATTTCATTTTTGTTTCATTATAGGTTAAAATAAAGCATTCTCCCTAAACCCTCATTACAATGAAGATGCCCTTAGAGGATGAGCAAACTGCTCTTCCCTGCTCTGCTAGACTCAATCACCATCTTATTCCTAGAGTGCAGGCTTTCTATGAAATATACTTAGTGAAAAAAGGAACATGGGAGAATTGTATACTTACTGCCTCTTGCCACCTTTTCTATAAAAAATGTGCTGTTCCAGACAAAACAGGCGTTCCCTCTTCCCACAAACTAGCCTTTGAAAATTCTATCTAGACACTCAGATTCAAGGTAGATTCTTTCCTTCTCATTCCCCACTACCAGGAAATGAAGGCCAAATTAGTGCAACCTGACTCTCTATCTTATGCACTCAGTGATACTTCTACCAGCCCTCAGAGTGGGAGAAATTTGCATAGGTGCAGCTAACTGGAACATAGTAAACATTTCTGTTGATGAGGCACAAGAAAGAAGGTGGTTTAGCTGATGCCCCCTTAGCTGTGTTGGCTTTGCAGTGGTGATTGGAACAAAGAGTTGGGTTATTTGTTCTTATCTCTTATGACTTTCATATTTTGAGGAGAAGATCTAGTCAAAAGAAGATGCCATTTAAACAGTTATTTCTCACAGTGAAGTCAAATTTAAGGAGAAGACATTTTTCCTTGATGAAGTTCAACTTGTCAAAAATATTTGCCATTACTTTTGGAAGGGTAGAAATGCAGCCAGTATTGAAATGAGTGCTTAAAGTGTCATTGGTTTGGTTTGAAATTTATGATGAAATAAATTAGGACACTCCATGAAAAGACAACCCAACAACCTTTTTATTTTATTAAAGGTCTTGCAGTGGTATAACATTTAATCACTAGGTCTGCAGGTATGGGCCTCCAACTCTTGCATATCAGATTAAGGTGTCCCAAACCTCTGGATTACTCAAGTGAACTGACCTTGTTGATGGTAACCTCTAGTTCTCTCCTCAGGGCCAGGAACCACAAACTCCAAGGTGTAGAGTTTTAAGGGAGATTATAATCCAATAAGGAGGACAGCATATTCAGAGCTGTATCAGAAATCTTTATTGAAAGAGAACTGAGAGAGAGAGAGGAGACAGATAGGTTTTCCTAGCACCTAAACGACTCTCCCATTTATCACTATGACAACCCCAATGACCCTAGGTAGTCCAAAACGCCACATAGTCCTCCCCCTCTAATGAACACCCCCCCCGAATAAAGCCCTCCCCCCCCAGAAAGAATGAGAACTAAACTAGGAGATGAAGGTAGACTGCCCCATCTCTGGTGAACCCCTGGGGAATTATTCTGCCCCATGAAGAGGGGGTCACCACTAGCTAAAGATCCAGCCGATTAGGAGGCCTTCTGTCGCAAGGTGGATTACGGTGAACTTCTGGTGTGCTCACCCCACAAGGTGGTATTGGTGGTGGTGGGATCACAGGTACTGGGGAAGTAGCCGGAACTGGAGAGGATGTTGTGTCCGGTTGGTCCAGGGAGGCTGAAGGCGTTGAAGGGGTGGCTGGAGCAGGAGAGACAGAAACAGTAGTTTCATGCTCTGATGTTGTATTATCAGTAAGGGTGAAGTCAGATATGTCTGCTGGAGATGCATCTTCTGGGTGGATATGATGGAGAAGCAGCTGATCTACATGCCGTTGCCAAACTAGGCCACTCACTGTCTGGACAGAGTAGGAAACAGGTCCTGTCTGGGCAATGACCGTTGCTGGGACCCATTTAGCTCCTGAAGCATAGTTTCGTGCAAGAACTGGCTGTCCAATACTGAAGGTGCGGCCCTTTGTTCTTGGTGAATGTCTGCTGACCTGGTCCTGCTGTTGGCGTTGAACCACTTGCCGTGTGTCTTGTGGTTTCAACAAATCAAAGCAAGAGCGCAACTGCCGTCCCATCATAAGAAAAGCTGGAGATGCCTTAGTTGTAGCCTGTGGAGTGTTTCTGTAGGACAACAAGAAGTTGTCCAGACGCTTATGAAGGGGTGAACATTCCTTTGCAGATTTTAGAGCTTGCTTCATAGTCTGTACAAACCTTTCAGCAAGTCCATTGGTGGAAGGATGATACAGTGCTGACCTGATGTGATGTATTCCATTGGCCTTCATAAAAGTTTCAAAATCCCGAGAAACGAATTGTGGTCCATTGTCATTCATCAGCTGTTCTGGAAGACCGTAATGACTAAAAAAGCCATGCAGGGTCTGAATAGTGGCTTCCATAGTAGTGGACTGCATTACATAGACTTCTGGCCATTTTGAATGGGCATCCACAGCAATTAAAAACACATCCTTCAAATGGGCCAGTAAAATCAACATGGATACGTTGCCATGGCCTTTCGGGCCAATCCCATGGGTGAACAGGTGCCAACTGAGGTGCGTTCCAGATGCTCTGGCATGAGGTACAAGCTCTAGCCGTTTCTTCAATGGCCCTGTCTAAGCCCGGCCACCAGAAATAGCTCCGTGCAATTTCTTTCATGCGCACGATGCCGCAGTGACTTGAATGGAGCTGTTCCAACAAACATGGTCTTAATGAAGGTGGGATGATGACACGCATACCCACAACAAACACCCGGATTGGGTTGATAACTCTGTCCTCCTAGACACATAGGGGTGGAGGTCAGGAGAGACCTGAGAGTCAGGTAAGAACATTCCATGCATCACAAAATCCATAACTTGTGAGAGTACTGGGTCAACCCGTGTTGCTTTCTTTACTTGAGAAGCCATGACTGGTGTGTTTTCCACCTGTTCAAAGTAAAAGATTCCTTCCTGGCCCAGATCCTGATGGTGTGCCGGTAAGGGTAGCCTTGAAAGGCCATCAGCATTGCAATGCAAAGAGGATTGCCTGTACTTGATTTCATATGTGTATCCACAAAGTATCAATGCCCATCATTGCATCCAACTAGCAGCCAAATATGGGATGCATGTGTGTGTCCCCAAAACTGATGTCAGGGGTCGATGGTCAGTGAGAAGTGTGAACTTCTTTCCCCACAGGTACTGGTGAAATTTCCGAACACCAAAAACAATGCCCAGTGCTTCGCATTCAATTTGAGCATAGTTAGTTTCTGCCTTGGTCAAGGAGCGTGAAGCAAAGGCAATCGGCCTCTCTTCACCAGAAGGCATAATATGTGACAATACAGCCCCAACTCCATAAGGGGAGGCATCACAAGCCAACTGTAGGGGCAAGGATGGGTCAAAATGTTTCAGAACCTTAGAGTTTACCAGTGAGCGTTTAGCTTCATTAAATGCAACATCACAGGCTTCAGTCCAGTTCCAGGCCTTTTTCGGCCCCAGAAGCTCATGTAGGGTTTCAGGAGCGTCGCTAATTGTGGAATAAAAGCCTAAAAAAGAGCGAAGTTGGCTTACATTCTCAGGTAGCGGAGCATCCACAATAGCCTTAACCTTGGCTGGAGACTTATGGAGACCATCAGCATCAATTATATGTCCTAAATATTCAACTGAGGGCTGGAAAAACTTACATTTGTCTCTGTGAACACGTAGACCATACTCTTCCAGTCTTTGCAGAGTAGCTTCCAAGTTCATAAGGTGTTCCTCCTCATTTTTGCCCATGACCAGGATGTCATCCAGATAGCACTGTACTCCTGATAAACCACTCAAAATCTGATTCATTGCCCTTTGGAACAAAGCTGGGGCTGAAGTAATGCCGAAAGATAAATGACAGTATCTGTACAACCCCTTATGTGTTACAATTGTCAACAATTCTTGAGATTCTTCTTCAACATGCATCTGTAAGTACGCTTGACTCAAATCAATCTTGCTAAATTTTTGTCCTCCTGCCAAACCTGCAAAGATGTCCTCAATGTGGGGAAGAGGATATTGTTCTGCACATAACACTGGGTTGACAGTGACCTTGAAATCTCCACAAATCCGAATGGAGCCATCCTTCTTCACTATTGGGACAATGGGTGTCGCCCACTGGCTGTGAGTAACTGGCACCAAGACTCCCTCTTTGATTAACCGCTCCAAGTTTTCTTCCACCTTGGGTCTGATGGCAAATGGCACCATCCTGGCCTTCAAACATTTTGGTTGGCAATCAGGCTTTATATTTCATTTCACAGTGATTCCCTTCATACTGCCTAAGTCTTCACCGAAAACAGCAGCATGTTTCGTTAGTACCGCTGCTAGATTCATTTCTTCTTTAGTCAATTGATGCACTTGTGACCAATCGAGTTGGATTTTTCTGATCCAAGATCTTCCCATTAGGGCTGGGTAATTCCCCTTTACCACAAACAGTGGTAGCTTTATGGTCTGTCCATTGAGTTCTACTTTCACATCAATAGTACCCAACAAGGGAACAGTCTCTCCAGTATATGTCTTCAAAACGACTACTGTCGGCTTAAGTGGCAGATGTCTAAAGTCCTTCTCATACACAATGTTAGAAACTAATGAAACTTCTGCGCCAGTGTCCAGTTCCATGCGTGTAGGTTTGCCTTCCAACACAGGTGTTACCCAGAATTTACGTGGGCCAGCTGTTATAGACAAAACAGGGAAGGAATCTTCATCTACCAATTGGGTGTCACTATGATCACCTGTATTCTGCTCTACTGTATGCAGAATTTCCCTCTTAGTCCGCCAAACCAAAGGCCCATTTTTCTCAGGTCTGCCTCTTCTGTTTGGCTCACCCTTCCTTTGTTTGCAGGCACGTTCAGTGTGCCCTCTCTTGCCACATTGTCGACACAGTAGTTCCTTAAACCGGCACTCAGATGCGAGGTGGTCCTGCTGCCCACACCGGTAACATTCTTGTCTCCCCGGTGCCCTGGGGGCAGGTTGTAGGGATACTTTACGGACACTGACCCTGATCTGCTGCATGTCTTGGGTGACACGTTCCATGGAGACTGCAATTTCCACAGCCTTCTGCAAGGTGAGTTGACCTTCAGTCAACAGGCGTTTTCATGTTGATTCACTGTGCAGGCCACACACCAGCCTGTCACACAGCATTTCCTCTAACATGTTCTTGAAGTCACAGTGTGCTGCCAGCTTCTGCAAAGCTGCTACAAATTGTACGACTGATTCACCTTCCTCTTGGTTCCTTTGGTAGAACCTATACCTCTCGGCAGTTACTAGTGGCTTTGGGGAAAAATGTGCTCCCAGAACTTCCACTAGGTCCCCATAAGGTTTCTGCTCTGGCTTCTCTGGATAAAGCAAATCACATAGCAAATTATAAGTCTTAACCCCAATGCCCGTTAGAAAAACTGGTACCTTCTTCTCATCAGTTATGTCGTTTGCTATTACAAAATTTTGAAATCAGGCTGTATATGTCTGCCAGGAAGCTGCCGAATGATCATATGCTTCAAAGGTTGTAGTGAGTAAAGCCATGATGCCCTCTTGTGGTTATTGTTTGTCTCTTCTCTTAACAGCAGGCAGATCAGCTTTCAGAATAGCCAGCTAGCCCTTAGGCAAACAGATCAGCTTTCACAGCTTCAACCCAACCCCCATGCAAGCAGTAAAATAAAGTTTTGCTTCTTACATTGTATTCTGGTTTTCCAGAGTTGCCAGGATTGTTGAGGATAGCCACTCCATCACATATCCCATCCTCTGTCGCCAGATGTAGAGTTTTAAGGGAGATTATAATCCAATAAGAAGGACAGCATATTTAGAGCTGTATAAGAAGTCTTTATTGAAAGAGAACTGAGAGAGAGAGAGGAGACAGACAGGTTTTCCTAGCACCTAAACAACTCTCCCATTTATCACTATGGCAACCCCAATGACCCTTGGTAGTCCAAAACACCACACAAGGCTATTAGAAGGACCTAGGCCCTCCATCTTCACTAGGTCCCAGCCCAGGGTGTTGAAAATCAGCTGCCATATTACTCACCTTTTCCTGGACCACTTCCTAACAGTCCTGCATCTCAGACTGGGGAGTGTTTGTAGTGGATTTAAACTCCTTATTTCAAATCCTACAGTCTAGGACCGATGTATTCAGCCTTCTTGACTCTGCCCATGGTTCCCCCTCCCTCTTTGGAGTCTCTGGAGTTTGACTGGGGGAAATCACAGCCAAGTCCCCTTGGCAGCAGTTTCCTCTCCTATTGCTGTAAAGCACTCTTTGCCAGGAAATGACCTCTTCCTTCGCCCCCCACATCCCTGCTCAGTACTTTCCCATTCCTTCTCCTGTCTCAGCCATAGTGGGGGATTTATAAACCTTATCCCTAGCTCTTCATATGATTTTCCAACATCTGGTATAAAACAGCCAAGATCCCAGTTCAGGAAAGCACTTAAGCACATGTCTAAATCTTGTCAACTTCATAGAATCATAGAATCATAGGGTTGGAAGGGACCCCACGAG
>ML681964.1:8182212-8521523 GCA_007922195.1 Podocnemis expansa | reverse complement strand
CTTGGAGCAACCCTTCAAGTAGTTGAAGGTTGCTATCAAATCCCCTCAATGTGACCTTAGTCATGCTTGAAGTTAGACATGTTATTAAGTGTGTTGCTGAATAGGGATTGCTTTCCTGAACTGGACCTAAGTGATATGAAAGTCCAGTGGTGAAGTTAGGGAGAAATGGATTTGGTCACTATACGTTATAAGCAGTCAAGCATAGAGCATTAGGCCAGTCACTGTTAAACGTAGTGTTTGCACTCTTCCCTGAGAACTGTTTCCAGAACCTAATTAAAAGGGCAGACTTACATTTAGGAACAGAATTCAAGGACAACTGATAGTTTCATGTAGTTATGGCTCATTCTTTCCCAACCTCTTCTTTGGGACAAGAATGGGAATCAAATCAAGCCTCTTTCGTTATGAGCCAAAAGCATCTTACCCTTTAACTGAGGACTCTAAAATAAAACATTAAAGTTGTGGCACAGTATTTTTCTGTATGCAAAAGTGAATCTAACAATTCTGTGAATTTTGCAGAATTATAACAATAGCTTAAACTTATCTAAATTATTGTTGCTTCTTTTGGCAGAAGGGAAAGGCAAATTCTTTTCTTTTATTTTTTTAAAGAAGCTTTGTGGGTAAAAAACTCCCTTTTTTCTCACTTAATGTCAAACCAATTTAAAGAATTCTACTGTTCATTCTTGAAATAAAGCATAGAGAAACCATTAATTAGCTGGACAAAATTGGCTCCCCCCGTTCCCCATTTCACAACAAAAACCTCTGTTTGCTTGTAGAAACATGTTTTCTGACTAGTTATTGTTGCAGGATTCCATACATTCCAAATTGTTTAGATTTTTCTCTGTATCTATTTTCTGGGAATAGTAAGGGATATATGTCTGGTATATGCAAGAAGGTAACATTAAGTAGGAACCACAACTGGTGCAGAAGCTGACAGCCAAATGGAGAGAGAAACAATAACCATCACACAAAGACCATCCAATCATAACAGAAGGGATGAAACTACAGAATTGCAGGGGGTGGGGGTGGGGGTGGGGGCAGAGTATCCCAGAAGGAATGAGTGCTATGATCCCCTTCATTTGCTTGATTCATGGAAGCCAGTCTGTAGGTTTTCCATGGTGCTGGGGTTTCTGACAAGGCAGATTGAGATTGGCAGAGGACTTAGCTAATAACTGCTTTCTATGGCTTCATCCTCCCCTCCCATCAACTTTATGTGGATTTAAGTAGGAAAATAATGGTGGCTCCAACAGGATGACACTTTTTTCCCAGATTCTTGTCTATGATGCCTGGTAGTCAATGTTTTCTATGCACATCAAAAGCTATTTATATATATACCACTCATGTGGTTCAAGATGTTATAACAAGAAGACAAGAATAAAGGTACAGACCCATTAATTATCTTCACAATTCCATTATTCACTTCCTCAGAAACTATTTCTGCATATCAAGGATCTGTTTTGGAGATATGACCCAAAAGAGTACTAGGTAACCATGTAGTAATCCTTGAAAAGTGAATGACAAGAGTTATTTTTTACACGCACACAAATAGTGTGCACTTTCCCCCTAAATTTTTTAAGAAAATTCTAGCCTGAGATACAAAATGGCATGAAAATTTGAGGTGAATTGATTTGGTCTGTTAGAGTTAAGGAGAAGTGGAAAGCAGGCTTGTAACAGAAAGCTGGCTTCAGTCTTAAGGTATGGTAAAATTAGCACCTACCCTTAAGAAAACACCCAGTCATTGTGATATTTAGGCTCCAGCACAAAATTAAGGATCACAAATTAGATGAGTAGCAAGACAGATGAGATCCACAGAGACTTTTAGGTTACTCTGTGACGCTATCTGGACCTAGGGGACTGTTTATGATTATTTTTCATATTGATATTTCATATTTACAATGATCCATATGTGATATCCCATGTTTGGTATCAATAAAAAGGCTGTAATTTGCTAGGAATGATTATATGACTTGTATGCAGGTATCATGCCTGTATTGGAGATTAGAAATCTATTTGTTTTTATGTGTGTTCCAAGTTGTTCGAACTAAGGCAATCCCAGGCTGGGTGTGTGCAAACTATTGTCATATTGATGGCCCATCAGGAGGGGGCTCTCAGCTACAGTGGGCCCAAGAGGAAACTGGTTTGACCAGTTACCCAAATGGACCATGTGGCCCACCTCCATTTTGATGTGGCAAGGACTTGGAGATAAAAGACCATTACACATTTTCCATTTTGTCTTTAGTCTTCAGTCTTCAGCCTGTCTGCAACCAACACCTTCCTCTGGAACTATTCTCCTGGGACTGAACAAAGGACTGAGCAGAGGCATCGCTGCCCAGGCCCTGCCCCCGGCCTGCAGGCCATGTCCCCTGGCCGGGGACAGGGATGGAAGCCGCCGTGTGCCTCTGTGGGCGGCTGGGCCCCGTATCCCTGGTCTGGGATGGAGCCCCAGATCCCAGGTGGGGATGGGGCCAGGAGTGGCCTCCATGGCCAAGCCCCCGGATCCCCAGCTGGGGATGGGGCTGCCGCGGCCACGGGCAGCTGGACCCCAGATCTCCAGCCCTATTGGGCCGGAGACTGGGGGGGGGCACCGCCAGACCCCGGGCACTGGTGCCGGGATTCGGGGCACTTGCCCTGAGTGCCCAGCGCCAGTGATGCCCCTGGGACTGAGACCCACCCAGCTGCTGCTGCTGCTGCTGCTGCTGCTGCTGCTGCTGCTGCTGCTGCTGGGTGCACACCAGAGGAGTGGGACTAATCTGCAAACTACAGGATCTTCAGGGATTTGTTTTCTATGGATTTTAAATCATTTGTATGTATCTGATTCACTTTGACCCTTTAACATTTCTCATATTTTGTTTGTTTTCTTTTTATATTAAACCTTTAGTTGTAGTTACTAAAGGATTGGCTGGCAGTGTGGTATTTTGGGTAAGATCTAAGCCTATATTTTTCTGGGTGATGTGGCTGGCCCTTTGGGGTCAGGAGAAGCTATTTCTTTAAGAGACCCAGGGGCTAGAGGGGACCATAGGAGCTGATGTGCATAAAGGGGGCTGTTTCTGCTTTGTTATGCTCAGTGATGACCAGAGTGGGGGAATCAGGAGAATGTTTTGTCACTGACTGGGAGACTGGTTTAAGTACCACCTGTCAGTGGTTTGGGGGTTTGACCCATGATTTGGCAGCTTGCCTTGATTTTGGCACATTCAGAAGATTATCCCAGGAGGCCCAGGTCACATACTCCTCTAGCTTTTTAAAAAGGGCTGAATTTGGCTCATGGTTTACCTTTAAAATAGCCTATATAAAAGAAAAAGATGAAGAAGAATCAATTTTGCCATAGCTATGTCAAGTGTAAACAGTAAATGCAGACAGCCTGTCCTGTTCTTGCACTAAGAACACAAAATATTATTTGGTTTGTTGCATGTATCTAAGAGAAAGACTGAACACACACATCAGTCCCTTAGGAACTGCCAGCATTCAGGAACCCCCAGTTCATAGCAAGATAAAGGCACCTGCAGCAGTCTTTTGATAAAAACAAAATAATGAACACCAGTGGCCAATAAGGCTAATCCAAGAGAAAATCATCCTAAAGAGTATACGAGTCACCACCACTTCCATGTCATATCTATCTGTTCAGCCCCTGTCATACCCCTTTTTATTATTAGCATGTATACTGTGCTATTTGCAATGTGTACGACCAATGCAAATAAAAAAGAACATAATATATACTTTTAGAGCACACAATATTGCTTGTTAGTGCAGAACTGCAATTAAATTGAACACAGTGGTAGCTCTGGTCATTATACAAGAGGACAGAAAATAATTTTGATCAATATGCACATGTCCAGATTAAAGTGGCAACTATTCAGTGCCAGGTGAAGCTATTCTTTGAGCACAGACCACGTATTTTGGAAAACTTGACACAGAGAATCCATGTCCACATGGTTCTAAAACCCATGTTGGTCAGTCTCAGAGCCCAGATCTACAGACTCAGACTTGTGCTGGTGCTAAAAACAGCAGCATAGCTATTGTAGCTCAGGCTCTGAAGTGCCAGCATCTGTGCAGCTGCTTTTAATGCTATAAGTCAAACCAGAGTCAATAAACCTGCACCCTTAATCTCGAAACTGCCAGTTTTAAAATAAGTCATAGAAGATTAGGGTTGGAAGGGACCTCAGGAGGACATCTAGTCCAATTTCTTGCTCAAAGCAAGCTCAACCCCAGCGACATTATCCCAGGGAGGGTTTTGTCAAGCCTCACTTTGAAAACTTCTAAGGATGGAGATTCCACTATGACCCTAGGTTACTGATTCCAGTGCTTCACCATCCTTGTGCTGAAAGAGATTTCCCAATAGCCAGTCTAGACCTCCCCACCGCAACTTGAGACCATTGCTCCTAGTTCTGCCATCTACTGCCATGGAAACAGTTTAGTTCCATCCTCCCTAGAACCTCCTTTCAGGTAGTTAAAGTCTGCTATCAAAACCCCGCTCGTTCTTTTCTTCCGTGGGCTAAACAAGTCAAGTTCCCTCAGTCTTTCCTCATAAGTCAAGTGCTCCAAACCCCTAATCATTTTTTGTTGCCCTCCACTGGAACCTTTCCAAATTGTCCACATCTTTTTGTAGTGGGGGGTGGAGGGCAAAACTGGACAGAAAGCACTAAAAGAGACCCCCACCAGTGTCAAATAGAGGGGAGTAATCATTTCCTTTGATTTGCCATCATATTCCTCAGTGACTATATTCCATATTTGCAAACATATTCCTAAGGGAGTAGCTCCCATCCAAGCCCAAGCATAATTTTTTGGGCCCAGAACAAATTTGTAACCTGCCCCCCAGGTAACGTGGGTTGCAGTCTCAGCGGGATTACCTAGGGGCTCTGGGCCCTGGTAAATTTACCATTCTCACCGCCCCCCCATATTGGGGCTCTGGCTCCATCACAGAGGCTGTCTGTGGCAAAAGAGCTTCAATACAGCTCTCCCAAGTCCTTAGCTGATGTCCTTTTCTTTCTTTCATCCCTGTTTCTGCAAGTTATCACAAGGATATCACCTACAAATACATGGTGTATGGTTCTATAAGTTAGGGAAGGGAACAGAGAAAAGGAAAAGAATTAGGGGGCAGGGAGACTGCAACAGAGAATAGGAAAGAAAAAACAAAGGGATAGAGAGGAAAGAAAAAGACTGAAAAAGAGGGAGAATTAACTGAATGCCAGTGATTTTGCTGATGCCTGGCGCACCAGACACGTGTCCCAAGTCCTGGTGCCAGTGCCTCTCCCATCCCCGTCCTCGACCAGGGATCTGGGGCTGGGGCACCCACAGTGGTGCCTGCCCCTCTCAGCCAGGAACTGAGGCCAGGACAGGCCACCTGCGGCAGCACACGCCTCTCCCATCCCCCTCCCCGGCCAGGGAACTGGGGCCAGGTTAGTGGCCACAGGAACCTGACACTGGATCAGGCCTGAGCACTGGATTGTGGCCAGGGAGCAGGGCCTGGGCCCTTGCCCCGGGTCCTTCCCTGGGGCAGCAACGTTCCTGCTGAATGCTCTTAGCATACGACTGCTCACATACCATTTGATGCTGCAGCTCTACACTTTTCAGTCCAAATGGACAGTGAAGTTGAATATCCCAAACCGATTTGAAGAGACCAGGGGAGGTTTTATAGATAAGTGATTTTTAAAAGTCACATCTCTACCAAAATGAACAGAAACTGGACAGAATATCAGACACAATTCTCTCAATCAGTCTGAATTGCTCAAGACCCTTCTCTCTCTCTCTATTTTATCTCCTTTCCCAAGAGAGATCAAAACAAGAAGGTGGTTTAGTTTTCCTTTGTGCTTTGTTGATGAAAGTTTACTTTCTTCTTGTTTATGTTAAAATGACACTGCCTTTGTTCTCCAAAAGCTCCCCTGAGCGATATTTCTAAGAGAAACCCAGATTAAACTAACAGTTTCACTCGATTCAGTGATTGATAGCAGAGGAGGCAGAAAATTCTAAAGTGACCTGATATTACACAAGATACATAAAGGTTTGAAGCTAGCTTCATTAATAAAGACTGTCCTTGTTTTGAGGCTAATGAGTCACTGCCTCTGATGTTAGTGTGTTGGAAGAATATTAGTGCTAGGTACAATGTAGACCTGCCCCATTCTGTATTTAGTCCAAATATCTTATCATTTGTTTCCCCTCCTTGAAACTTAGATCTAATTGAAATGGGATTGTGAATTCTAATAACTAGGAAACTCAAATCTACGGCTGTGTCCACACCAGGGTTTTATTTTGAAACAACAGCCGTTGTTTCACCACCCGCTGACCCCGCTACCGGCTCTTTATTGCAAACTAGTAAGTGTAACTATTTTGAACTAATGGCTTAGTTCAAGCTTTTTTGGTTCGAACAAGCCATTAGTCCTGGTCTACATTGTGCTTAGTCTGGACTAACTAGTTGAAGTTCAGGCTAAGCTTTGGCTAGTCCTAACAAAGAAATTTCTGAGTTCAGACTAGTCAAAGGCTAGTGTAGACCTGGATTAAATTAATGGACCAAGCTTGCTTAGTCCAGACTAATTGGCTAGTGTAGACATAGCCCTAATTAACTTGAGAATCTTGATAGAAGCTGTCCAGTTTCCTTCTGCTGTGGCAGCAGTGCAAAGCAGCCAGCACGAAAGCCAGAGACTCAATAGCCCCTCTGGCCAATGATCGCTCTAAGCGGATAAACAGCCACTTGATCAGAGAGAGAGAGAGAGATTCACCAGCCCCCAACCCAACATTTCTAAATATCCCAATACACTGGGCACAAGAAGCTCTTTGGGAACAGAACTCTTCCATGTTGAACCCAAATATACTGGGCACTTTGATTTCCCATTCATCCCTCTATGCAGAAGAATTACAGTTCCTCTGAGTAAGTAGCATCTATGACTGCAGGAAGGGGGCAGGATTTAGCCCACACAGCACAAGTTAAACCATCTGTACACACTCCATACAGTTATATATTACTGTTGGCTACATAAAAGCATTGGTGCGCATCTCAGTTAAGGAACAATTTGTCATATGACTCATTTATTTTTTGTTGATAAATTAGTGTCCACTAAAATGAGCAGCTGGAACAGCTAGAAGTAGGCATTTTTTTAAGGATACACTGAGCAAGCTTCTCCTCTCCCTGCTGCCCATACACTTTATTCCTAACTGGAAATGCCCTTACCACTCTCCTCTAAGGCCATTTTTGACTGTGTTTCCCAGTCATGATAGACGATAGTCCAGGGGAGGCCAAACTGTGGCTCATGAGCTGCACCTCTTTTACAGTTAAAGTGAGGCTCTCTAAGTCCCTGTGCCCCCTCATTCTCCATCTACCAAAATGGGGCAGGGAGCTCAAAGCTTCTGCCCTGCAGCAGAGTAATGGGGTTAGAGGAGTCTGCCTAGCAGTGAAGGAAGAGTTTCAGAGGGGGTCAGTAAGTTTGGCTGCCCCTGGGCTATACCAAATTTCTTGGTGCATTTTGTGATGTGTATCAGTTGGATGTGACTAAGTAGAGGCTAGAGAGTCATAGAACTTATGATAGAGCTGAGAACCCAATGGTCTTGTAGTGAATGGCTAGTGCATTAATCCAGTGCACTGCTTAGCTCTCGTCCCCCACAGCGTTGTAACAACTACTGATTTCAACTAAATAAAGCTGGAGATCACACACTGGCAGAATTAACAGAAGAAGAGAATGAATCTCCTCATATACCCCTTGGAAACTCATTCTCCAATTGTCCAGTACAACATATTTTTCTTGCTTTATGGCCTTTAGAATTTAAAATAATTAAATCCTGCTTATTTATGTTCTTAAATAGTCTCTGCCAATGACAGTATATTAAAAAGCAGTATACCTCTGACATTCTCTCTACATTTCTAATTAAGTTTAAATCATAAGGGATGACCCTCTGACCATGTTTACAGCGTATTCCCAAAAGTATAACCGTGAATTAATGTTTAGCCTTTATAATAAGCAAGTATCTTAAAATCAATAGTTCAAGATAACTTTGAAATCAATTGAATTACAGAACACCTATGCAACGAAAAAGCTATTTTAAAATAAGTTTTAAATTGTGGACCAGATCGTTGGCCCTCATTCTGGTTGCCTTACACAGCTCAAACAGCAGAGAAGCTGGACAGCTGCCCTAGTGAAACAATTGGGGATTCCCTTGATAGTCACCCAAATGGAGAGTGAGGCAGCAACCCACTCTCATCTGCCCCTTTGTACACAACCACCCCCAGGAGTCCTCTAAGAGCCACCCTGCCTTCCACCCCAATGGTGCAGGGCACATCATGAGCAGATGTGCCCATTGATCACCACTGGAAAAGCAGCTGAGAAAGAGCTCTTGCAAGCCAGAAGTTAGGCCAACCTTAATATTAGTGAGAAGGTGAGAGAGTGAAGGAGCTTGTTCTCACCCTCTTTCTCTTCACAAACTCTGCTGTGGAGGAGTTGAGGCTTTATCACCATTACTATACTTCATGGGTATTAAAATAGCACTCAATGTTTGGAGGCCTTTAAAAAAGATATGATCTAATTCAACCACAAGTTGTTGAAATGTATGGAGGATGATCTATATATTACAGGTGGCTAGGCTAGATGATCATAATGGTCTCTCTTGACCTCAAAATCTATAGGCCCCCAAAAAGCAGGGGGAAAAAATCTCACCAGTGACTGGGGGAATGTATTTTTGTAAACTTGTCTTTCATGGAAAAGATAGGCCAAGACACCCATTGTAGTCAGAACCAGAGCTGTGAGAAGAGCAAGTGAAAGGAATGTAGAGCGCAGTGGTGTGGGTAGCCTCAATCCATTACGTTCAGTGCAATTGATTCTATTGTATCCATTACAATAGGAACAATGAGGTGGCTTTTTTCATCCTTCTCCCATAATGGATAGGAATATAAACCTCATTTCAATCTGGATGAGCTGAACCAAATACAAGGTGTTCAGCTTGTCAGCATCTCTGCTGAGCTTGATCACATACATCAGACTAAATTATAGTATTATTTCCAAAGGCTCTCTCTTTCTCTCCTTTCTTTGTTGTAGTGTATTCTAAATACATAGTGACTTGTGCAGAAATGCTGTCTTAATGCGTTCAAGTTAGCAGAAAAAGGCAGAGGAATTTAATGGCATTTATAAAATTAATACCTCTGCAACGATTAGTTCTTTTTTTGTGTTCTCGCATTAATGGATACTGCTTGCACTGAGGTCAATGGTAAAACTTCTTTTGTCTCCACTGAGTGTAGGATGGGCCAAGGGTGATGTTCCCCCTTGGGGCATCAACAGATACAGAGAATAGCTGTAACAGCATCCTTGTACTCAGACATGTTAGGGGAAGCAGTAAGCAATATCTAGCAGCTTTAGATTAACTCTTTCCATTGCCTGATTTAAGATTCAAAATATTGGCCTTATTCCCACAGCAGTAACAGTGTCAACAGTACAAACTACAAGAAAAATCATTTCTAATCCTTTTCTCTCTTTTGAGCACCATTTGCTGCCCCAACCCATGGTTGACAGATAAATATATGACCAAGCGCCTGGTAACTTCCTGTAGGCACAAGCAACAAATGTAACCAATCACAGTGAAGTAAACCATTGCACAGAGATCCAGCTCAAGTCTGTGCATACAAAAGTCTCATTTTTACAACATGAATGACGTAGGCAGAGATTCACAAGTGGCTACAGACACCTAACTGCTGCTACTTTAGGTACCTACATCCGAAATTAGCTCCTCAAATCCCTTTGATCACCTGCCTCCTAGCTTTTATAAGTGTTTGTGAGCACATGAACCAAACGAGGCATGTCTGAAGCAACAGCTAGAAAGCTCCCTAACTAGGAAGTTTCTATATTTAACATCCTTGCCACAATACATCCTGGTTTTGTCTGGTAGTTATGGGGTCAGGAATTGTAGAACCTTTTGAACCCAACTTTGTTCCCTGATCTTAGTTCAGATAGTGCTTTTGTTCTATGCCAGTCTTTGAGGTTTAGTTGTGGCTGAATTTGTATTTCTGAATTCCATTTTCAAAATTCCTCAAAGTTGGGCCACTTAGGTTAAACTGTATCAGTGCCACAGGTAGAGGCATCCTTAATCATCTTCCCATCATATTATCTGCTGTACACAGTCCAGACAGAAGTGCTGTTTACCAATATGCCAGGAATGCTTTATATGGGTCCACTAATATTTGCAGAAATCTGCTTTAGATCCTGCATGACTCTCTACAGCTTCCTATTGCCTTGGTGGTAAAGTGGACTACCAGTATGTCTCCTTATCAAACAATCAAAAGCAATTTGTAAGTGACATTTTGCACCTTTTTTTTTCAATTAATTTATTTATTATCAAGATTGCAAGGAGAAGACTCTCCCCAAATTGTGTATTAAAAATCTTATTAATGGGCAGAGGATTTTTTTTTACTATATCAAATTCTTTGTAAGGAGACCTTCTTAAATATTTTCCACATCTCTCTATTAGATATTTCACTGCTGTGATAAAAGCTTTAGCCAGCAACAATAAATAATCTTTCTACTCAAAATGATTAAGGGTAACAGTTTCAAAAATGCCTAAGTGAATTAGGATCTGCAGTATCCTTTAAAATTGACAGTATAATTGCTATCGAAAAAAATCAGTAAAACTTAGTCTTAAGTATAGCTGAGCAAATAACTGATTTCCCAGTTTGCTTGATTTCTGTTAACCAACGTAAGATATGTTCTGCTGAATATAAGCCTAGGAATGATTTCCCAGCACAACAGAGAAAATTCTCTAGCTCTGTGCAAAGGCAACTTCAGTCCCCTCAGCTGCCAGCCTACATTGTTCTCTGAAGTCATGAACCCTCTACACTGTTCTGTTTATACACATATCTCAGAAACACTCTTCCTGGCATAGCTACCAAAACAAGTTCTTTGATTTATCAAATTTTACGAGGTGCATGGAAGGACATTACTCCTTGCAGGAGCAGTCACACAATTGCAATAAAGTCTATGTATATGGAGAGGAGATAGTGCTAGCCTGTGTAAGAGGTTGCCATCAAATCAGAATCCAACAATAAAGTTCAGAATAAAATCCCAAACATAGTGCAGACTCATGCAGGGCAGATTGTACCCATATCTAGCAGCAGAGTATCTAAGGATCTATTTCTTCTCTACAGTTTGGCAGCACTTATATAGCTAGTCAACAAAGTATTTTGATTTGAATTTTTAGCAGCCACTAGTGGACAACTAAATGTTAATAGCAAATTCCACTCTTTGAGCATCCTTTCCATAAAGATGTTGATTTTGAGTTTTCAGCTGGCTACATTAGGTCAAGTTCCCTCAACAAATGGAAACTTGATGGTACACTAAAAATTATTTAAATATAGTGGGCATAGAGGTCAGTGTATTTCATTTTCTTGGTCATGTAACATTGCTTGAGAGGTGCTCTTAATAGTCTTGGAGCCTTATGCAGTCTTTATAAGACAAAGACATTAAACAGGATCAAAATTTAAAAAAGATATATTAAATGCATCCAACACACCACAAATAAATACTCTACCCTCAACCCACTCATGTCAGTCAAGCCATTCCCTCAGGGAGGGAGAGACTCCAATTCTGTTGCACTAAGTGAAGTAATTCTGACTCCTTTCACCAGAAAGGCTTCATCATTGCTCACTTTCTATTTAAACCAGGGAGCTATTAGCCTGAGCATCTCAGTGGCTGGTCACACAAGGCAATACTGATGATAGCTGGGATAAAAACCATTTAGGACTTTCTAGGCCAAGTATCACACCTTAAATTTCTTCTGGAAATAAATTGGCAGCCAATGAAGAATACAGGGGCCAGGTGTAAGGTGCTCCCAGTTATAAGTAATAAATAACACTTGTTGAACTTGAGTGCTTTTCATGTTTAGCCACAGGCAATCAGTGACAGTGGTGTGAATCATTCTGCAATTGAGGTCAGCATCTGGAAGAATAGGTTGTATCCTTTTTGCCAAGCAGACTTGGCTACTGCTGCTACAAGGGTAACTAGAAGCAGTTAAGGCAGGCTACAGATTAACTCTCTGCTTGTGCATATGAGCAAGAAGTACATACCTTGGTTGAGGTAGCTAATAGAATCTCTGCCATTTCTCATGGCTTTTCCCCACAAGCAAGGATTTCTAGTTTTATCAAGTCTTAACCAGATAATTCTCATCCAATATAAACCAGACACTGGTTAAATTGCACAAATGCACTGCCTGGATCTCATGAAGCAGATCAGGGCTGAATTAATGCAGGGGCTATAGGGGCTGCAGCCCTGGGCTCCAGCCTGAAGAGAGGCCCTGGACGGTAGCCCTATAAGCCCCTGCTGACCCTGCAACCTGTGGGGCTGGGGTAGTAGCATGGGGGTGGGGGTGGGGATGGAGCCTAGGACCAAAGTCTATAGCAAGCCACAGTGCTCCCACCCCATCCCCAGTCTGGTTTTTTTCACCTTGGGGGGCGCAGGGTGGGACAGTGCATGTTTGCAGTGCTCCAGGGGTACAGCCTGTTGGCATGCGGGGTGGCCCCACCTCTGCCCCTGGAGTGCAGTAGCCATGTGCAGGCCAGCCTTGCCCCTTAAAGCAGAACAGCAGGTCTCAGAGTGGGGCAGGGTGCAAGCGCTGCAGGCAGTCGTGACCTCTAGACTGGGTTAGTCTAGTTGGCTGTGTTCACACAGCCTCCTTATTTCGAAACAACAGAGGTTGTTTCGAAATAAGGTTTCAGCTGTTCACACGATGCACGGTTGTTTCGGAACAACGGAAGCCTTTGTTCCGAAACAACCACGTTGTTTTGAAACAAGTAAAACCTAGACCGTGGGCGAAACAACATTGTTTTGCCACGGTTGTTTCGAAACAACGCCGTGCGAACGTGTTGTTTCGGAACAAGATGTTCCGAAACAACAGTTCAAGGCGTGCCCCCTCACCACCCTGGCCAGGGGACACCCCTCAGCACCCTGGCTAGGGTGCTGAGGGGTGTCCCCTGGCCAGTGCCTGCAGCCCCCTGCAGAATTGAAATAGCAAGTTCCCAGTATGAACCTGATATTTCGTTTCCCGCCTTTTTCCTTATTTTGAATTAACATTTTGTTAATTCGAAATAAGTTGTTTCAAAATAAGCATTATTTCGATATACGGTTGTTGCGAAACAACCATATCGAAATAACTGGCTGTGTGAGAATGCAGCCGTTCTGGCTTACCCCACCTCTAAGCCACTGTATTGTGGGTGCGGGGCCCCCGGCGAGGGGCCCACAGTGTGGGGCCCAGACTGCAGGCAGAGGAGACCCACAGCAGGGCTTCAGGCTAGAGGGAGGCAAAAAAGTGGGTAGCCCAAGGCCCCTTAATTCAGCTCTGAAGCATGGCTACAGCCAGGCATGTGGAAGGGACCCCCATGCCCGGCTCCGGGAGCACTTGGCAGGTAGTGGACAAAGCACCCCTGCACCTGGCTCCTGGAGAGCTGCATGGACATGCTAGTTTGAATTTGTTTTCCTAGGGAGGCCATGTTATTTTGAATTAACTAAATTCAAACTAATATTTATTAGTTCAATTTCATTAGTTTGAACTGAGTTACTAATCTGATAGGTGTAGATATAGTCTTAGTGTTTAAAATGGCCGCAGGACTCCTCATATGTTTTGCTGAACTAGACGAACATGCCTACCCCTTTTGGAAGAAGTAAAAGTAGTAGGCCCTCCATCTCTTAAGGTATTGCTTGTGCGGCTCTTACCATGTACTCGGTACTGACCAAGACACAAAGGAAGATGATCCTTGGAAGCACCTTCTTGCTGTTGTCCCTGATCCTGCAATTCACAGAATATGTGTACAGATCTATTCACAGAATTTTGCCATAATAGGTAATCAAACAATGGAAGCTGAAACCAACTTGGCAAATGAGGATGGTGCTAACTTTCAGCTTTTTTATTTAATGAGGCTGATGGAAGAATATACTGACATTTGTTTACAGTATGGAAAGTTCAAGTTATTTATAAAGATCGTTTGTCAGGAGAAGTGCAAGATTACAGTATGAAAGTTAGCCACAATGAGTTCATATTATTTTCCTAATCTCCTCATACCAATCAACATAATTAATATTATGGTATTTTTCTACTGTTACCATTTTTGTCATGAGAAGGAGACATTATTAATGCCCAAAATAGTATGCAGATGATAGTAGTGCTGTCTTAACTTTGAAATGTGATTTGATTGGCTGGTAATCATTCATTAAACATCTCTCATATAATGCTGAGATTGAAACTATGATAAAAAAACAGGAGCAGCCAACAAAACAGAATTGCAATCTTCTGTTTTCCTTAGAACTTACAGTAAAGAAGCTAAAAATAGCCTGTTTTGTGACAACAGATAGAGGTGGACAGAAAGTAGCACAACATGCATGATGAGAGCTGGCGTTCTACATATTTGCTTTGTTCTTATTATAATTATAATGTTGAATGCTAATTCTTGTATTTATAAAATTAACCACAATGATACACTATACATGAAACAATTCCCATACTGGTTTGTATAGAGTTTAACCTTAGATTCAAAATTGGTTTTTTTATTCTTAAGAATCTAGCAAAAGGATTCTTGCCACTATGACACTGATGGAGAAGAATGGAGCCATAAATTTACCTCATTACCATAAATTAAAATATCTTTCCTTTCCTTATGATACTAATTAAAAACCAGTGAAACATTTTCAGAAAAAAAGTTATTTTCCAAAACAGAGGAAATATTTAAAGTTGGATTTGCTCTTAGGGCTTGATCCTGCTCCCACTAATCTCAAAGACCCTGCTGCCATTGATTTCACTGGAAACAGGATGAGTTTATGACTGCTAATTTCTTTTTCTAGAAATTTGTATTTAATCTAGTCCCCTCCATCCTGTATACAATAGGAATAGTATATTCCTTCACTTACATTATCCCTTTTGATAATCCAAAAATACATTAATGTCTCTGTGACTTTTAGATAAAGTAGTACTGCTGAAATTAAATAATATCTAAACCAAAATGTTCATATCTGCAGACACTGCTCTGTCACAGCCTGGTCCCACTCCTTCATCAGCAACAGGGATTCTGATGCCTATTAAAGGGGCAGGGGTTAAAGTACAAATTGGCGGGCCCTGGAACTCTCCTAAATTGGCGGGCCCACCTCACACTGGTGTGGGCCACCCTCGTGCCAGTGTGTGCCCCCCTCACACACCCCAGCTCCTGACCCCCAAATGCCTGCCCCACCAGCTCCTGCCCCGCACACGCCTACTCCCCCCACCCCATCTCCCACCCCCATACCTACCCCAAACCAGATACTGTTTCACACATGCCTGCCCCACCCCAGTTTCTGCCCCCCCATACCTACACCCACCCCAGCTCATGCCCCACTCACTTACTGCCCCCCCCACACTTACCTCTCCCCTTTCTTGGCTGCCATGGGGTTAAGCAGGAGCATCGTTGGTACCTGGCACACAAGGCATGTGCTCCAAGTGCCAGTGCTAGTACCCCAAATGTCCAGGGCAGCCCCTCTCCCATCCCCATCCCTGGCCAGAGATCTGTGGCCTGGCCGCTGGTGGTGGTGTTTGCCTCTCCCATCCCTGGTCAGCTACCCATGACGGCGCCTGCCACTCCCAGCCTGGTCCCAGGCTAGGAATTCAGGCGAGGCTGCCTGCAGCAGCACCTGCTCCTCCCAGCCCTGGCCCCCAGCCAGGAATCTGGGGCCAGGCTGGAGGCGGCAGGAGCCCAAGGCCGGATCAGGCCCAGGCAGAGAATTGGGGCTGTGAGGGGTGGGACCCCTGGCCAGTGGCCAGGGCCTGTGCCCTGGGTCTTTCCCTAGGGCAGCAATGCTTCTGGGGCTGAGGCTTCAGCCTAAAGCCTTGTCTCAGTGAGCATGCTCAGAGGCTCTGAACATGCTCAGTGAGATGAGGCTGTGTGTGGGGGGGGTAGTTTTTAGACCTCCCTGCCCTGCCCAATGTGGCAGAATGCTGTTCCAGGTTCTGCTATCTTTAGGGGCTCAGCGTTCTGGCCCCTAAAAATAGAAAATGGAGCCAGAACACTAAGTTCTGGGGCCTACTATTTTTAAATGGAATACAGCGTTCTGGCTCCATTTTCTATTTTTAGGGGCCCCAGGATGATGAGCTCCTAAAAATAGTGGGCCGCAGAATGATGGTCTCACTTACTTTAACCCCTCTACAAGGGGCACTTCCCAGCCAGCTCAAATTCACTAATGGGAGCATGTTTTTAGACTTTGTCTTTTGCTGGGTGTGCTTTTTAATCTTGTACATCTCCTAGTCCCACATGGCTCTAACCACCTCTTTTCTGCATCATAACGTCGATCTTCCTCCTTCCTTCCCTTCACTAACTCCATCCTGCTTCCCTTGTTACCCCCAGCTTTGTAATATTACCACCATCTCTGTCTGCTTGCTCTTTTTTCCTCTCCAACCTTAGCTCATCAACTTCCTGTCAGCACCATTCTAGTTTGGAAAGCTGCATCTTTCTTCTTGCCTCTGGTAACATTTTCTCTAACCCTGGCCCTCTTTCCACCCCACTAGCTCTATCACATACCCACATCTACTCATCTGGTGACTGGCAGCCCCAGAGCCAGTCCACCTGGTGAGCTTCCCCAGAGCCATGAACTTGGAAACCCAGACTCATTAGAATTCTATCAGAGAGGCTACCTCTACCCAGAGGCTCACCCAGGTGGGCAAGCAGAAGAGAAACCATTTCTAACTCATTTTCCATTTCTGATGGAAAGTTGCATAGCAGGCAGTTTATCAAAAGCTCCATTGTTTCTAAAGGTACTTAATAAAAAAGAAATAAACTTTCTTTGCAGAATGTTTAGATTTTGATCAATGAGTAACTTTTGATTAATTTTTCCCTCAAATTTTTCTGACCAGGTCTATCCCCAGGTTGTTTCCACCGCCTCTCACTGTCAGCACTGCCACCATCCTGTCTATCACTGAGATCCATAACCTGGGCATTATCTTCAGCTTAGACCTCTCATCCATTGTATATCTAAATCTTTCAGATATTTTTCTGTATAGCATCCAAGCTGTAGCCTCTCTCATCTGTGCATCAAGCTAACCCAACTGGGTATCATCTCTCCTCTTGATTATTACTACATTGTTCTGTCTCATCTTGGTAAATGTGATTTTGCTCAAATCCACTCAGAAAGCTACTAAAATTGCCCATCACTTTGACTACAAAAAGAAAGAGAGCTTTACAGGACTTTTTGAAGTCATCAAATCCAGCCATGTGGGCTGAGGCAGGACCAAGTAAATCTAGACCATCCCTGACAGTTTTTGTTCACTTCTTCTTAAAAAAACCTCAGTGATGGGGATTCTTCAGCCTGGAAGCCCATTCCAGAACTACCATGCGTTAGAAAGCTTTTTCTAATAGCTAATTTTGCTGCAGGTTTAGCCCATTATTTCTTCTCCTACCTTAAGTGGATATGGAGAACAATTGATCCAGCCCTCTTTATAAACAGCCCATAAAATGCTTGAAGACAATTACCAGGCACCTTGTCTGTCTTTTCTCATGACTAAACATCACCAGCTTTTCTAACCTTTTCTCATGGATCAGGTTGCTAAATATTTTATGATTTTTGTAACTTTTCTTTGGACTGTCCCCAATTTGTTCAATCTTTCCTACAATGTGGAGCCCCCAATTAGACAGTACTCCACTTAAGTCCACAGCAGTGCCAGACAGAAAAGAACAGTTCCTGCCTGTGTCTTACATAGGATGACATTAGCCATTTTAGTAATTGCATCACATTGTTAACTCCTATTCAATCTGTGCTCCACTATACTCCCCAGATCTTTTTTAGCAGCATTAATCCCTCCACCCTCATTTTGAATTGGGTCTTTGATCTTTACTTCCTAAATGAAGTACTCACTTTATTAATTATATTATATTATATTATATTATATTATATTATATTATATTATATTATATTATATCTTGTTGAATTCAGACTATTTCTCCAGTTGTCAAGATGGTTTTTACTTCTAACCCTATCCTCCCAGGTGCTTGGAAGCCCTCCGAACTTGGTGCCATGTGTTAATTTAGAAACACATGTTTCATTCCATTATCCAAGCTAGGAAAACATTCAAGAGTACGATACCCAGAACTGACCCCTATAGGACCTCACTAGATAAACTCTCCCAGCTTGAGAATGAGCTGTGGGTAGCTATTTTGAATACAGGCTTCCAATCAGTTGTGCATTTTCCTTACTGTTATTCCACTTAGACCACATGTTCCTAGCTTGTTTATGAGAATGTCATGTGACAAAATTACTCTTTGCTTCCTTTCACTGGTTTCCCTTCTGTCATCTCAAACATAACCTACTTGTATTCAATTTCACAGCCTTTCACACTCTATCCCAATCAGCCAACCCTTATTCTGCAGCAAAATGTTACTACCAGGCTGCACATGGTTCCACCCTTGTTTGTCCACTTGCTAAACTTTCAAATAAACATCACTGTGCTTTCTCTCACTCTGCTCCTGACAACTAGGAAGGAATCCCTGTAAACATCCACAAAGTTGCCCCATTATCACCCTTAAAAAATCTCAAAACCATGTGATGATTAGGCTAGTGGTGTGCTGATTCCACTACCACTGGTAAGTATTTTCTTGGTTCCTTGCACTTCTTTGCTTCCCCATATTCATTTGTTGTTTCATGTTTAGTATTTACACTGTAAATACTGTGGAGCAGGGACCATCTTTTTTATTCTGTGATTGTACAGTGCCTAGCACAGTAGGATCCTGGTCCATGACTGTGGTCAAGAGCAGTGGTAATATAAATAAACAATAAAATACAGTACTGTAAGAATGGTTAAAGAACAGCTTTTTTTAAAAGTGCCAGTAAGAAAGATTTCTAATATAGTCCTGTGTAAAGGACCAGAGCAAAGAACCTGTAATAATTTCAGCCTTTGCAGCAGTATGAATCCTTTTTTACACAGCTTGATGTGAGAGGTTTTGTGACATGTCCAAAACATATTGTCAATATTCCAATACTAGCTCCATATGTAATTCAGACTTAAGTGGTGGTGTTTTTTTCATTTCTATTTCATAGAATCATAGGATCATAGAATCATAGGGTTGGAAGGGACCTCATGATGTCATCTAGTCCAAACCCCTGCCAAATAAAGCAGGACCACTCCCACTAAATTATTCCAGCTAGAGTTTTATCCAGCCAGGCCTTAAACATCTCCAAAGACGGCAATTCCACCACCTCCCTAGGTAGCCCATTCCAATGCTTTACCACCCTCCTAGTAAGAAAGTCTTTCCTAATATCCAGCCTCAACCTCCCCAGCTGCAACTTGAAACCATTGCTCCTTGTTCTATCCTCTGTTACTACTGAGAACAGCCGAGCTCCATCCTCCTTGCAGCATCCCTTCAGGTAGTTGAAGGTTACTATCAAATTTCCCCTCAGTCTTCTCTTCTGGAGGCTAAATAAGCCTAGTTCCTTCAGTCTTTCTTCATAGGGCTTGTGCTCCAGTCCCTTAATCATTTTTGTTGCCCTCCGCTGGACTCTTTCTAATTTGTCCATGTCCTTTTTGTAGTGGGGAGCCCAAAACTGGACACAGTATTCCAGATGCAGCCTCACTGGTGCCGAATAGAGGGGAATGATCACATCCCTCGATCTGCTAGCAATGCTTCTTTTGATGCAGCCCAGTATGCCATTGGCCTTTTTGGCAGCAACAGCACACTGCTGACTCATATCCAGCTTCCCATCCACCAGGACCCCTAGGTCCCTTTCTACGGTGCTGCTACTTAGCTGATCGCTCCCCAGCCTGTAGCAGTGCATGGGGGTTTTTTTCTGTCTCAAGTGCAGGACTTTGCACTTGTCCTTGTTGAATCTCATGAGCTTCCTATTGGCCCCTTGCTCCAATTTGTCAAGGTCTTCCTGAATCTTCTCCCTGCCCTCCAGCATGTCTACCGTTCCCCCCAGCTTGGTGTCATCTGCAAACTTACTGAGTGTGCAATAAATCCCATCATCCAGATCATTAATGAAAATATTGAACAGAACTGGCCACAGGACCGTCCCCTGGGGCACACCACTCATTACTGGTTGCCAACTAGACACAGAGCCATTGATTCCTACACGCTGAAATCATTGATCTCGCCAATTCTCTATCCACCTTATAGTCCACACATCCAACCCATACTTCCTTTACTTGCTGATGAGAATGCTGTGGGAAACCATATCAAAAGCCTTGCTAAAGTCGAGGTATATCACATCAACAGCTCTTCCCACATCCACAAATCCAGTCATCTCATCATAAAAGATGATGAGGTTGGTCAGGCATGATTTACTCTTGGTGAATCCATGCTGACTGGTCCTGATCACTCTATTTTCCTCTAAGTGTTTCAGGATGGATTCTTTGAGAATCTGTTCCATGATTTTTCCAGGGATTGATGTGCGGCTGACAGGTCTGTAATTCCCTGGATCCTCCTTTTTGCCTTTCTTGAAAATAGGCACTATATTTGCTTTTTTCCAGTCCTCCGGCACCTCCCCCATTCACCACGAGTTTTCAAAGATAATGGCCAGTGGTACCGCTATCTCATCGACCAACTCCCTCAGCACCCTTGGATGCAGATCGTCCAGCCCCATGGACTTATGCACATCCAGCTTCTTTAGGTAGTCCCTAACCTGACCTCCTGTCACCAAGGGCCTCTCTTCTTCTCTCCAATCTGCCATGCCCAGTGTAGTGGGTTGGGAGCTGGTCCTCCCTGTGAAAACGGAAGTAAAAAAAGCATTGAGCACTTCAGCCTTTTCCTTATCCTTCATCACGAGGATACCTTCACTGTTCAGTAAGGGACCTACACCAGCCCTGATCCTCTTCTTGTTATTGACATACTTGTAGAACCCCTTCCTGTTATCCTTCACATCCCTTGCTAGCCGCAACTCTAATTGTCCTTTGGCCTCTCTGATTTTATACCTGCAGTCCCGAGCAATATCTTTATATGCCTCCTTAGTCATCTGTCCAAGCATCCACTTCCTGTAAGCTTCCTTTTTATGCTTTAGCTCAGTGCAGAGTTCTCTGTTAAGCCACACTGGGTGTCTTCCACATTTGCTGTTCTTCCTCTTCATCAGAATGGTATCTTCCTGTGCCCTTAGCAGAGTTTCTTTAAAATGCAACCAGCTCTCTTGGACACCTTTCCCCTTCAGATCAGCCTCCCAAGGGATCCTGCCCATCAGTTCCTGAGAGAGCCAAAATCTGCTTTTCTCTATTCCAGGGTCTGTGTTTTGCTTCTTTCCTTTTTTCCATTAGTCAGCATCTTGAACCCTATCATCTCATAGTCACTGCTGCCCTGGTTGCAATTAACTTCTATGTCCCCAATCAATTCTTCAGTTACATAAACACTTAATCAGTTCTTTTCATACCTGAATGGAGTTAACATATAAATGAGGACCATTTTTGGCCCAAGCCCATGCTCATTTCTAGGGCAATTCACAAGACATTCTGTAGAATAATTTTTCCACCATCCAAAAGTTATCGTGGCCATCTTTCCAATTGGGAAGAAGCAGTCACTTTTGCCAATATTTGCCACACAATGGGCACCTCTACACTGCCCTGCAATGTCGAAAAAACTTTTTTCGAGATAAGTAGTTCGAAATAATTATCTCAAAAAACCCTTTTTTTTCCAAAAAAATGCTATTTCAGGACAACAGTCCATTGTCCTGAAATACCACCGCTTTTTTTTTTTTATTTTGAAAAAGAAAGTCTGCACTGGACTTTCTCTTTCAAAAGAAAAGCAAGGCAATGGAAAAGATAGGGAGGCTTTTTCAAAAAAAAAGTCTTTTCCATGTCCGAGGATGGCTTTTTTTTTTTGAACAAGCTAGCTCAAAAAAAGGCTTTTTATTTCGAAAAAACTGGTGGGTTTAGCTTTTTCGAAAAAGCACTCCAGTATCTCAAAATACCAGAGCACTTTCTTGGGATCACTAAACCTCACTTTATTTAGGAAAAAAAGCCTTTTTCGAGGTAGCTTTTTCAAAAAAAAGCCATCCCCAGGCATGGAAAAGGCTTTTTTTTTAAAAAAGCCTCCCTATTTCTTCCATCACCTTGCTTTTTTTTTTTTGAAAAAGAAAGTCCAGTGTAGACCTTCTTTTTTGAAACTAAAAAAAGCCATGGTATTTTGGGACAACGAATCGCCCCCCCCCCCCAACTATTGTTCTGAAATAGCATTTTTGCAAATAAAGTTTTTTTGAGATAATTATTTCAAAATAATGATCTTGAAAAAAGTTTTTTCAAAATTGCAGGTCAATGTATACATAGCCAATGAGAGAATTTGGTGTATGTGTAGTAACCATATATGCTTTTAACAAATGTTGACCTTTTAGTTCCTTCCACTGCACCATTATACAGTTATATTTCCACAAAAATACCAGTGATCCTGGCACAAATATTATTTCATGGTAATTTATCCCACCCAGGCCAGAGATCTCTCCTGAATTTACCACCTTGTTCAGTAGAATCACACTAGTCCTAATTTGATGTGTTGCCTCAAGATTAATGAAAGATGGAGGCAGGATTTGTCTGTCACAGAAAAATTGTGCCCAATGGGCATAACCATTAAAACAAAGTATGGTCCTTCATGTCATACCAAATTCCAAGTGTATTGAGGCGGCTGACAAGCAGTTCTACATTTTGCTTCTAAAAATCATCTGAAGACCATTTTTCATGCCCCATCTACAGAGGGGATGCCCCTCCTTCATTAACCTCCTTGGATCTAGTTTAGTGTTCATTATGAAATGGCATAGTTCAGCTTTAAAAGCTATTCCAAGTTCCTTATAAAAATAATTTATTTTTCCTGTGGATACATTCTGTATGAATAGCACTTATAGTTTTCTATTAAAACAGAAAAGGACTCTAACCATGATAACATCTCACATGTTCCACACACTGAAAAAATATCTGAACGGAACAAGCGAGATCTTCAGGCAAATGGAGCAGGAGGGATTTATCTGTGACATAGACGCATGCCAAGAGAATACTGTACACCAGATAATGGGGAGTTTGAGAAAACTTTTGCTGGACTGTGATTTTATTTTAAAAAGTCCTCAAGCATTTCTCTGAGTCACAGAACACACATGGAAAATGTTTTGGACAGTCACATCACAGCATCATGGTCCCAGTTGTAATATGTTTCTTATATAGCATTGGGGTTTTTTTACATAGTCTAAGCCACTCATCCCCTTTTCAGGCCTTCAGCAGACAGATTCTGGTTTCATCTGCAGTCTAGATGGAAAGAAAGGGAAAAGGCATTCTATCTTTATTGTGCCCTAAAGAGCCAGGAAACTCTTTTGGATGCCTCAGTCTTGAAGACTGATATTCTTACCAGCAGGGATGGAGGAAACTTGGCACTGCTTTCAACTGTGTTCAGTCTACCAGGATTCTAGCCGGCCTTCTCAATGTTCCACACTTTTTTACAACTCCCCCTGCTCCCTTTGTCCAACTGTTTTCTTATGCAACAAAATAGGAAACTACTCTTGATGTACTGACAATATTTTCCAAATGAAGAGGTAATTTGGCAACTTCTGGCATTATATGTTTTAAAATTCACCATGGGGCTTTCTTTTTAAAGTGTCAGTATTTCATTGCTCCTTTTAGAGCAGCTGGAAATTGAAAAGGAACAAGATGTGGAGTGAGCATGTATAAGTCCAAGCCTTATCATTGGCCAAGATTTATTTTTTTTAAGTATGCTTAAGTTTAGGCTCATTAAGTCCATGGGCACCTAACTAAGAACACCCAGCGGTTCACACTGAAGTCATTAGGCTGGCCCACAATGGGGGTGGGGTGGGGGGGTGGTTACATAGTTTTAGTACCATCTCTGTTAGATCAATTCCTACAATACTTAATCTGTAAACTAAGGCTTTGTCTGCACTAGAGGAGTTAGGTATTTGAAGTATACTTGCCTAACTGAAGTGGGAAAATCCTGTTGCATGAATATAGTTATATTGATATTTATAGCACTTACACGTTCAGGAAATGAAATAAGCTATACAAGTAGAAACAACTGTAGGCTGAATTATTATTATTATTCTAAGACTTATTAGGGTGCAACATGCACTTGTCACAAATGACACTTTTTCAGGGGCCTCGTTAAAATTAACAGAGAAAAACTGGTGAAACACAGAAACTGAGCTTTAGTTAATACAGAAAATATAACTGAAATAGAAACAGCTACCTAAGTACAAGGATAAGTTCAGTATAGTAAAGCAGTCTCCTGCATTATTCATGTTTACAACTTTATGAAGCTCACTGGAAACAAAGATGGCAGGAAAAGGAAGAAATCAGTTCGAACAGTCTTGGAGACCCTATGAAGATGAAAATAGGGAACTAGACTTGAGCTTTTCTCCCTGTTTTTATGCAACTAATAATACAAAACTATATGTGATCAATTAATACCTGTCAATTATTCATGTGACATTTTGGGTGTTTATAATTATGCCTCTAATCATTAATAATTCCGATCCATCATTGTAGTTTAACTGCCCTAGTTATTTCCTGGTAACTTGATTGCTGAAGTTATTCCCTCACGCCATGCCAAATTTCCTTTCTTGACAAACTTCATGGGATACTGTGCCCTTTGTGTTTACTTACTAGTCCCTGAGAATGAGTATGCAAATTGATGACTTGGAGTTTGTGTCATAGGCCTGCATTTTTCCCAGCTAAAACATAGCTTTTGGCATAACTACTTCCACAAGGCCTTGCACTAATGAAACAGATCTCTAACTGTAAATCAGACTACTAAACCAATTCTTTATGTTCTTCTTCCTATTACAGCTTCAGCTCTTTTCATCATTAAATTTTATAAAAATGCTTAGCATATAAGTTATATTTTTATCCAAACCTACAGCTCCTCCATGATCAGATCAGATGTTCATGGTTAACAAGACCTTTAATTATCGTATTAGAATTTATACTAGTATAGCTATATCAGCTTTTTAAAAAAAAGTCACACCCTCGATCCACAAAACTATCCTAGTATAACTTTCTAGCGTAGACCAACCCTAAAATTTCTTCCCTGGGCTGAAAACCTGAAGGCAGGTAGCAGTAGCAACTAAACCTCTCTCGCTTTCTTCTAGTGCACCCTCCAGGGTTTGGCAAATGAACCAAAAGGAACATGCCCTTTCTACCTTCCTGTGCGAGCTTAAGTCAGTCCAACTCGTTAATTGGTACCTTCCCAATTTTACAGATGGAAAATGATATACAAGGCAATTGAAGGTCATTCACCAAGATAACTAGATGGCATTAAGGAGAATTCAGAAGTCTCTGGCTCCCATGCACTCACAACATGCTTTTCTCAGGTAGCAGGGATTGGAGCCATTTCTTTTCTGTAGTCAAGGAGCTTCTTTCAGGCAATGGGGGAATTAGTTGTTTCAAACACCATAAAAACAATCTTTCTCTGCCAGTGTGTGACAGGCTCATAAATGGAGCTGTAGTTCAAAGAGCTGCTTTCCTCTCAAGCCCAAATATTTCCATATGACCAGTTTGAGTAGCTCGCTTCTGTTTTGCCACCATGGTGAAGTGTACCTTAGCTCGTAGGCCTCAGCAGTCATTCTGAGGTGTCTTTGCTTATTTTTCTTCTTATCCCTACTGTAGGAGTGCACCAGCTCTTTCCTAAACAGCTGTTTCTCTCTCCAGCACTAAGCACCATAAGCATTTTATCAGACTACAGAAAACATGCCATAGGCTAGGTTGATTTACAATTCCAGCTCATGTTAGAAGCCCTTTATCAGGCATGCCTTCCAAAGCCTTAAAACTCTCTTAACAATTGCCAAGATATCTGCAAATCTCCCAAACTCTGAAGATTCTGATCATCATAAATGTGCTCAGATTATCTCTATAGTTACAGTATTTATACAACAATCTTATGTAAAGAGAAGGCTGACTTGTTAATTTAAAAGCTAGCTAAAACGCAAGCCTCTCCCACCATTTCAGGTAGTTTCTCAGGTTCACTAACACTAAATGGCTTGAGATCTGTAGATTTCATTCAGGCAAATCCTTATTTAGTTTCTGCATGTTCCTGAGGATCAGATAGAAATGTAACATGGGCCCTTGCTTCAGTAACAGTTGTGGATCTGCAACATCTCACAGAACTGCTCCCAAATTAATCTGGAATATTAGCCCTATAGATTAAGAAACAAAATGAGTTACTCAGGCTTTTTTTTTTTTTTTTTTTTTTTGGTATCATAGTTTTAACTGGTGAATTAAATCACTCAATTCTCTCCCCTGCAAGAACTAGAATTCCCCTCTAGTGTTTGCCCCTCTCCTGCACATTTATGTGACCTGTTCCTGAGCATCATCCAGCGTCCCTCCTCTTGGGATTGCTTAGCATTGTTTTAACAGTTAACAGCCCTTGTAGTCCCAAGGCACTGCTCTTTGTCATGCTATGCTCAACCACAAGAATCTACTCTGCATTTCCACTCATACCTGTGACTTACATTTTTTAAATCTCATTCAACTTTGAAAGCACTGCTTGTGTTTCCCAGCTGTTGTAGAGACAAGTTAGTTTGTCTTTTAAGGATCAAATTACATTTCTCAAGTACCACAATTTTAGTAGAAGTCAGTCACCTGTGAGGCAGAACACCCTTATTACATGAAACTAAGGATCAGAGTACCATTTAGGATCGGAGCGTAATCTCCCATCTCTTCCTGTCATGATTCTCTTATGAGAAGGTAATTGCCAACAACCACACTAGATGTTTAAAGGGTACATACATTTTTAAGAGGACTGCCAGATTTAAAAAAAAATCTTATTTCTCAATTGCATAGTTGCTGATTGTCACAGTTCTTGACATCACTGTTTATCTGTTTGTTGGAAAATGCTGAGGGATGCTATTTCTGGTAGTAATGAAAAGGATATGCTTTCCACATAATCTTACGGAGATGGCATCTCCCAGTGCAACCCCATATGCTGCTAAATCTTAAAACACAAAAGTGTTTGAACTGAATGAGTGATAAAGAGCCATTGATTGGCTATAATTGAGTAGGTGGGAGGGGCATATTCCATGTATTATTGAGACACAAATACAGTTACGTAGCTAGAACCTCTTCTTGAGCAGAGAGTGGTAGTTGCTAGGCAAACAGAGAAAGGGCTACCTAATGCATAATTTCAGCCCTCTTTTGAGAGGGGCTTAGGCTTCATGCTGTTCCTTGGTGAATTTAACTGAGAGAAAACATGGTAGTTCAGCACTGGGGGGGGGGAGCTGGCAGCCTGACTGCTTTTAAGTAAAGACAATCCATTATAATGAACAGGACTATCAAAACTTATTTACATACAGTGATAAAACCTAGCTCCCAGTCACAGAATAAAAACTCCAGCTGAAACTAGAGAGAGATGCCACCAGTAGATTTTCAGATGGTGGAGGAGTTGCTGCCCAAGTTCACAGCCCAGCACATAGGACTTGACGCCAGACTTAAGTTTACTAAAAAAAGGCAGTGAAGGGACAGTGTAAGGAGTGTTGATTAAATCTATTTCAGAAATGGCTGCCATGACCTCCAGTGTAAACATGCCAGTTTTGGACCAACGTGGACTCTCTTGTATTAACTTGGGAGGCTGAGTATCTATCACAAAAGTCTCATTACAGACCTTCTCTTATACTAAAGCAACACTTAAGCAATACTTGAAAGACGGTGTCTGTTTATTCATCTCTAGCTTTCTTTAAAATAATTTGTCATCAAAATACACTAAATTGAATTTGATTGAATGATTTGTCTCTCTTTCAGAGAAAGCTATTACCTAAGGGCTGGTCTCCACTGCCAGGAAACTTCAATGGCAGTTGACTGGAGTTACACAAGTTATGTAGAACTGGTTGCATGATTCCTGTTGACTTCATCATGGACATCTCACTGAGCTGCACCACTTGAGGGTGTGGTTTTTCTAAACTGATCTGCAGCTCAACCTAGCATGTCTTAACTCGCCACTAAGTCAATCTGGAAAGAGCAATTTGAGAGCAGCAACTTTGCTGCTGTCAGTGGAGATGTGGGCTAACTTTCCAGAAGATCAAGACAACTCTATAAAAGATAATGGTCAAAACTTTAAGAGAAGCTGCTTGCAATATTACATCATTTGTATTTTAGTTTTATTTGACCAAAAA
Source organism: Podocnemis expansa (assembly GCA_007922195.1). NCBI lineage: Eukaryota > Metazoa > Chordata > Testudines > Podocnemididae > Podocnemis > Podocnemis expansa. Next base: position 8,493,486 of record ML681964.1, on the reverse strand, counting down.
TGATTTGTTAGAAAAAAATGATTCACCAATATCTTTTTTAAAAGATTAGTTTGTTTCAGCCCAAAATGATTATTTTTGTTCAGTTTTTTGCAGAGTAGAAAACAGACCCACAAAATGCTCTTAGAACAGTTCTAATTGCAATAACTGTGTGATTTTGGTTTTGAGCCTATCTTCATGTTTTAAGTAGGAGTCCAGTTTTATTTCCCCACTGACCACATTCACTTGCAGTTACACAGCAAGTGCTGCTTAGACCCCTTTTAGAGCAAACCTTTGGGGACATATTCCACTAACTTTGCCTCCCTCTGGGTGGAACCACTTGGTCCTGGTATTTCTAAACTGGGTCTCTGGGCTGCAGTCCCTCTTTGTGAGTTGTGTTAACTCACAGGCACCACTGTGATTAGCACTTACAAGCTCATAAGGCCCCTGAAGAACATGGCAGTACCTGATTAAAGTGATTCAAGAGTATTAAAGTGCATTATTTATTCATGCAAAGATACATAGCAGTTAGAAACAAGAATGAAAACACTAAAGGCCTATATGTATATGTCCCCTTACCTAAAAGGGTATCTTTCCTTGAAAACTTTGGTAAAATCCATTCAGTCCAGTTAGTTCCATCTCTAGCTGGGAGAAAATGATCTTGCTGCATGATCACCTCCAATATATCTGTCAACATTGCTTTGGGAAGCTAGTGATGGTCTGTTCAGGCACACTTCCATCCTAAGCCAACATCAATAAGATTTTAGTGTCTTTTTTTCCTGAATTTAGGTCTGGGAAGAAAAATACCTTGCTAGCCTAGTTGCAGACAAGTTGAGGAACACTCTTCAGCATCGATAGCTCCCATTGTTTCCCTCAAGGACACTTGGCATTCTTTATGATGGTACCTTACCTTTGCCAATGGTTAGGTTCCTGCTGGGTTTTCCCCATCTTTGGTTTAAGTTCTATGCAGCCAAGATGGCTGAGTTCACACAAATAACTTCTCTCTTGCATGTGCATGCATGCATATGGTTAGGTCCCTCATTCTCCACATCTCACCCTGTAACGATCTTGATTGTGTGGTGGATATTCATGCTAAAGCTCATGCCACTCCAATGCCAAGGATTTTCAAGCTAGATGTAATTGATGGTGGTCATCACCCCTACCTTTTCACTATGTTGCCCCTTTATTCTTCTCCTTTAAAGGACTGGCTTCAGAGTTTCTGCTAGCTGCAGAACGTTTCATCTCCCATGCTGGGGGAATCTTAGAACATGCTCAGCTGAGGCACCCTACTACAAGGAGCCTCCAGGTCCTTCCACTGAATGATTGCCTTGAAACCATGCTGTTGTTAATTTGAATCCAATAAATAAACCAACTGTGTTCCTTATATGCACATTTTGAGTTGTACTTTAATGTCACAGTTTTGACTTTGTATATTGCCAAAATGTTTCTCTCTTCAGCTTATACTTTTGCATTATGCATTTATGTAAAATGAATTTAGGGAGAAGGGAGCCTTTGAAATTCTCATCTTTATTCCACAGGGGAAAATTATGGACTGGCTTCTACTTATACAAATCCAGAAATAGTTATCTGAGTTACTATATAATTTAATTTGAATCTAAACTTAACACCACTTTCCCCCTTTGCCTGTATTTTGATTGACTGGCATAAAATCATCCTGTAACTATTGTCTTTGATTAATGCTTTAGGAGCATGTATTTCCATTTTGTCTTTTCATAATTGTTTTCTGAATACAATATCTATGATAATTTTAGTCTTGGTTACTTTTCACAAGACGCTGCAGAGCTCCTTTTCCTTCCAGCCTCATCCACAGTAACTTTATTATAACTTCAGTTAGAAAGCTCTGGCTGGCGCAAATCTACTGGATCCTCAGATATTTCAAACATCAACAATTACATTTGCTGCAACAATTTGTTCTTTATTACAAAGTATTTTTCTCCCATGAAACACTTCCCCTTTCCAACACCTAGCCTATTATTTTACAGCGTGCACAAATTTAGTTTTACAATATCATCTACACTTTTATTGCACCACCAAATTGATAAATGTGAGGATAGTTGTAACCCATAAATAAAACATTTAAAGTATTTGCTAAAACCATGATCTGTATAAATTTCAGTTCTTGCAGACAGACAATGGATTAGGGACGTCTTGATGCTAAAGAAAAATTCCACTGTAGCTCAGTAGATGAGATTCCATCCAGTTCCTCTTCGACAGGGGAATTTCACAGTTCTTTGTTGCAGCCCATTTTCAGTCACATTGCACCTCCTGAATTTTGCAAAGGGGCCAGATTTGATTATAAAATCTGGCTCAGTATTTCAGAAGAATTGTCCCTGCAAGTCTCAAATATATTTCAAAAGAAGGTTCACACGTGCAAATTTTTGTAGGGTGTTATAAGACCAACACTATCTGCCTCATTCTGCCACATGGTTGCTACTTCTCTTTATCTTCTGCATTCAGTGTTTGGCTGTGGAACTTGTTTGCCACTCCATTAAAACCTTGCACTGAATAGAAAATTGTTCATTTCCTCCTGTGCATTTTCATGCTGCTCTCACCACAGTACGAGTGATGCTCAGATAAATTAGTTCACCTTCACAATACCTCTGTGAGTGGCACATGTTATTATCACCATTTACAGATGTGAATCTGAGACAGAAAGATTAAAGTCCAAAATTTGTCAAAACTGTCCACTAATTTTGGGTGCCCAACTTGAGACTTCGGGGACCTGGGTGTTAAAGTATTTAGTATCTTATAGCATTTGATATGTTCAAAGCACAGATCCCATTGAATTCAGTTGCCGCTGAGAGTGCTGAGAACTTCTGCAAACCTAGCCTCAGATATTTCACACTCAGCATCCAGAAAATGAGGAACACAGGCTAACTGAGAAACTTTTGCTCTAATTAGTTAACTTGAATAGCATGACACAGGAACTCTGTGACAGATCCAGGCATAGAATCCAATTTCCCAGGGCAGTGTTCAGCTGCCTTAACTATGGGACTCTCCCTTCTCTTTTTGAAACCCTCCTCCCCCATTTTATTCACCACTAGAACAGAGCAGAACAAGGAATTTCAGTCCTCTTAGAAATTCTGATCTTTCAATATATTTTTCCCAAATCAGGATGAACAGTTTAAATATGACATGAAAATTTCTGAAGTTCCCGAATCAAAATATTTTGCACTGGTTTCTTGAATTGTATTTGCTTGTAGTGCCAGGGGGCTTTTTCCCTCTGTCTCCCCCATGGTCTTGGGCTCAGATGAACTACATCTCTGGAACTACATCTCCCATGTTTCACTTGCAATCATATGGAAAGCAGCCCAACTTAAAGGGGAGAACTCAGTTATGATGCACCCAAACTACAACTCCCTTGAGGCAATGTAGTAAAAATGGCAGATGCAGTTTAATATTGTACTGACTCAACATGAAACATTTTGGTTCATGTCAACAAACCAGAACATACTGATTCATGCAAAATCAATTACTTTCTCATGCTCATTTAAACAAAATGAATATAAAGTTGTCTGAGAGACATGAGAGATGCCTGCAATATTTTATTAATATTATACATTCCATCTGTTTGACTTATTATGACAGAGGTTATGGCTCTAATTTTGTTCATTCTAGAGCCAGTTGAAAGACCGGGGGGGGGGGTAATTTTTAGAAGGTTTTTCCACCCCCAAAATTGAGAGAATTTAAAAAACAAATTTAAAAAGTTGACCAGAACTACTTCATCTGACATCTTATCTGACAAGCCATAAAATATTATGCAATTACATCACTATTCATGTTTATCAGTATCTAGCAACCCTTCTTCATACTTTACTCACTTGATGTCCCACTGATGAATTATGAGATAAGGGCTTCAAGATCAGGCCTCTTCTTGAATGCCAATTGGGAGCATGATGTGGGTGGAAACAATAAAAAATGGCTTGGTTTCACCTGTACCACACATTGACATTTTGTATGCAACTGGACTGGTTGTTCTATTATAGCAATGAGTACCATACAAACACTAAACAGAACCAAGAAATGCAATTCTAAGTGAGCAAACAAATATTAGAAATGCCCACATTATTGTATCTTAGCATTAGTGCCCCCCTCAACCCCCACTGGGACTGTGATGAGCATCAGCTCAAAGTACATTAAGCCTACTGCTGTTCAGTTTAAAGCAGTGTGTAGGCGTCTGCAGCATTTGTTCTATTCTCCCGATGGTTTGCTGATATCTTGGTGGTTTGATTGAGTGGGAACTCAGAAACACAGAATGGGTTAGATGCTGTAACAAAAATTACTAAAATACCACATTCCAGGCCTGGAAGGGTATTGTGAAGGCCTGCATGAATGAACAGCCTAGGGAAGACCAGTGGTATAGGCTACTGAGGTTCTCTTCTCTTTTAAGCCAATTAATCAACTAGGTAATAAGACGATGAAATACCTCCACAGTTCCTCCACAGTCCATAGGCTATAGTTACAGTTACAGCCCTGTGTTCTCCCTATGCAGGAATGAGATGGGCATTCACCAATATAGCCTTTTTGTGAGGATCTCGTGGCCCATCATCCCACTGGCCTGCTTTAACCTTAACTTCTCTCTCCATGTCCTTATGCTGCAGAACGGTGTTCCTCTCATTCTACTGCATCCTCCTGTGTGGTGCCTATGCTATCTGCTTCTACGCTACACAAATTCCCATGAAGCACTACATTATCTGAATTGATTAAAAAACATTATTCTCTTACCAAATATTTGCCTGCTTTTTGTGTGACTTAAGGCACTTGAGGAATATAGCTTTGAATGAGGGGGAGAGGGACACACAGAATCAAAAGTTGAAAATTTGAAAAAAGAATTATTGTAGTACTTCAGATGGAAAATTATCCACCAGTTTATTCTTCCAATAGAAAAATGCCATTTTGAAAAAATGGAAGCTTTCTGAAGGGCTGTCTATTTTGATAAATTAATTTGAACACAACGGGAATGATGCATTTTGTAAATGAGGAACGTTGTGTTGACTTTATTGGAAAAAAAATGTTTCAATTGACCCAACATTTTTTTAAAATGTTTGAGGAAATTTAAGACTAGCTTCCATTCTATTCGAACGCCACATTTTGAAATTGAAAGTCATGGTTTCAAGCAACTTATATACAGGAGTTATTATATGGCACTGGTGTCTGCAACTTGGGGCCAGAAACTCAATTATTGTGTGTGTGGTTTTTTTTTTTTAAACCTCTGCAGATGTTAGGGTACACACACACACACACCTATAGACTTACAGTATGGAACAGAAGGTTTCCCCACCAACTCCATAATATGTTTTTCCCCTATAAAATTATAATATGCTAGTCTTTCAGCAAATTGTGACTATAGATTTTCCAGCTGTATAATGCACACAACAATGTTCATCTCCATTTACTAAATGAATATAGTTATGTGACTTTCTTCTGTAATGGCACATGGTTTGTTTTTGGGTTATCAACATGAGAAGTAGATGTAATTTAATTGAAATTAAAACAACAATGATTTTCTATCTACCGAGTAGAATTGTAGAGCCTACTTCTTGCATACTGCTTATTGGTTTCCGTGGAAACTTGTAATCACTTGCCTTCCTTAAACAGATGAGATGTCAACAAATATGTACTATAATAATGGTTTGATACATTTGAAAAGAAAAGGGCTGTAATGACAGCATAATAAATTTTAACGTGAAAACTTAATAGCTACATTAGTGACAGACTAACTACAATCTCAGAGACACACTGCCCTATACTACATACATTTCTTTTCTAGCATGTTTGTGGTACAGACTGTATGTGCTTGCAGTTCTTTCCAGTCCCACCACAGAATAAACTCTAGACCAAAACAATAAATAAATCATTCATTTTATGTATTAATAAAATATAGCTATTAACTGACAACTATGCCCCTTCCAAGTGATGCCACTAAAAGTGTCCCCAGTTATATATGGGGCACTTTTAAAGACTAAGTACATTTGTTAGTCTTTAAAAGTGCCACAGAACTCCTTGTTTGTTTTGCTGAAACAGACTAACATGCCTACCCCTTTGGAACTTATCACATGTTACATTCATTTTATTCTGATTCAACCTGTGGCTTCTACTCTAACAAAGGTATATTTGCATACAGAGATAAATTTTCTTTCAGTCTAGCACTGGGAATGATGATGAAAAGGTCCTCTGTTTCCAATCTAAGAACAGCCATAATGAATCAGAGTAATGGTCCACCTAACAAAGTGCCCTGACAGTCACCAGTGGCAGGCACTTCTGAGGGAACAAACAGAACACAGCAATTGCAAGTGACTCATCCCTTGTCATCCAGCCCCAGCTTCTGGCATTTGGTGGTTTAGGGATATCCAGCTCATGGGTTTGTGTTAACAGACATTAGTGGATGTATCCTCTATGAACTTAACTCTTTTTTGAACCCACTAATCCTTTTACCTACCCAATTCAATAAGTTTTACAAAATGACTGTGTGTTGTCCTTCCTTTGGTTCACTTTATACCTGTGTATTAATTTTGTTGGATGACTCCTAGCGTCTGTCCACACGTAGGTTTCAAAGTGAAACAACCCTGGTTGTTTCGCTTTAAAAAAGTTTGGTCCACACGACGTTTTATTGTTTCGAAAAGACGAGCTCTGTCATATCAAAACAACAAAACTTGAATCGAAACGTTAAAACCTAGTAGGTAATCGAAACAGCCATTGAAGCAAAATGGTTGTTTCAAAACAACGCCATTCAGATGCGCTGTTTCGAAACAACAGTTTCATTTGAATGGCTTTTACTTTCCTCCCAGGCACCCTGGAAGGAAGACCTGCCCCCTCAGCACGCTGGCTGCAGGAGGAGCCAGGGGGGCAGAATGGAGCCCTGCATGCCCAGCTCCCCCCGCAGCTGCCAGGAGGCAGGGGCAGGCAGTCCCCCCATGCCTGGCTTCCCCGCACCTGGCTGGGCGGCATGTGGGAAATGGAGCCCCACGCACCTGCCATCCCCCCACACTAGCCCAGCCCTTCCCCATGTGCCTAGGAGCAGCAGGGGGAGCTGGGTGCATGAGACTCTATTCCCCACGTTCCCAGCAGCTGCAGAGGATGCTGGGCATGTGAGGCTCCCTGTCTCCACATGCCCAGCAGCAGCGGAGCGAGCTGGACGCGCGGGACTCCATTTCCTGCACTCCCAGCAGTTGTGGGGGATGCCAGGCCGATGGGGAGATCCAAGAGCGTGGGGTCCCATCTCCCCCCTGCCTGGCTGCAGCCAGTCTGGGGGGATTTCTTTTCCCCTACTGGGGTCCAGAAGCCCAGAGCCAGTGGGGGCTTTTTTCCCCTGCCACTGGCTCAGGAGAGCCAGGCAGGGGATTGGGTGGCAACATGAGTTTTAGCAATCCCAAAAAAGTGTTCTGGTATTTCGAGATACTAGAGCGCTTTTTCAAAAAAGCTAAACCTGACAGATTTCTTGAAATAAAAAGCCTTTTTCGGGGTAGCTTTTTCAAAAAAAAAGCCATCCTCGGACATGGCAAAGGCTTTTTTTCTGAAAAAAGCCTCCCTATCTCATCCATTGCCTTGCTTTTTTTCGAAAAAGAAAGTCCGGTGTAGACTTTCTTTTTCAAAATAAAAAAAAAGCTGAGGTATTTTGGAACAATGGACTGTTGTCCCAAAATAGCATTTTTTTAAAAAAAAGGTTTTTTTAGATAATTATTTTGAAATACTTATCCCCAAAAAAGTTTTTTTCGAAAATGCTGGGCATTGTTGACATGCCCCTGTGTGTGGACATAGCTCTATTTCTTCAGTTATATGAAAAGTATTCAGTTACAATCCATAGCATATTCAACTCCTTAGTCATCTCTTTTCTAATATGAACAGTACCAGTATTTTTAATCTCATCTCATATGGAAGTTGTTCCTTACCTCTAATAACTTTTGTTGCCCTTTTCTGCCTCTTTTCTGATTCTAATACATCTTTTTTTGAGATGGTATGACCAGAACTGTTTGCCGCATATAAAGTGTGGGTCTACCATGGACTTAATATGGTGGCATTGTAATCTTTTCCTGGTGTATTATCTATTCCTTTCCTAATATTTCCTAACATAGTTAGGTTTTTGACTGCTACTGCATATTGGAGAAATATTTTCTGAGAAATATCCACGATGACTCCAATATCTTTCTGTATGATTTTTTATATTTAGTTGGGATTAGTTTTTCAAGAGTGCATTACTTTGCATTTAAAAATGCAGGATTCCATTGGCCATTTTGTCACCCAGTTAAGTGCAATCTCTTTGTATCTCCTTGCAGTCAGCTTTTGTCTTAACTATAGACTCATTGAGTAATTTTATATCAGCAGCAAATTTCCCATTCTACTGTTCATCCTCTTTTTCTGGTCATTTATGAATATGTTGAAAAGTACAGATCCTTGGGGGACCTTGCTGTTTACCTGTCTCCACTCTGAAGACAGATTTCTATCCTTTGTTTCCCACATAGGACTGATCCATGACAAGACTTTCCTTCTGCTTACTTTGCTAAAGATCCTTTAGTGAGGGATCTTGTCAAAGGCTTTATGAAAATTCAGTTACACTATACCTGATGATCACCCTTGTTGTCCCCATGCTTTTTGACATCCTTAAGAAGTTTCAATAGATTGAGGAGCTGTGATTTCCCTTTACTAAATCCAGGCTGACACTTCCAACATAATAAGTTTGTTCTTTAATGAAGTTTCATGAGTCTGAACCACTATGCTGGTACAGCAGAGACATTTACCATACTCTAATTGCCTGGATCACTGCTGTAGACGTCTTTTAAAAAAAAAGAAGTAATTACATTTAGCTACCCTCCAGTCATCTAGCTTAGAGGTGATTTAAGCGATAGTTACATACCACACTTCATATTTCTGCAATTTCATATCCAAGTTCCTTCAGAACTCTTGGGTAATACCATCTGGTTCTGGTAACCTATTACTCTTTCTTTTCATCCAAGATCTCCAAAAACATTGCCATTGGCCTATCAGTCTGGGACAGTTCCTTAAATTTGCCACCCAGACCCTGTGTTCTGCTTTAAACTAAATCAAGAATTGCCTCTCCACTCATGGGTTCCAGGGCTAGCTACTCCAAGAAGTAGTCATTACTAGTGTCTAGAAATTTTCTCTCTGAATCCCATCCTGAGGTGACGTGGTCCCAGACACTATGGAGACAGTTAAAATCCCTTATTATTGTTGTGTTTTCTGCCTTTTGTAGTCTCTCTAATCTCCCTGAGCATTTCACAGTCACCATCATCTTAGTTAGGTGATCAGTAGTATATTCCTACTGCTATATTCTTATTATTCAATCGGGGGATTTCTGCCTACAGAGATTCTATGCTGTAGTTTGATACATTTAAGACTTACTCTATTTGACTCTGATTTCTTTCACATATAGTGCCACTCCCACATCAGTGCAACCAAACTGTCATTTCTGCATATGTATTACCACCGTCGTATGAGTTACTTTATTCTACCACAACATTTCCACAATGCCTATTACTTCAATATCCTTAACATCAGTTCACTGGTCTTAATATTTAGACTTCTAGCACTTACATATAAGCACTCAATATTTTGTTAATATTCAGTTGCTTGCCTGCATGAGCTATCTTTGAATGGACTCTTACATTTGTCTGGTCCTCACAATCTCCTACCTGTAACTTGTCCAACTTCTCCCCTAGCCTCTCAATAAGTATACCGAGTTCTTCCTTTAATAAATCTATCAGTATGGATTTTTCCACCCAAACTGTGTGCTTCTCAACACCCGCTGGCTTTTCCCCAGTCCTTTAGTTTAAAGACATTTTTGAAAACCTTTCTAATTTTACATGCCAGCAGTCTGGTTCCATTTTGATTTAGCTGGAATCTGTTCTCATATGAACTTGTTCTTTCTCAAAGGGTTCTCCAGTTCCTAAAACCCCTCTTCTCTCCACCATGATATCACCCATATATTGACACTCCACAATTTCACCTGTCTTTCTGGCATTGTGCGTAGAACTGGACATATTTGAGAGAAAAAAACCCATCTTTGAAGCATCTGACGAAGTGGGATTTTCTCCCACGAAAGCTCATGCAAAAAATAAATCTGTTAGTCTTAAAGTGCCACATGACTCCTTGGTTTCTTTTTTTTTTTTTTTTTTTTTTGCTGTACTAGACTAACACGGCTATCCCTTTGGAAATATTTGAGAGACTCAACCACAGAGGTCCTGGACTTTAATCTCTTACCTGCAGGCCAGCTTTAAGCTCTGTTTCCTATCTTTCTCCACGTCACTGGTATCTACATGTACAAAGACCAATAGCTCTTCTCCAACACTGATACATCAGTTTGTCTAGATGTCTTAAGAGTTCTGCAACCTTTGAACCCAAAAGAATTTGTCATATGGCTCTTTTGTTCATAATGATTATCTATATTTCTAATTATCGAATCTGCCCTTACTAATATTCTTAATGTCAGAGGATACCTTGACATCATCTGGAAGTAAGGTGAACTATGAATAAACAACAACATCACTTATTTAGTGGGAGAAGGGTAGTATGGTCCAGTAATTAAAGCCATAGCCTAGGATTTTAGGAGACCTAGGTTCAAATCCTTGCTCCACTACAGACTGCCTGTATGACCATAGCTTATGTTTACTGAAGTGTATACCCCTGCCTCTTCTACACTAAATGTGACTGATGTACGTTAATTCATCTGCTACTCTGCTTATTTATGTTTTATTTTCTACTTCACTAGATGGTTTTCAAAAAGAATAATTTGTGAACAAAATGACATAAAACACTGAGATGATTACGAACTCATCCAACTGGAAGAGATTAATTGCACACACCCACACTTCAACCAGATGTGGCTCTTCTCTAAACAATTTAGAGAGACAATTCTGTAAGCTGCACGCTGTGGCCATCAACCTTTGTCCACACAAAAACACCACCTGCCACCAGAATCTTTCCCTCCTATTGACTCATAACCCTTCCTTCTCCCAACCCCCACCCGTTCCCCCATCACTGGGGAAAAACACCAGTGGATTCAACCTTTAGCAGATTCCTCACACTTCCCATTCTGCTCCCTCATGATTGATCAGCAGATTCATGACTATTTATTTCACTAAAGCTACCACCTGGACACACTTCCTACCCTGTATCTTAGTTCCCAGCTATGACACATTTGGAATTCTCTAAGCTCCATGGTTTACGTGGTTATGAATCACCAATCCTCACCACCAATGACTGCACAGGACCCAGACATCTAACGGTTATCCTTAGAACCATCCAGTCAATGCCTTCTTGACAGCAGTCAGCACAGGATCTTCCTTGAGAAGTTGCATCTCTTTGTGTACTGCCTTAGCTTTTCAGTTGGCTCACAAAATGCTCCAGAGTTATTAAAGGGAGCAAGTTGGCTGGAGGACCCCCTCAGCAGGGTAAAGTTGTTCCTTCTTCCATTACTCTGATTTTTTTTGGCTGCAGTTTGTTGGGATCAGGATGGCAGAGAAGGATGGAGTCCCTGGCAATGTTCCCTCTAACTTTTTGTAGGCTGTGTGCACAAAAAATTTCTTTTGTGCAGATTTTTAGAACCAGTGTTCAAATCTGTGTGTACACCAGTGATTGTGGTCAAACTTGTGAGCACAATGAAATAAATGTGTATGATGCAAATAATATCTAAATTGCATTTTGATATGGGGATGGAAATGATTTTATAAATTACAAAACCTTATTTGAAACATGCTATTTGAAGTTACCTACTTAAAGTAGCATAAAAATATTAGCACTGTTGAATTTTTTTGTGCGCACTTTATTTTGTTGCGTGTGTAAGTTTCACAACCTGTGTGCACATGCACAGAGCTTAGAGGGAACATAGGTCCTTGGGTAGACAATGTAGTCATCTCAGATCTTTTTGGATGAGGCTAGTACCCCAGGAATAGCGACACAGGCGACAAAGGCAGCTATAAGAGACTATTTGGTGGATTAATACACTTATAAGTTGCCATTTGATAAATTCACTAATATAAAGCTTTAGGAGTAGAAAACTTAAAATTACTCAGTCAAAATTGACCTTAGTGTAGCCCGAGGTCCAGACTGCTTCAACAGAACCTGTGGGAACTACAGGTTGTGGGCTACAAGCTGTAGTGTGTTGGGAAAAATTCCTGGCTCCTGCCCGGAAGCACCCTCTGCAGCAGGGATTTGTCTTTACTGACTGAAGCTGTGAACATTTGTTAGATAAGAAGGGAGGAGGCCACCTTGTTAACAGGGGATTAAGCCAAATGGATCTGGGGTCTGAGGTGACTACACACTAATACACAATGCACAGCACACAGCAGAACCTCAGGCCCAGTTCTCCAAAGCTGAATAAAAAGTCACAAGGCCAACTTTTCCTGTTTTGAACCCCTTTGTGCTGGGCCAGTGGCCAGGAGGGTCACCAGCAGAACAGATGCCCATGTATAGGTTTTGTAATGCAGAGACTCCAAGTGGAAGTCAAAAAAAACCCCCCAAAAACAAAACACACACACATACACACACACACTCAACCACCCCCCCTCCAAATTCTGGTGTAGTTCTTTTCTCCACCCCTTCTCCCTCAAGGTCCTATTACCATTTACCCTCTCTATTTGCCCAGTGGTTGAACTGAGGAAAGGTCTCTGAGACAATTACGTCCTGGGAGAGAACTGATTCTTCTCTTTCCTTTGCAAGAGAAGAGGGGCTAGCTAAAATAAGGATCAGCCTGTTACACAGCCCCTGGGAAATACAGCTTTACAGCCTCAGTCTCTCCAAGTTTATTGCCCCTTCACAGGGTTTACCTTCAACCCCTCTGCCTGGGGCATGCTGCATAACTATCAGCCAGGGCACCTCCAAAAGCAATGCCGTTCATGACCATGGCTAGGTCCTCTTCTTCTGGCCTTCTATTACTAGCAGGCTCCACAGAGTAACTCTTTCAGACCACCACCCCCTCAGCTGGTAAGCTGCTTCTTTTAAGTGCCTCTCCTCCAGGCTGAACAAGCTGTGCAACTGACTTTCATTAACACAGCACCAGCTCACAGAAGCTTGTCAGCCTCTGCCTGCCCAGTAGGCGGGCATGTTCCTGCATACTTACACACAGACAGAAAACCACACACACACACACACACACACACGGAGTCATCTTGCAAGACCCTGAAATGCTGCTGTGTTTTGGTGCAGCTGTTATTTGCTTTCTACCTTGACTTTAAAAAAAAAAATCAATCAGCAATCCAACTCGAACATTTTCACATCACCACACTCTCCCAGAAGCCAACTAATATTTGCCTTACACAGGTTTGTAACAGAGAACTTTTGTCTGGAGATGGTTTGAGGACAAACATTAGGAAGTAGCCATAACTGACCTTTATGCCAGCTCCTCAGCCCTGGCCAATGAATATAGATACACTAAAAAATGGAGCTATTCTGGTTTACACAAGCTGGGATCTGAACCTGAACTGTTAAATGAAACATAGTCATTATTTTCTCCTTCCTTGGCTTGTGTAAAAGAAATATATTGTGTACGGTAAACTTTCTCTCTTCACATCCAGGAAATAGCTATGTGCAACACAAGGAAACACAACATTTCTCCTAATTGAGAGAAGAAATCTTGGCACTGTGAAAGACTTGTAAAGTACCAAACCACTCACTCTGCTTTTGCTGCACAGGTCAGGAAGCCCTTTAAAGGCGATGGGGTTATGAGAAGAGGGCAGAACATGGTCCTGGGTGCAGCAAACTCTGTAGATGTAATATGCATGTGTGTGGAGTGACTACTTCACCCCACCTGCCCCTGAGCTTCATCCTATGTGCAAAATTAATATACTCTGGCCTGTCATAGCACTAAGAGTCTTCACTCAGAGCTTATCTGGGTTAACTGGAAATGCAATGTGATCCAACAGATAGTTCACCACAGTGTGGATCAACAGCCATGATGTATTCCTTCCTCTGCCACTGACTTGCTATTTAACCTTAGACAAATCATTTAATCTCTTGGGTGCTTCCGGTTTCTCCACCTACCCTTTGTCTTGTCTATTCATATTGTAAACTCTGTGGCAGAAACTGGTTCTTATTTATGTCTGTGCAGTACTTAGCAAAATGTTCTTCAGCACCGTGGGGGTCTTTCAGCCCTATTGTAATACAGATAATAATACATTAATAAAATTTTAAACACAGTACATCCACAAAGAAGTGGCTAATTATTAACATGCATGTTTACCATCTCATGAAACCAAATCAAATCTTTCTGCAAATCTATGAAGTTTAGCTTTCCAGTCAAATATGGCTTGAGTTTCAGCACTTACGAGGCCATGACGTTCTCAAGGCTAATTGCTCACACATTCAGAGTTCCCAAATTGCAGTCATGACAAACAGAACAACTGCACATTTATTAATGTAGCAATATTTATTTGATGAGAAAGGCAGTCTACCCTGATTTTGACAATAATTAAAAAGCCAAAAATTAGAAGTGTTTGGTCTCAGACGTACAGGAAGCAGAAGGGTTCCTCTTTTGAGCCAAAACATTTTAATCATGTTTTTATATTGTACGCACACAAGGATTTTAACACTGAAATGTGTTTTGCAATACTGTTTGTATGGAAGATGCTCTTTCAAATCAAGTAATGAAATAGGAAAAATACCACTGAACTTCGATCAAAACTTTTCCTATTAACCATAAAAGATATGTGGGAGGCTGAAAAACAGCATCAAGGATCAAAATATCTGTCCAGTCCTTCCTAAATGATCTGATCCTGTGACTCATTGAGGGACAGATTTACAAAGTTATTTAGCCATCTAAAGATGCAGACAGGCACCTAGTGTCATTTTCAAAAGTGCCTAGTATTAAATCCAGTGGGTGTTAGACACCAAGGCTTTTTTGAAAATCCTATAAGTACCTCTATGCATCCTTAGATGTCTAAATATCTTTGAAAACGTGGCTCACACGAGTGCCTTCTGCAAAGTACTCAGGCGCTCCCCCTCCATACTCAAAATCTTACAGGATCAGGCTATTACTTAGGCCAAACACCCACTGATTTCAAGCAGATCAGAATTTGACCCGTTTTTTTAAACAGACAGACAAACAAACAAAACCCCAAACCCATCAAAGTTATTTTCATTTTTTGTTTTGAAACCAATTATTTATCTAAATTACTATGATAGCCTCCAAATGTTCCATTTACATTAATGATATGACCAACCTGATGAATCTAAATCAATAGCCAAACTCTCTTTTTGTTTGCATAGGAAACCACATCAGGTTTACAGTGTCAATATTTGGAAGGAATAAGGGCATTGTCAATATTTTGTTCTATGATTTACACTAGCAAGAAGAGAGAAGATATGTTCCTGTGCACAGTCTTGTTTTTGTCTGGGATTTAAAAATTTACTAGGCCTCATTCCATTTCCTGGCAACCAACCTGCTGGCTCTATGTGCACGATAATCATCTTTCTCCTTGGTTTACAGAATGAAGGTTAAATATAGCAGCATCCAGTATAGGAATAAGAGTGGTAAGTTTGGCACTTTCCTTGCATAGAGCTATTCTCAGATTCTTAAGGACATGGTTGAGGTGGCACTTTAACAGAGACTTATTAAGAGATTTCCATGATCCACTGTCATCAAAGTTATGGGACTCACTAATGAGCAAATACAGCCTGGGAGACAAAGTGCAAATACTTAGATACCATGGGATATAATTTTTAAGAGCACCTACATGATTTAGTCACATTTTAAGAAGTAACTTAAACACCTAAAAGTCTCATTGAACTAACTTTAAAAGTCCAAACCAAAGTGTGAAAATCACTTTTGAAAATGAGACACATTCATAAGTCATTTGGCTACTTTTGAAAATTTTAGTCTAGGTCTTTTGAGGTAGACATTTCCTGAGGAATCTCAAAAACAGACTACTGCTTGGGGAACAGAAGGCAGAGTAAGAACAAGATAGTAACATGTGGCACCAGCTCTTATGTAATGGCACGCAATCCCATTGGTCATTTAGGTACAAGAGAAAGGCAAAACCGCTATGGGGGAGAATGATTTTCTGTATTGAAGCTTCTGTGCACTGGCTGCCTGCCTTTGGTATTTGAAAAGACAAGTGTGTTGCTTGTTTTGTGGTTTTCCCCCTTCTAAACTGACAGATTTAATTATCCTAGGTATCGAATGTCAATCAACTGTTTTGAAATAATGAAGATCTATACAGTACTTTCAAATAAATATGCCTTACCACAATCACTACATTGGTCATCTTTTCCAATTCATTTAAAGTCACTGTAAATATACCCTTTGCTTACTGACCTTGGAAAGCTGAAAGTCAATAGCAGTTTTGAAGAAAGTAACTAACCTCCCTGTTCAGAAGAATGATGATTCTTCAGACCAAACATCTGAAGGCACAGAGATGCCTGGAAAATTATAGGTCTTATCAGAAAAGATAGTGTGTAAAAACCAAAAAAATACATAGAAAACCCCCAAAATAAACAAACAAAAACACAAAAAGCTCTCCCACAAAAATTACAATATCTTCTGGTCAAAACAATCATTTTTTTAAAAACTTACTATGGAATCTTGAGCAAACATCATGAGTGAACATATCCGCATGTCTGAATTCATACACAGCCCTTTTCCCAGCAACCACAATTTCATACTGTTAGTCCAATGAATTATTCGTATCTTGGATGCAGTGACCCATTTCCATGGGCTTTAGGCTTTTCCCCAGTCCTGTAGTGTTATTTATATTATTTAAAATGACATAAAAAGGGACATTTCTCCTTGTACTATGTTTTCTGCTGTGGGTGTATTGATACAAGTGTGAGTAACATAGCTTAACTGTGACATTCCCAACTCCAGTGCTTGGTCATATACATGGTTTGGAATCACCATTCAACAAGCAGATTGCTCTGCCATTTATTAATTCATATATTAAGCTAACAGCTGTTTAGCAGAGGAGTTTGTATCCCAATGGTGCTGGCCTATTCTGGACAAACAGGTGCTGTTCAATAGGGGATGGTAGAGCAAGGCACAGAAAATCCACTACAGGTTCTAACTTTTAGGCTTTATCCTTTATTAGGTAGTGAATAAGTGACATAAAAAGGTTTGAGATTGTTGTTTACAGCTGAAATTTAAAAGAGATTTGTGTTAACAAAAATTGTTCCATAGAGCGCTGTGACACAAGAGGTCCAAGAAACCGAAAGTGGATTTGCAGATGGAAATAGATGGAATGGCATTGTTTATTTCCTAGCAAAACTTTTATTAACTCTGTTCTTAGTACTGTGCCTCCATACATGCCACAGGACACAATGTCTGTTGATTTTAATGGCATTGTGATAGCTTGGCAGAGTGTACAGCATGTTCAGTCCCTACCAATAGGCTGTGCACAAGACTATGCAATATGTTTTTAGTTCTCTCACTTTTCCATGCTATGTGAAAGGAAGATTTTCTCTGAACCCTCTTCCTTCCCAACACCCCAATCTTCCCCTTGATTCTCAAATGTTTCAATGTGTGGACCATTAGAAAAGACTCTTCTGACAAATGGTGTCATCGAGCACAGTTTGAAAACTACTTCCCTCTTTAGTAAAGGACAAGCCCATGTGTGTTAATGACATCACAGCTGCTGTGTACAGAACTCAGGCTGAATATTTTAAGACACAAGCCACAATTTTTAAAAGAGGTGATCAAAAGTAGGCTCCTAAACTACAGTTATACACCTAAGAAAGTGGGCTGATTTTCAAAGACCCCAAGTAACAGACCCAATACTTTAAACATGGACAAATCTGTAATCTTGCTGGGTGAAACTGGATGCTGAGCACTTTAAAATCATTCCACCCACTAGGTGCCAAATATGACTTCAGGAGTTTAACTTTTCTCTCCTACTTTTAAAAATCATGAGTCAAAGCAGTTCAGATAATTCAGCAGTCCTGAAATCACCACAATATCTAGTTTGTGTCCTATATCTGATTAAGGAGATAACTATTAATCAATTTCATTTCAAGGCACAAACTTTTGCACATACACTGGACAAAATGCACAGAAATAACTAATGCAGAGCTCATTTTAATTAATCCTTACCAAGAAATAAACACACTTCTTTGGGATTCTTTGGACACAGACATCCATGGAACACCTTTTCCTTCTTTCTTGATTTTTATTTAAAAAAATGCAGATATGCTTTAAAAAATGGCAAATACCAATGTGAATGGAAGGCCCACAGATAACCTGAAAGTCAAGGGTGCTGCATATTCCCATTTTATACATCTCCTAAACTGCTAGTATTAACCCCAAGCACTTCTAGGTAGCGACCACACAGCCATTATTTTACATTAATAGCATTGTTATAGAACCTTTTAAACCATTTCCTCTCCCACTTAAACTTCAATTACAGTTTTAACTTTTTCTTTGTCTTAAACATATGGTAGGCTTTTCACTGAGCCACACATTGGAGTGGCTGCATCAGACTCAGCAGTCTACTCCATAATCTGAATAGATATTTCTCAACTCTCTATGGGGAAAAGCAGGCAGCAAGTATCAGAGATTCAAGACATGCCCATTTTTTTTCCTCTGCTGTTTGTTACTACTGAATGACCCACATATGAGACTGAATGGTTATATAATTATTTTATATAGAAGACTTTTAAAGTTATTTTTCTTACTCTAACATATATACAATATATCTATATATACCCCTGATGATTCTTATTTTAAAGGGACACTGTCATCCCTTTAAGCCTCATAATGAATATAGAAGGCTTTAAAAGCTTGCACAGTATGCAAAGAACAGCTACAGAATTTAGGGTTCATTAGGGTATTTGCTCTAAACCCATGATGTGTAATTATCTCATAACATTTACATTGTGTGTTGTGGCTTCAATTTTTATATATATGTAAATATATAAACATTTTATATGACATCAGTAGGAAATGAAGTCATAGGGTGTATTAATTTCTATGACTATACTTAAAATAACATTTACCTCTACTTAATACAGGCTTTCCCACTGGTATGATATAAAAAGAATATGTTCTACTCATGGGTGAAATCCTGGCTCTACTGAAGACAATGACAAACCTCCTGTCAACATCAATGGAGCCAGGTTTTCCTATTCAGTTTTCATTTGCTAGGTGTGATCATGCTCTAACAATAATGAAGTTATACTTCTCTGTGACTCATGAAACAATATATTTTTGCTGTCTACCTCCATGCCTTTAATGTAGATTGATCCTGTAAGTATTCACTCTTTTGGATACATACTGGTACACATTTTTCAGGTAGACCAAAGTTTGCCTACTTTGTGTACAGCATAAGGAATTTTTTTTATTAAATCTTATTTAGTCTTAATCATAGACCTACTGTATGTCTCTGAACTTTAACTTTTCCTATTAGGTGAAGAAAAGAAAGTTTTCTAACTAGGAACACCACATTATCAGTTTGGCTATTTAACAAAGTGAGAATTTGTTCATTTTACCTTTTGCAATTCAGTTATAAACCTAGTGGCATAGATAGAGACACAATACTATTGTTGTACAAGACATCTATTGTAGCTACTCTCGTTCAGAAAAATACCCAGTAACTGCTGATTTGGCAGACGGATCAGTAAGGGTACTACTATTCACAGTGTTTCTTTTTTCTTCTTCTTTTAATCTACAGAATAAAGTATTTTATGTACATTGGAACCAGTTAATGCCCTTTAGACAGAGTTGTAAGTTGTTTCATAAAGCAAGAAAGACATTTCAGGGAAAACATGTGCCAAAAAGCACAGTCAAAAAGGCTTTGCAAGTTCTGTGTGTCACTGTGAGTCTATGCTGGAGAACACATCTAAAATGGTCAATATTCAAGAGGAATGCTCCCATTTGGAGAAAATACTGCCCCTTCCCTCTTTTAGAACGTGATCACTTCTCTATCAAAAGTCCTGGCTCTTCATATATACTTTAAACTATAAATAAACACTGCATAGTTCCATGTTCTTGATTTGCTTCTTTTTGTCTGTTTTTGTTTTGAAAAATTATTGCAGTACAATTGATTTCTGTTTGAAGTTCAGTAAGGAGCAAACAGCACAGGAGTATGGGTGGTCCGTATAGGCCCAGGTGCTGGTCGCAGGAGTGCTGGAGGAAGTGCTGAAGTCTGGAATAGGGTAGCTGCTGGGGCTGTTCGAAGACTGAAAGGGGAATTCACAGCCACAGCAGCAGCTGCTGCTGCAGCTGCTAGTGGATTTGGTAAGATTCGTGGAGCCATTGGCTTTGAAGGTTCCTTTGAAAATACTAATTTCACCTGTGAGGAAAAGGAAAAAAATGAAAACAGAACTCGTTTATATTAACTACTTGACAGGTTGCTCTTCTTAGTATGCAAATGAAAATATAGACATAGGAGCAGTATTGTTCTGACACAAAAATGAGCTGCATCTCTGTACAGCATCCAAAAGAGCTGCTATATCAAATACTCCAATTAGGGGGTAATATGCCCATTGTGTTTTAGTAGAGGCTATTGAAACCCAATATTATTTTGGTTTGGCATTTTAATGTGGAAACCTATTATTTGATGTGCAATTTCAAATGAAAATTTTAGAGAGTGTTGACAAGACCAGACCAACCACAACTTGTACAAAATTTAAGGAGAGTTACAGTTGTCCTGGAAAAACTGAATAAGAAAGAACTGGCAATCAGCTGGGAAGCGGCCATCTGGATGGGCTGATGATGCCTACCAGAACTTAATGAAAACACACTCCATTTCAATGCATTACAAAGCAAGTACATTCATTATTGTTGCTAGGTAATTTCTATTTATAAAAAGACCATCAATGAACCACTGTTTATAAGTGTCTGCCTCTGCAAAATAAAATAAAATAAACCAAAATTTTCCTCAACTTTTAGCTATGAGCATACCATGATTTGTCATGCCTGCAAATGGGAGATGCATTCCCCGTTCCCTAGTCTACATCAGCCAACTGGATCTCTTGCTGGGAGGAATCAGGAAAACAGCATTTCAGAGCAAGATGCTGTTCACAGTCATGGAGATCATGAAAAGTGGCAGGTATCTCAAAAACACTATTCTGAAAAGTTGTTTTTGATTTTTATTTTTGCAATCACTATTTAGTTGTCTGTGATGTAGTAGTATAACTAAGCACTGCAGTTTTCTCTTTAATGAGCTGTTTTCAGCACTCTGCAACAACAAATACAAATTTGAAAACTGCATTTGTATCTTTCCAACACTCATGATGCTTGACTATATCTGAGAATAATTAAAATTACATTCCAGGGACAGCTCTCATTTTAGTGTGTTGGCATTGATATCTGATATGTGCAAAAACTGCCCCAAAATGAGAAACTACAATCTAAGATGAGACAACAGGTCACATCGGAAGCCAGTGAAAGACTCATGTTGCCTTTATCTACTTTGGTTGAGGCCTTGTGTCCCTGGGATGAAACTAGAGTTGTATGTCGGGGGATGAGACGAGTAAAATGTACATCAGTAGTGTACCTCTCAGGATAAATATGGACATTTCATCCCAGCCAATAAACGGGATGTGTGTGTTCAGATTACACCACACTGCACCAGCTCATTGCCTGGGACTCCTCAGGTCAGGAAAATCTACCCCTGATCACCATCTTGATCACTAAGATACCCGAAATCATGCCCCTTAGCAAATCATGGTGCAAGCTCTTTGCTGCCCCTCCCCCCCCGAAAGGGAAATATTTTTTCTCTTTATTTTCCATTTACATTTCAATAGGGTTTTTACATTTTTTATTTAGAATAAGATCTTCAGAAAAGTCATCTTTTTTCCAAGTTATTTTGTTATATAATAAATAGGATTTGAAGAGCAAGAAAGTTAATGACGACAAGTATAGGTTTTTCCAAGTTATGTTTATGTGCTGGACACCTGTCAGTTTGGCAAGGGATAGAGTCCCAATGTAGTCTGGAACTAACAGTCAGAACATTAAATTCTTGAATAGTATCCCAGGGCAAGTGGTGAAGCCCATTTGTTTGAGACTTTTAAAGCTAGATTGGACAAGG
Source organism: Podocnemis expansa (assembly GCA_007922195.1). Taxonomy (NCBI): domain Eukaryota; kingdom Metazoa; phylum Chordata; order Testudines; family Podocnemididae; genus Podocnemis; species Podocnemis expansa. The sequence continues at coordinate 8,471,521 of ML681964.1, read as the reverse complement.
CATTAGAAAAATATATACCAGGCGTGGCCAAACTGCAGCTCAGGAGCCGCATGTGGCTCTAGAATGAAGAAGTGTGGCTTGCGAAAGAACATCAGCAAATCAACTTAGTAGCTAAAAGTATATGGCTATATGCCTCAGTGCAGCTCTTGAACGTTTAATAATCAACCTGTGTGGCTCTAGAGTTCCATAAGTTTGGCCACCCCTGATATCTTATGGAACAGTAACACATTGGCAGAATATTGAACCAGAGGAGTTACAGAATTGTAACAAATCTTTTCCCAGCTTTAACCTCTATGATTCCATGAATGTAGTAAAGCTGTTAGTTATTCTGGTGCATTTCTGCCATGGAGAAAGGGGCGATGGGGTGGTAATCTCTTTTTAGGCTACTGTAGCTGTAGAAGTTGCTGAATAGTGCTCTGATTCTTTGAAAAGTTTCACAGCTAGTATTCTAATGAAACTATGAAGGCTTTCAATTGGATTTATGGAAGTGCTCCTGCTACTCTTTTCCAGAGAGATGAAAAAGTAATACTTAATGCATACAGTATGTAGTACATTTTCAACAGGCTCTGCAAATACTAATTGACATGCAGCACATCTCTGTAACATAGTTAACTAATTGTCCCATTTTACAGAAGAGTAGACTGAGGCAGAGTGAGTAAGTGACTTGAAAATCTATGTTGAACAAAGTACATTAATCATTGTTAGAACTCATCAAAACACTTATAATTAAAGCAAAGCTAGCATATTTTTGGTATTTTGTCGATTTTGTCAATTCCATTTGAGTTCCAAATAACTGCAGTTTCCCATGTAATGTTGCAGAAGGAAATAAAACAACCCTTCTCCCCCCATTCCCACAAAACTTTAAACCTTATAACAATATGTCACAGCAGCAAGCTAGGACTTCTGCTTCTCTGGTACCTAATGCTTCATTTCTGTTACCTCATCCTCCCAACATGCTTTCCACCTCATTTGCCTTTTTCTTCCAGTTATTGGCTCCTGTCTGGCATGTAGATTATGAGTTCCTGTGGTGCGACTGTCACCTTTACTTGCCTATTCAGCATTAGCACAATGGGGTCCTGATATAGAGGCAGCCTCGACTGGTAGAGAACTGGCTTTGGAGATGCCAGATTCTGCCTCACTGAAGAAAGCTTACACTACAGCTCCCAAGTGAGTAAGTGGTATATACAGTATCAGGGATTTGTTAAGAGCCCACATCAAATACTAAAGTAATGAATCTTAATGAATAACTATATTGCATTACACAAAACACAGCTATATGCAGATCATCTGATGGATGGATGTGAGGTTACACTCCACTACCTCATCAGGGAGCTAGAGTATTTTTATTACTAAAAGCAAGACCCTGAGAGGGTTTTATTTTGCTTCTGGCCCAAGTCTTTGTCATTAACAACATCTGGCCCTCAAGTAGAATCTCTTCTGGAAGGGGAACGTGAGCAGCCCTGGCATGAAACTGCATAAAACTATAGAAATTCTTTAAAAAATGTGCTTAATTTAACCCAGGTAAATTTAACAAACACAAATTTAGAATAAAATAAAAAATATATTTTATGGTGGATGCTAACCAGCAATCTGATCAGGAATCTCTTGGGGATTCACTGTGGAAGATGCAGATAGGTTCACGATAGCCCTTGTCATTTTGGGGAACTAGCCTTCTACTCCCCCCCCCGCCCTTTTTTTTTTTTTAAAGTTTTTAACAACCTTTATGATAGAGCCCTGTTCTGAGATCATCTCTAGTATTACTCCAAAAAAGGAGCTTACAGGCCTTAGTGCAAGGCCCACAGAAGCTAATGGAAAGACTGCAGTTGTCCTCAGTGGGCAGTGATAAGGCCCTTTTATAGTGAGCTATCAATTCCTACTTCCATCGACCACTGAGAACTGACATTCTTCACCCCTAGGATACATCTGTGCTGCCCCAAGAGATTTCAGGAACAGATTTAGGAATATAATCCCACTTTGATTCCAGGCTATACCTGAAGCATATTCTGAAACCCACTCTATCATTCAACTTTTACACGTTATTCCCCATGATATCTTCTGAAAAGCCTTCCCAGTAGAACATCATGGAAGAAAACATTTGCTTACCCCAAGCGGATGTGCTCCCTTTTGGAGTTTGTTATAAGGACTGTACTTAGGTTTAGGGGGTTTCCCAGCAGCTCTATCTTTGTGCCTTCTACTACTTATGTGCTGTTAAAAAAGATAAAAAGATACTAAAATTACTTTCTTTTAATTAGTATCACATCAATAGTTCATTTCAACTACTGCCTTTCTACAGGTGTGCTCCAGTGCTGAACACTACTGCTGCCCATGATAGCATTAATTTGAGTAATTTAAAATAAAACAAAGCAATAATTTAATATATAATCATTCAGATGCATTTCAACTTGAAGCACCTCTGCTTTGTGTTTTGTGAGTGGCATCCAAATGGCTCAGCCAAGGGCTAACTCTGCTCCTATTGAAATTGAATGGGAGTTTTAGCAGCATAAACTTTGCGGGAGCAAAGTTAGGCCTTTTTGAAAAAGCCCACCTTAAAGCACCTTGAAACACAATTAGCTGCTGCACAGCAATAACAAGAGAACATGAGGACACTCCCTACCCAGAAACAAAATGCCATGAGACTTTTAATGTCCATATAGGACAGACTGGAGCTTTCAAGGATTCACCTGAAAGACTGCCAAACAGGATGGTGAGTGCCAGTCCATTAAAACTAAAACAACATGAATGCAAACTCTATACAAGCTATTAGATCGTGCAGTAATTTTCTGTACAGATTCTATGGAACATTAGATGCTAAGAACTGTTTTTCCAGAATTATTTTTTTCTGAAAAGAATTATTGCAAGTAAGATAAACAAGAAAAAGATTCCCTCATCCCCAAAAGTGTAAAACAGGTACAAATGTAGTCCATCAAAGTATTTATATCCATACTTTCTTAACTAGCTTTCCATTCCAAAAGGCACATAAAGTAACTAAGTGTTTTTCAGAACAATGGCTTTGTTCATCTGAGAGAGAATGATTGACTATAACTTAGTGTAATTGCAATTTAGAGGTTAAGCCTATTGGTTGCAGAGGAACACTGATAAAAACAGCCTACAAGCCTTTTGAGGTTTTTCAGTGTTCTATAAAAAGACCTTTTCCACACACACCCACATCCTCATGCATACAAATATCACACAGCACACAAAATGACAGGGTTTATTAAACCATGACAATAATGGTAGTCTAAAGACACTTGTAACATATTGTCATTTTGAGAGTGATTCAAACAGTTTTTAAACGTATATAATCAACAGTTTTTGAGGAAATGTACTTTATCTGATGGGAAATCAGACCAAAAACAAACACACACAAGACAAGCCCAACTACAAAAGGTAAAAGCAGAAAGTTCCATTTAGATTTGAATTCTCAGATACTGACATATGCTAACTGCTTAAGTACTTAGAATCATAGGGTATGTCCATACACACTGTTTAACTCGAAATAATGCTAGTTATTTCCATTTTAAAAAAATGGTAGGTCCACATGACGTTCTCTTATTTTGAAATGAGGAGTTCCCTCATTTTCATATAATGAAAGTTATATCAATATAATAAAACCTAGTATTATATCGATATGACAGGTAAATCAAAATTGTTATTTCAAAATAACACAGTGTGGACATATTATTTCAATTTAACTGTTATATCGATTTAACACTTTTCACCCTTTTCCTTCCCAGGTGCTTTCCTTTTTCTATATATTGGGTGGGGGCATGGTCCACTGAGGGTGCCATAATGTCACACCTTCCATGGTACCCCTCTTCTGAATCGAAATAGCAAAGTCCTGTGTCTAGACATGATATTTTGTTTTGGGATTTTTTGGTGTGGACCTGTTAAATCGATTTATCTTGTATCAATTTAATTATTTTTATATTGATTTTATTAAATCAATATAAGTAAAATTGATTTAACCATGTACGTGTGGACATAGCCACAGAATCATAGGGATGGAAGGGAGCTTGTGAGGTCATCTAGTCCAACCCAGTCCAATGTTTCACCAAGAGGCGTCGCTGGTGCTGGGCTTGCAGGGCTTGAGCCTTGAGTCCCAGTTCTTTTCTCAGGCCAGCAGCGTTCCTGGCTTTACCACCTTCCTAATGAGAAGGTTTTTCCTAAAATCCAACCTCAACCACCCCAGCTGCAGCTTGAAACCATTACTCCTTGTTTTGTCCTCTGTTACCACTGAGAACAGCCTAGATCCCTCCTCTTTGTGGCACCCCTTCAAGTAGTTAATGGTTGCTATCAAATCCCCCCTCAGTCTTCTGTTCTGCAGACTTCACTTCTATAAGAACAAGACAGAGTCAAGGATTCACTGTTGTCCGAGTTGTTTAAATACCTGTTTAAGTTGTGTCTCAGAGTTTACGTGCACATCACAAATTTCACAGTGAAATGTTTTGTTTTGTAGGCCTGTGTTTCCTTTATTAATAGGTCCCTTGCCTTTGACGCCTGCCCGGGGAAAGGCCTTAATAGTTCCACTTCCATTCCGAGCTTCCAACATAGTTTTGTGCTTAGTGCCTGGAGAGATTCCAAATTGGAAACAGATATTTTGGGCAAGTTAATTGCATTTTATTATTTCAACCTTCAAATGCATATAAAAATTATATATCTCAGTTTTGTCTAGTGTGTAATCCTTTGAACACGTCCAAATAGCCCATATCAGTTTGATGATAAAGTAACAATATTTCACATTTAATTACCTGGTATTTAATTATTAAATTGCACTTATCTAAGCAACAAAACAGGAATAGGCAGCCACCACCAATAAATAGTGGCATGCTCAGGATGTCCTGAGGTGAAGTTAAATGGGTGTGACTTCTCTGTATTAATGCCTGCTGCTAATAAGACATGAACTGTAGTTGAAAAGGAAGAGAAATTTAGCTATCAAAGATGTTGCTGACAGTGATTTGTAGGCTGCTGCAATGGGAGCAATAAACAGTACTTTTCATGCAACAGAAACATGAACCCACAATTAAATAATCAGTTCCCAAATCCTGGAGGTTACAAAAACAATAAATAACTCAGAGAATACAGGTTCTAGCCAGCAACCTAAGGACCTTAAATGGCCTGGGGCAGAAACCAAAATATGAAAGAAATATGGTCACTGCTCACAAATGTTACTAAAACAAATTATAGGTAGAAAAATCAATAGAATGTGTTTGATTGTGGTACCTTTACTTATGTTAAATAATACCTCACAAAACTGATTTAAATGGGGGCACTCATGGTATTCAATATTCATAATGGTGTTACAGTGTTATTCAGAATTCACTCTCTTTCTCTCTCACTGGACTAGTAACCTAAAGATTTTTTGACTTTTTATTGTGATAAACACATAAGGCCAGATCTTGACCTGGTGGTGAATTTGTTTAGCTACGTTAACTTTGATGAAGCCACACCATTTTAAATCACCTGAAGATCTGGCTCAGAACATTTAAACTATTCCAACTTCTTTTCACCAACAGAAATAATAAACTTGCATGTTTTGTTTAAGGAACCCTGCACCATGCCAAAGTTATTTCTTTTGAATTTTAACTTAAGGCATTCCATTGTTTCATATCTATAATATTTCAGCTCAAACCCAGTCTTTATCATAACTAGTCCCACAGGGTCTCACACTATTACAACAAGTTCTTTACCCAAATAATCCCATTAGTTATGTTTGCCTACTTGCCTTATGTGTCCTCCAAACTAGTAAGAAATATGCACCTGTCAGTTCTAAACTTCTCTAGTGTCAAATCTACCTATTGCAAACTTATAATCAATCATGAGGCATTAGACAAGGTCATAAATCAACACTGAATAATCTTTATTACAATGTTGTTTTAGACTTTTAGCTTAGCTTTATCTCTCTTCTCCAAGTCCATGGTCTCTGTTTTTGGCTATTTCTACATTTTTTCTAACCTTCTCTACATTAGGAAATGTTTTCAAACATCCCATTGGTGATAGTGATGTTGAGAGCTTTATTATAGAGAAGACGTAAGCTGCTGATCCTTAACCTTGCTTACAAGATGTCCAATCAAAATGGTGTTTTACAGGGTAGCCCATCTACAGGAGAGCTTTCCCAACACTAACAATGCTAGGGGAAAGCAAGTGTTAAATCTATGGGAAAAGCAATTGCTAGTGGCCAAGCCATAGCCATTACCAGCCAATTTGTCAGCTTTATATATATATATAGATTATTATTATTATTATTATTATTATTATTATTATTATTAGTCTGTATGGCTACTAAACCCCATAGTGTAGCAAGAAGTTTGAACTCTTTATCTTTATGTTTTGACTGGCTGATGAACTTTTTCAGTATAATTTATAATATTTTAGACCAAAATAACAGAATTATTTTTGCTATTTGGCATAAATGAATGCAAATTCTGAGAACCAAAGGTAAGAACACCCATACAGGATCAGATCAATGATTCACCTAGTAGTATTCTGCCTTCTGACTGCAGCAAGTGCTAGATGCTTCTGAAGGAATGAACAGAACAGGGCAATTATCAAATGATCCATCTCCTGTAGTCCAGTCTGAGTTTCCCGCAGTCAGAATAACAGAGTATGAGCTGTTACTTGGGAAGCAATCAAAAGTGAAATTTAAGAAAACTGGTAACTTAAAGGTACTAGACTTCCTTTTCTCCCCACTTATGAAAGACTCTCTGCATGTCATTTTTATTCTTTAATAGTTAATGAATTCCATGTAATTGCCAGTTTTCTGCCACCTCTTTGTCCCCTGCTGCAAAAGATCTAATCTATTCAGAGGAAGATAATTGCAGAGCTCTTGAGACAGAAAAGAAATTGCTACATCTCACCACTGTTGTGCGCCTCCAGCTGTGAGGTGGAGTTGACAGCAACCTTGCATAGTGAACAGTAAAGCAGCCTTTTTGCCTTTTCTTCCTCGGTCTCCACAGAAGGGCATGCATTGCTGCTACTGGCTGTAGTGGGGAGTTTTTCCACTTTAGAGGTGATCTCAGTTGTCATAACACTGTTTTTCCGAATTTCCACTGTTGTTGTCGTTGATATTGCTGGTGTCCCTGTGGTAATATCTGCAGTCAAAATAAAAAGGAGATGGGAAAAAAAAATAAAAGCAGTGACCTTTTTCATTTGGAATCCTCATGTTGCAGCTACAAAGAGATGCCTAATATTTCAGGAAAATGTTGAGTAATCATAATCAACTAAATCTGACCTTTTTCTTATTACTAGAGAACATTTGAAGAATTTGTTATATAGAAACACCACACATACTAGACCCTGTATAGTTACTAAACACACATTTCTTAAACTGAAAAGGCATTTGACTATTGAGACCTTTCTTCTACAAATGTAGTATATTTCCCTAACGGTATGTTCACACACACTTCTTATTTCGAAACAACAGAGGTTGTTTTGAAATAAGAACTGCCATGGCCACACGATGCACAGCCATTTCGAAACAAGCAAACTGCTTGTTTCAAAATGGCCGCCATTTTTTCGGAACGGCTAAAACCTCGTTTGGTTTCGAAACAGTGTTGTTTCAAAACCAGTGGTTTTGAAACAGCCCTGTGCGGACATGTTGTTTCGGAACAAAGTGTTCCGAAACAACATTTGACGTACCTCCCAGGGTGCTTAGCACCCTGGGAGGAAGGGCTGCCCTCAGCACCCTGGATAGGGAACCCTCAGCACCCTGGCCAGGGTGCTGAGGGCTGTCCACTGGCCGGCGGAGGGGACTGCAGGCACCCGCAGGGTGCAGCGCAGAGGGGTGTTGCACCCTGCGGGTGTCTGCAGCGGACAGAGGACACCCGCGGGGTGCAGCGCAGCCCCGCGCCTCGCCCCGTGGGTGCCTGCAGCACTCTTCAGGCACCCATGGGGTGCAGCGCCCCTCTGCACTGCACCCTGCACGTGCCTGCAATCCCCTCCCCAAGCAAATAGCACGTCCACACTGTGGACCTGCTATTTCGCTCCCTTATTTCGAGGACACTGTTTTTGTCCTTCGAAATAAGGTGTTTCGAAATAAAGAGTTATTTCGAAACAGCTTGTTTCAAAACGTCTTGTTTTGAAACAAGCCGTCCCTGTGTGAACATAGCCTAATAGAGTTCATATCAGTTATTAGTAAATTAGGCAGTTAACATTTGTGCATAGTCCTTTGTGCTTGTAAAGTGCTGTGTAGTATCATCATATTTTTTATCTTTTAATGTTCTGTACTATTCTTAAAATCATAGGACTCTGAAATAAGTCAGAGAGTGACAAAATATTAAATTGATATTATTCTTGCTCTTGGCTGAAAGTAATAGATTAAATGCTGTGGACAGCCACTGGCCCTCAGACCCTTGGGCGGTCTTGCCCACTTCTCCCCACCCCCTCTCCTCCCATAACAGGACTCACAGGCTCATTCCTCTGTGCCTTTTTATTTACGGTATACAAATGGAACCCCCACTCCCAAACACGGCCTGTATGGCCCTGAGACTTTGGGCTATTCACCCTTCCTTCGCTAGGAGACAAACTGAGTAGAGAGTTTCCACTCTCCTCCCTAGCTGCATCTCTTCTCTGGTTTCTTCCTAGCTAGCATACATAATCGTTCCAGCTAGGGAAACAGCTGTTCTCTCTTGCCTCGTTGGGCAGGGGTTCTGGCTTACTCCATCAGCATGGTTAGTTCTGGCTTTCCTCTTTGCAGTATAATGCCCTACTGGCCCACTTCACCCCAGCCCAGGCCACTGGGTTGGGAGGTCGCAGAGGCACCAAGGGCCTAATCACCCTCTAATTTTTCACAATGAGTAACAGTAATTTTTTCAACAAGCTGTAGAAATACAATTAGTTTGTTTAGAAAAATGTGTGTATAACTATCATACACAATGCTATTCATATAATGTACTTTAGTTATTTAAATATTTCCTATATAAGAAAGCATTTATCCTCAGCTGGAGACTCCTTTTCCAAAATTAAGTTAAATTAAATTAAAGATACACTCAAAATATATTCTATAGACACCATTATTGTCATGATATAAAGCGCACTTACAGTATTTTGTGATGGCACCAGAGTATAGAGATGTATGGCTTTATATTTTTCCTTACTCATCTATTTTTTAAGAATATCAAAAGCAAAATGTACTTACTAAATCATATACAAAGCATCCATAAAAGCTCCTATATATTTGTTTTTTTACAATAGGATTATGTTTTTTATTGAACACCCATGAGAATAAAATGTGGAAGATGATATTTAAAAAACATAGTTCCAAAGGGGTAGCCATGTTAGTCTAGTTCAACAAAACAAACAAGGAGTCAGGTAAATAAATTTGTTAGTCTTTGAAAGTGCCACCAGACTCCTCGTTTCATTTATTTATTTATTTATTTATTTAATTTAAAAATTTACGTGTTGATCTACAAATTATTACAGCAAATGAAATTGTAGACTTGTGACATTAGATATAGCTCAACCAATCATAAAACAGCTGACTTGAGTCTGCATGCAGTCCTATTAGTTAAATTAATGTAAAAGATGGGGGGGGAGGTATTTACAATTGAAAGCTATTTCATGACTATCATTTCATAGCTTTAAAACATGACCTGATCACATCTATTGCATATATGAAGAAAGATTTCCAAATACATCCGATTCATGAAATATCATATAAGGTTTGTAACAAATTTGTTGTTATTATATATACATCCTAGGAATGAAGCCAGACCACAAATAAGAAACAACACTGTAGTGAAAGACGATGGCAAAACAAAGTAATGCCATTTGTAGACTGGATAACCAATCACAGACAAGTTCCTCTCCATGGCCCTGAATCAGAGAAACTTGTGACTATGTGCTTAAAATTAAGTTTGTGCCTAAGTGCTTTCCTGAGCAGGCGCAGCTGCTGAACGGGAGCCTAACAGTCAGACTTAGCCACACTTACTGACGTTGAGTAGCACCTTCCTCCATTAGAAGTCCTTCCAGCTTCCTTATGGCTACTCCTTGAATAAAGGAACTACTCAACATCAGTGAGGATAACTGAATCTGGTGTTATATACCCACAGTGCAACTTCTCTTCTGCTGACTACATAACCCCCATTCCGTCAGTGTCTCACCCTAAGTCATGTGCCCCAGTCCTCTACTCATTTTCATTGGTCTCTGCTGGACTCTCTCCAATTCGTTTACATTATTTCTGTACTGGGAGGCCCAAAACTAGACATGGTACTCTAGATGTGAACTCTCTAGTGGCAAATAAAGGGAATAATCACTTTCCTTGATCTGCTGGCAGTGTTCCCACAAATACAGCCCAAAATGCTGTTAGTTGTCTTGGCAGCAAGAGCACACTATTGACTCATAACCAGCTTATTCTATACCTCTAACCCCAAGGTCCTTTTCTGCAGAACTGTTGCTTAACCCCTTGGTTCCCAGTTTGCAGCAGTGCATGAGCTTCATCTGTCATAAGTGCAGCTAGTTCCAAAGGGGTAGCCATGATAGTCTAGTTCAGCAAAACAAGCAAGGAGTCCTGTGACACTTTTAAATACTAACAAATTTATTTATTGCATGAGCTTTTGTGGGAGAAAACTGTCTGACAAAGCGGAATTTTCTCCCACAAAAGCTCATGTGATAAATAAATTTGTTAGTCTTCAAAACTGCAGCTAGGGGTTTCCTTTGGAGAGAACAGGCAAGGGATTTTTAAAACTTGACTCAACTAAGATATTGTCATGGACACTTCCGCATTAGCAATGTAGTGGACAGGAGTTAAAGTATAATTTGGTGGGCCTTGGAACCCTCCTAATCGGTAGGCCCCCTTCCCATATTGTCTGGGTCTCGTTCCTGCATGTGCAGGCCCCAGCCCAGGAAGGATGAGGGCATGGGAGGTGGAGGAATGGAGCAGGGGCAGGAGGCGGGGGTGTTGAAAGGGTGGCTGGGGTAGGAGCAGGAGATGGGGGCAGTGAAGCAGAGGGTGGGAGGCAGGATGTGTCAGGGTGGTGAAAGGAAGCATGAACAGGAGCTGGGGCAGAGAAGGAGTGGATGGAAGCAGGACATGGGGGGGAGCAGATGCAGACGGTAGGGGCGGTGAAGGGGCCAGGGGCAGGTGAAGGAGATGGGGCAGAGAAGGGTGGGTGGTGGCAGGAGATGGGACAGAGAAGCAGTGGGTGAGCAGGAGATGGGGGCAGGGAAGGGGTGAGTGGTGGCAGGAGGTAGGGGGCAGGGGCAGGTAGTGTGATGGTGAAGAGGACTGGGGGTAAGAAGTAGGCGCACAGAAGGGGTGAGTGGTGGCAGGAGATAGGGCAGAGACAGGAAGTGGTAGGTGCTGAAGGGGGCAGGGGCAGGAGATGAGGGCAGAAAAAGGGTAGATGGTGGCATTAGGTGGGGGTAGGGGCAGGAGATGGGAGCAGAAAAGGGTTGGAGCAGGGCAGTTGGAGGACTGGGGCTATATGGGAAGAGGACTCTGGCCTGCTCACCCATCCAGTGCCCCTCTGCTGCTGTGGGGAGCTAGGGGACCCCAATTGGGGCCAGCCCAGCAGGAGAGAGTCTGCCCCGCTGCTCCCCACACCAGCCCCATCCCCAGCCCACCTTGCCTCCCCGGAGCCTGTGCTGCAGAGCCAGAGCAGCCTCAGGCCCACACTCCCAGCTCCCACTCCTCCTTTGGCCCAGGCCCGGCCCCAGGACCCCTTACCTGGCCACCAGTGCAGAGTGGCACTCCACAGGCCACTCCCCCCACCCCCGAGCAAGCACTGACTGAGCATGGTCAGAGACTCTGAGCATGCTCAGTCAGAGCAGGCTCAGGGTGAGAGATTTAAAAATCTCCCAGCCTGGGGGAAGCTTGCTGCCCTGCCAGAACACATCAGAACAGCATTCCGTGGCATGCTATTTTTAGGGGCTCAGCATTCGGTGGGCCCCTAAAAATAGAAAATGGAGCCAGAACACTCCATTCTGGGGCCAACTATTTTAAATGGTGGGCCCTAGAATGCAGTGTTCCAGCTCTATTTTCTATTTTTAGGGGGCCTGGAACGCTGACCCCCTAAACATAGGGGACCCTGGAACACCATTTCAGTGCATTCTAGCTTAGTTTAACCCCTGGTAGTGGACTAGGTGGTCCTTTTCATCTGTCATCTCTCTCTCTATATATATATGGTGCATTGCACCACAATTCTGAATCCTTGTGCTTAGAAAAAAATGTGATTTGGGTGACACCTTTTTTGTGTGAATAGGAATGAGACATTCCAAAAACGAAGAGAGTTTCATACATACAGAAACCTTCATACACAGGGCATAAAAGAAACATCCATAAAACCGTATCATAGTGCATATTGTATGTAGTTCTATTTCAGCATATGTCCCCATATTTGTAAACAAGCTGATTGGCTCTTCTGCATAAGATGGCTAAGCTCCAAAAGGTGCAAAGAATTAGTTAAGTAAACTATAGTCTAGCTTCATATTCAAACATTATCAAAACTCTCAGGTATTGTCTTAAGGCTATACAAATTCTAGAAGCAGGCTCTGATTTCAGTCAGGCCACAAAAAATTTAAAATAGTCTTAACGCATAATAGCTCCACTTCTACATGGATACAGCATGTTTTCATAAGGTCACATTGAGACCTACATTATAGTCTTTGTTTTCAAATGTAAAGATGAATCTTTTGGAGCTGTTTGAGTAAACTCTTGCTGTCTGTTTTTTGTGCTATTCAACAGTGATGAGTGATGTCATAATTCTCCCCATCCATAAGCTTTTCTTGATGCCACCAATTGCACAGTTAAAACAGGTGCTACTGGTGTCATGGATCTCAGCATAAGGGGATATATAATATTATATATTTTTGCCTTTATACATGCTCTCACAGTCTTTACTGTTACCAGAAAATCAATATAATCAATATTTCACCCTGTAAAGTGGATACTCTACACACTCGTGACATATTATTCTACTGTTTTTCTGGGAATGGAAAAGAACACCTAGTAGAACCCAATTTTATGGACAGATAAGAAAAAAGACCTTATTCATACTTTTGTTGGGAAATTCAGGGAAAGTACATAGTTTTCTTTTGAAATAGTCTTGTAATTTTCTTTAAAAAAATAGTGATAAACACTAAAGAATTTTACTTCTCCTTTAGTTTATTAAGGAAATGCTCAAATCCAAAAAGCATGTAGAGAAAAAAAAATTCTCTGCTTAGACTATGAGCAGGACAACATATCTGCTAAATACCTTAATACATGGCTGACATGACAGCTGCAATATTATTCTTTTAATTTCATCATTGAGTAATGGTGGTCATATGGGTGACCTCCTAGGGCAAAATACAGTGCCTGACTGGAGCTAGGACATTGTTCCAGGATGCAGTTCTTTTGGGTTTGTCCACACATCTGTTTTATTTCAAAATAAAAGAGATTAGGTCCACACAACGTATTCTTATTTCAAAGTGACGGGCTTCGTCATTTCAAAATAAGAGCTGTCATTTCAAAATAGCTTAAACATACTTTAAATCAAAATGGCTGTTATTTTGAAATGGTTATTTCAAAATAACGCTGTTTGGATGCGTTATTTTGAAATAACTATTATTTCGTAATAACACTTTTGCCCTTCTCCTTCCCAGGGTGCCTTCCTTTTAGCCTATATTGGGTGGAGGCATGGCCCGGGGAAGGGGCCATGTTGCCACACCTCCCATGGTACCCCTCTCCTAAAGCAAAATAGCAAGTCCTGTGTTTGGACATGCTATTTTGCTTTGAGCTTTTCCCTTAATTCAAATTAACATTTTCTTAATTCAAATTAACTTATTTTGAAATAAGGACTTTATTTCAAAATAACTCATTTAGAAATCACTCATTTTGAAATAACGATGTATGTGTGGACATAGTCTTTGAGAATATTATTACATTATGGCTATTGACTGCTTGGAACTTATAAATATGTGCTGTGTTTTGGTGATATCTGTAAGTGATACAGATGATGGCTATTTGCTAGCCTGTTCATCTTTCAAGTGGTGATTTTGAATTTTCTTGTATTGAACACTACTACAGCAAAATTCGTCTCATTTAAAGATAGTCTCAGCAATGCCTTCAACTACTTTAAAACTTTGTTTCTTCATATCAGACTTATGAGCCAGTGGGTTCTAGGCATGCTTTTTATTGGCTCAAAGAAAATCAGATAAGTCATACAGTGCAAGAAAAAAAAAATCAAAACTTTCAGCACCCATTCTATATAAGAAGGGCTAGCTAGTTTAGCACTTATCCTAATCTTATATGAAATTAGATATTTATACCAGTCTTCACTGCTGGATTTGTCCTACAAGGACCAATATGCCTTTAGCATAAAATAGAACATTTCTTAAGGCATGTTCTATGCTTGAGGGTATGGAAAAATAAAAACTTAACTTTGGTTTTTACTCTGCCTGAATGTCTGACCTATCTGATTGCTGATTTGCATTTTACCTTTTAATTATCTTGAAATGAAAAAGAAGATATAGGCTTTTGTTACTCCATCTGACTTCATTTTAAAACATAGGCATCAAAGCAAGACCCTGTACACAAATCAAATTAAATGAGCCAAATGCCACCAGCATAGTATTTGACTGATTGCAAACACCAGTGTGGACATAGTATATTTTACTTATATACCTTTTAATAAATTTCCCTCTTATAACAATATACATTCCACATATACAGTTTTATTAATACTGACAAAACCAATAAAAGGGAAAACTATTCAAAATACACATTAGTTCTCAGTGGAAAGTCATGCCAAGTCTAAAGCTATAAACCCTCGTTCATGTAGACTTTAGAGTTGTCTGTAAAAGATTAAGGCAGAAACATGCTAAAATTTTAAAGTTTAAAAAGAGGACACTAAAACCCCCTTCCCATCATTCTTCCAAGTTAACCAACATATAGGTCTTTGAATATATTAAGGGACTCCTTTCTGTATGCAGACTGGTGCCTTCAATCCAGGGCACTGCATTAAATGTATAAAGGATTTAAGACACCAGCAATAAGTCATTTTAATTGACAACTGCTTGAAGACTGAATCAGCACTTATTAGCAATGCATTATGACAACTCTTTAAGAGCTATTTCAATAATATATAACCTAAAATCAATCCTGAAATTCAGTAACAGTGCAAATGTGAAAGAAATGTTTCTAGCCACACTGGCTTGCAGCACAATGCTATTTTCAAACCAATGGCCTGCAGCAAATATTCATTATTGTAACTGTCACTGTTCAGCTTTGGTGTAGAAACAGATTACTAATGTTGCATAGAATGTGACTGCAGCAACAAATTAAAGGGAACGCTTCAGATTGCACAGTGAACTGATGGTCTCATCTTAATATAGCCGTACTGTAAGTACTTAAAACAATCTATAAAAGACAAGATCCAATCAGTAGCAAAATCAAAGATTTATTTTCATAATAAAAACAAAAGCATACAATACATAAAAAGCATGTATGAGTATCAATTTATTCTATAAGGTGCAGACCTCATAATTTAGGTGAGAAACCACAATTGAGTTGTTAAGGTCTTTCTAAGTAAACAGGATTAATTTAATATCCCAAATATAGTCCCATGACTTTTCTTTAGATTAAGGATACAGAAATCATAGATCATTTTCCTCTTCTCTCTGAGAATGAATAAGTCTCACTCACCAGTTTTTGCTACTAAATATATGAGTTCCTCATTCTGAAATTGTGCATAGACCTTACCTGGAGGAAGGTGGGTTTAAAATAAATCATAACTGTTTATGAGCTTCCTCCCCACAGCCTCAGAAACAATGGATATTAAATAACCAATTTAACATGTACATATACAACCAAAGAAGCTACAATTTAAGTTAGTTGAAATTTTGGAACTGATTTCAATAGGTTGAGAAATTGGCCCAATAAGTTGTACAAACAAAATATTTTTATGTGAAAAGTAATTCTATGACAATTTAGTACTTTATAATAGCTAGGAGTATTAGACTATTAATATTCTGCTGCTTCAAAAGTTATTGATTCCATTTCTGGTTTAATTTCATCTGATGCTCACCAGGTAGCAGACAGCTAAGTTATTGTGCTTGCCACTCTAGGGTTTCAGGAGGCAACTAAGGAAGGTTATGTCTCCAAATGCAAATGACATTCAATGGGAGTTGGGCACCTAACTCAGCAGCTTTGAAAATCCCATCCTGAGTGTTTGCTGTAGTAGTTATATTTGTTTATGAGATACTATTTGCATCTATTAATGCAACAGCAAAGTATATTAAAACAAAACTGCCTTCTCAAAAATATATCAAGGCTATGGTTTCCAAACATGGGTGACAAGTGAAATTACTCACATGCTTAAAATTAAGCATGTGTTTAAGTGGATCAGGGCCTTCAATAAGTAGCTTGATTTCCAATTTCGCTGAAACATGCAACTTACATTTATTTCAGTCCAAAATCATTGGGCCTGTGCGTAGTCATCACCATCGCTGAAAACCAGGACATTTATCCACATGACTGAAAATGGATTTAGAAGCGTAATTTTTTAACCCAAGTTTGAACATTTTGGCCCCTATGTTCACAGTCACACACATATACTATGAGTGTGTATATTTTATGGCTGGTTTTATGGCTGGTTAATATTGGGCATGTTAGAATGTACTTAATAAAAGAGTCTTGTAAGTATGCTGTTGTTACAGGACACCCCTGCATTCACACTCTACACACTAGTGTAATAATCTTTGTTCAAAGCATACCTTCTAAAGCCTTATTTGGTGGTGAGTATTGTCTTGATAAACGATTATGTCAACATTGTGTCTGAAGTAACAAGATTCCCCCGTGTGATGTAATTACAAAGTTCCAAACCCACAGACCTGCCCAGGCAGAAGGCAGATCTGTCTTCTAGAAAGAAATGTGTGCTCTGCTTAATTTTCATGTAAACAGGAAACAGAGTCATCAAGCAGGAAGGGGTGATGAAGGAAGTGCAACCAGGTGGAAAAAACAGCAGGGAATGTTCTTCCATGTGGATACTTCAGCTCTGACTTCTCAGCCGGAATTTGATTCTAAGATGGAGACTGCAACTATAAAATAGAGGAACGAGGACTTCAAAGGACCCTCCCTCTCACTTCCTCCCCCCCCCCATGTATCACATTCAAAGCACCTGAAAAGACAAAGGAAGCAATTGTTGCACATGGAGGGAAGGGTCCTGCCCTGAACAGTTTGGTCAGAAGGGCTACTGAAAGCATCTGGTGAGGAAACTTTGCTTTAAATCTAATACAGTTTGTTAAGTTAGACTCAATAAGGTGACAATTTTGGTGCAGATATTAAAAGTCATGGGGTAGAAATAGGGAATAAACAATAAATCACAAACTCATTGAAGACAAAGCCTACGAAAGGCTGAAGCTGAAGCCTGAGCCCCACTACCCAGGGCAGAAACTCAAGCCCCATCACCCAGGGTTCAAGCCAAAACCTAGGACCTGGTAGCTCCATCTCGTCTGAGTTATTGCAATTTTCAACAAGTTGTGTAGGGTCTTGTAAAATCACAGACTGTGTGACCTCCATGATGGAGCCATAGTCTTAGGCATCAGTAAGCTTATTGTCTTTATTTTCTGTGTAAACTTTTCAGATTTTATACCTCATTACTTGCACTCACTTAAAATCTCTCTTTTTATAGTTTATAAACTTGTTCTATCATTTTACCTAATCCAATGCATTCAAGCTGAAGTGTATAGGTATCTCCATTTGGGGTGACAAGCTGAATGTACATAATTTTCTTAAAGGAATAATGGACTTAATATAATTGTACTGTCCAGGAGAGAGCTAGGCAGAAAAGGAATATGTTGGGGGGGGGGGTGCGCAGTACAATGGGGAGTATGCAGGGAATCACCCTGTGGTAATTTTTACAGCTGACTACCTCCTCCCACCCTCCAAACACACAGCTGGAAGTAAGTTACGTGTTGGAGGTTCTTTGTGAACTGCAAGGCACTGTGAAGGGCACCCCAGGATACAGGGCAGGAAAAACACAGCTATTCATTAGTCTGATTTGTACCCTGATATGTGACAAGTGTTATGGTAGCTCTGATCACACTTTCAGTTAAGGCTGAGCTGAGTTTTGCACTTAAAGGAGGGAGTCATTCATTGTGGTACATATGAAGAATGCAAGTCTAACCTCTCCTGAAAAAAATGCACTCACTCTTCAAATAAAGAACAAATTTTCTGAAAATTTATATGTAACTGATTGATTTATAAGTTAAAATTAATTTCAAAATGGATAGTTTTAAGAAATTCAGTTTCCAGTGTCATACCTTAATTTGGCCCCAAAAGATCCTAACACTTGAATGTTTTTTTGCGTTCTTCAGTATACAGTAACAGAATCAGACATTTACTTCTTTCGGTTAGGTATAACCAACTATTGACAGCTATGATGTTTAAAACTATGAAAGTGGTATTGTATATTATGGATGGTATTGAACCTGCCATAATATAGGATTTCAAAGCTCCAGACTAAAATCTAAACTATTTCTTTTCAGACAAACATACTATTTGAAAATCACTGTGCACGTGACTCTTCTGGCTTCACTTTTAATTGCTGGGAATTCTACTACTGCATGGAAGCCGTAATAAAGCTCCATTACTCCTACATGTTTTACTTTCCTTTGTTAAGACCTGCATCATGTGGCAGAAATTCGTCAGTCTGAGGTGGATACAGTGAGGCTTTCTTTGGAACCCCTGAACACTACTCTCTCAACAAATAGAAGGAGCATTGTTGAGAGACACAAGTACAGGTGGTCTTCTCTAAGACCAGCACATTGCCTTCCCAGTGCTCCCTACTTCTGGTCATGGAAGCCAGATACCAAAAACTTCCTTAGACTCTTTTGATTAGCTCCTGCTATTCAGTTCTTCAACAAGTCACATGAATTCGAGGCACCCAGGTGTTTGTAACTCAGAAATAAAAGAATGGAGAAACAAATGTTTCCACTTCATCCTCCTCTTACTGGTGCCTGTTTCCCAAGTTCTCTCCTATGTCTTGCTGGTAAGCCAATAGGAAGAAAACATAAAAAGAGGGCAATGTTCAATAACAAAGTGTTTCAAAGACAATAAGAAAAAGGAAAACAGAAAATTGCATGTAAGACTTTTTTGGACTTCTGTAATTTAATTGAATTATGTTACATCCAAATATGACATGTTTCCTTAAGTAGTTGTGCAAAATCCATTTTCCATGTTTACCAGCAATCCCTTCAATTTAGTGTTTAGTTCATCAAGCTTGAAAAGGATTAACCACTTGAAAGGGATGACTACATTCCTGTTGAAGGTTTTTTAATAGAGTGGGCAATAACCATCTGGGGAAAAACAGCCGATGGCAAGGAGCAAGAGAGGGAAGTGTGAGGTGACGTCTGAATTTTGGAACTTTCTCATAATTTTTGTTTCCAAAAAAGACAAAAGGAAAAGATGATGAAGAAGGAGGCAGGGGGAGAATCACTTTACAAGATATTTTAAATAATTCCTGTTGTGACTAGATTTGGGAGCTGTTGTTTTAGGCCTATCAGACAGATTTCTCCTCAGTGAAGCAGAAGAAAATCTGCTTTCTGAAACTATGAATTAAAAGTTCTCTGCTTAAGGAGCTTTAGGGGAAAAAATGTTGCTAGCTGAAGCTACTGTTGCCATTTAATTAATGAGATTTGTGTAGTGAAAAATTCAATTTAAAACCAGGACAAAGGACAAAGAGTTAGCTTAAAGGGTGGAGTTTACAATCAACTGTAGAGAGGATTTTACTGATTGTGGTTTCAGCTGACCTGCTAAAATAACATTTTCAATTGGACTCTGATTTGAAGGTTAAGCATAAGGTTAAGTATAAAGTTTAATTTCTGTAGCTACACTGTTATTTTTGGAGACTGCAGAGTAAGATTAATGATGTAAAACACAGCTTTTAAGAGACGCACGAGACACAGATG
Organism: Podocnemis expansa; assembly: GCA_007922195.1. NCBI lineage: Eukaryota > Metazoa > Chordata > Testudines > Podocnemididae > Podocnemis > Podocnemis expansa. Next base: position 8,451,637 of record ML681964.1, on the reverse strand, counting down.
GTGTTTTGATCACACATTTAATGTGAATGTTACATTATCTGGTATCACAACTAGACACATCAAGGGACACATCAGAAAACTGCCATAAGTCTAATGGCTGCATGTAGTTTCTAGCTACATTTCCATGCTTTCAAATGAAAAGAAATACAATCAGAATTGTACTTTTATCTTCTGTGATAAATGAACTGAAATTGCACTTTGATTGACTGTCAGAAAGAACAGCGCATTAAAGGGGTCTGGACTATTAGAGTCATTTGTTTCCAGAGACCATACCTCCACATGGAGGCCAGATTGTACAAATTGCGTGCAGGCCCATACTGAGGCAGTGCAGAGTAATACTATCTCAGGGAGGGCTCAAGGAAGGATTGTAAGAGGCAAAATCCTACATAGATCTCCATTCCCTCCACAAGTTCCCCGCTATACAGTAGGGGGAAGTCCTATGCTGTCTTTTAAGCAGTATACCGTCCATTGCAGAGAGAGGTTGGGCCAGCAGCAGAGTGTTGGTAGGTGGCAAGAAAGCATGGAGTACACCAACAGCACTTTTCCAAGGCTGCACTACAGAGTGTGGGGCTTTAAAGTAAAGGAACAGCTGCAGCAGGGTAAATAACAAACCCTTCCCCAACTGAGTATTTTTAGAATAGTCTGGTGACAGTCACTGCTGAGTTTAGCAGAGCAATTTCTTAGAGGCAGAGCACAGAGAATCCATATGGGAAGTCCAATGAAATAAAGTAGGAAGTTAAATCTCAGCAAAACAAGTTGATGGAGGTGGATATACTTGATCACTGGTGTCTATATATTGCTGACAGGACTGGCTTAAAAATACTACTTTTTCCACAGGGCTTAACTATGGCTATGCCACAAGGCCCTTGAATGGGACAGTGCACTGTTCTGTGCCCCTGGAGCAGCCCAGGCAGAAGAATCTGATTCATCAAAATGTGCCTCCCAGCCTTCTCCAGTTCTGGGACCAGGGACCTATACCAACCCTCTGCATGGCATAGTGTATGACCCTAGGCACACACTAGCAGAGTTGTGTGGGCTGATGCACTGGGGATGATTGCACAGCTAGGGATCTGCCCATTCTCTGCCCATACATGGCAAGGTAAGCAGAAGCTACTTCCCCCCACCTTACACTGATACCTGTAAACCAGGGAGACGGCACAGTGTTGCAAAATGTGCTAACTGGGTCATACAGTATCAGTGATTTCAAAATTAATTCTCAATAAAATAAACACACACAATCCATAGAAAACTTAACATTAGTGACATTTTTAAATGTGGAATCTCACAGATTGGTATCAGTGACTGGACAGAACCATGAGGTAGAACTTCAAGGAAAGGAAAAAAAATATGGAGGCGATGGGAAGACCAGAGGAGGAATTCTCTATATTGTCTATTTCTATCTTGAAAACCAACAGGAAGAAAAAAATAAATATAACAAACCACAATACCCCAAAAGTCCAGATGAGTATTCATCAATAACTGAAAAGAAAAAATAAATTGCTTCCATTAATCAAAACTGAAATGAGAGGAGAAGAGTGAATGAGCTGAATTTCAATTTGCAAAAGATATCTGTATATTTTAAGAAGGAAGTTTATGCCTTTTTTTCCATTTTAACTAAGTCTAAAGTTACACAATGTCCTCTTCTACAACCATGTGTGAGTGCTGAGTTCTGCAAAAGATCTATTATCCTAGAATTTAAAAATAGATAGAAGCAGAACCTATAATCTCAGAGAACTAACTTCTGACAACTCTCTTAAGTGCAATACCACATGGATTATAGTTGGTCCAGCAACAATTAAAGTTATTCCCTCTCCAGTATAGGAAGTCAGTTTTTGGAGAGCATCAGGCTAGTAAATCTGTTTTTGGCAATAAACTAATGCTGGTTCTATCATGAGAATTGTCAGAAGCTATATAAGCATCTGTTGTAACAGTGTCATTTTCCTTATAGAAAGAAGAGGTGATAGAGACCACTGGGAAAAATATGCACATTCTTTCATACATCTGTCTTGGAAAGCACTTTCACTGAGACATGTAGTAGATTGATCCATAGTGACCCACTTGTCACACAGGTGTTTGAAATTATACACACAGACTCCCTCTAGATATTTGGCAGGAAAATTATATAAAGAATAGTTGGGGCAGGAAGGAACAAGGAAATATCTGAATTTTTACTGTGAATACTGAATGAATACCTACTTTCACTTCCCAAACAACTCTGAGTCTCTGCTGGATTTTCAATCCATCTCCACAGTTCGATGCTTTGATAGGGAACCTTTCCTTTGGCACACTTGTCTCTACCTAAAAATTGTACATATTTTAGCAAACTCTGAAAATTGAGTTTCATCTTACTTGTGTCACTAATGAAGAAACAGACTATAGAATATTCCAGATAGCTTGGGAGGAAAACTTTAGATATTACTTATCTATGCAGTTAATATGAATATTTCTGCTGTGTGCTCTTTCATCTCAAACATAATCCTGCCCAAGATTTTCAAAAGTGACAGAATTTTAGGCTCCTCAAATTTAGATGCAGAACTTCATATGCCTAAATAAAGCTAACTAAGGTGAAGGAGCTCCCCTCTAAAACTCTAGATCCCTTTCAGGTACTTAAAGTGGATGTGGTACACCCCAAATCACTACAGACTTCTGCAAATCTTAGGCTCAGTTACCACAATCTGAGATTCAAAAATCCAGATTGATATGGACATAATTAAAAAACAAGGGAATACAAAAGAAGACAACTTACTATATTACTGATAAAATGACTAATTGGTATCTATAAATGTATACAAAAATGTTAAAAGAAAGTCACTTAGGGTAGGTCTACAATGGAGGCTCAGTTAAGTTGACTTAACAAGGTCAACTCTAAGTCGACATGAAGTTGACTTTGTTAAATTGCCTTAGAGCATCCACATTCAAAAGTCCTGTGGACTGCCCACATCCACTCTGGCAGCTGCTAGGTCAACCAAATGCTTAAGTTGACCTTATTAATTTGACTTAAGGGCTACTCCCCATCTACATTGGCTTAAGTCAACTTAAAATCTTTCACTCTTTTGTAAGCATTTTCTATAGGGTTTTTAAAAATCAAAGAGTCAGAACAAGTTTTATTCTATTCAACTATAACAATCCCTCTTACTGTATATCACTACCAGGTATCAAACCCAGAACTTTCAGCATTGCTTCACAGCCTGCTGCTAGTTCAGCTATCAGGTTAACTATGAGAGTTAACTGCAAGGGATGACTGCAACATAACCTGTGTCCCTTTTTTGAGATCCTGGGAGTTGGAGAAACTCCTGCCCGAGTGATGCGGTGCACATGCTGGCTCTTGTTTGCCCCTTCTAAAGAGGGCTCCTTTAGCAGCTCCCAAGTGGTCCCAGTAAAGAGGCTGCTAGTGGTATGGTGGTAGTTTGTGTCTGCCCTTCGAATGTTCATGTAGTCATTCATTATATTCTTAGTGGCCAACATTTTCTTGTGATAGTAAGACAGAAAAAGCAAAATAGTGATTTTTAACTGTTTATATATCAGCAGAAGTAGATGCTATCTCTATGATATATGTATTTTAAATGGCACTTTCCTAGCCCTGTGCCAATTATCAAAGGACCTTCTGTAAACAATGCAAATGTTAGAGCTTCTGCCAAAAAAGCACAACAATCTTTCACTAGGGTAAGTGTTAGGGAATCTAAATATAGGGGCTTACTACCAGTTTCCCTTTTATTTATGAAAAGCAAAATTATATCATTTCATTCAACTGACTCAAGATTAGGTGGGAACTGAACTTTGAAAAAGAAATGATGGCTCATAGGTTGCTATGACGGAACAAGAGAGCAGCTGAATCTAAAGAAAAATCACTTTCATAGCAGTAATCTATGCTTTCTATATTTTTCCTATGCAACTATGTTTACAGAATAGCTTTGGCAGAGCCTTTCAAGGTCATGAATGAGGCATTTAATGTTTTGGTTTTTTTCTATGTTTTCCCTTGTAAGGTTGTTGAACTCAAACACCTTTTGAGTTGAAAAATCAAAGTGACTGATAGTTAATTTTGAGGAAAGGTACTGATTAATAAGGTCACAAAATGTTGTCATCTTGCTAAAGGCTGGTAGATGTATCAGAAAGGATGTAACTGCTTGGCGTTTAGTCATGGGCTAAATGAAGGCTGCAGTCTTTGCTCATAAGAGATGGCACAAATAGTCATTTGAGAAAAAAACACATTAAGATAAACGGAAAAACACTGCCACTAACTGCAAATTCTTCATGTTGGTTCTATAATAGCTTTTGGTCTTTTTACAATTTGGTCACTAGAAGAGGATATTAGTGAGTATAATTACTGCTCTTTATTAATGTCAGTGGTATACTCAAATTGGCACTTTCTATTTGCACCAGAGCATCTTTTATAAGTGGTTCTGTTGCTGCATACTTTCCCCAATGGACATAATATACTAGCAGCACAAGTGGTTTTACATTGCCTCTCTAAATTTGGCCTCACTCAGTGTTGCAGAAATGACTCCAGCAAATGAGACTGTACCCAATATAGTCTACAACTAATTTCTTTGTTAAGATTTTTCCTCCTCTTTGAATAGTGACAGGTGATCAGAATTAATTCAGCTCCAGGTCTTGAGAAATTAGAAGTGCATTTTGGGACTCTTCTAACATGCTATGCACCCAGTTTCTTAACTGACTCTTTGATCTCTCTAGCTCATACAGCATAACCAATATAAATACATGAATCACAATGAATAAACTGAGTTGTGAGTACAGCCTCATTTCATTCAGCTAAGTGCCGGTGACTTAAAAAACAAAACAAAACAAAAAAATCCTAACTACCTGTTCCTCTTCAAAATAAATAGCAATACTTTGCATTCCTATCATGGTTGCCAGGAGAAGGTGTCAAAATGCATATTTTATTTTTACATATATGTAAGTTAGTTAGTTTCAGGACACCCTGTGAGATATAGTTATGTATAGCTTAACACCCTACTTTTAACAATGGGGAAACTTAGGCATGGATAGGCCTACCATTAAAAGAGTAGCTATTAATTTTGGGTGCTTCAATTTTTGGGTAGCAAATTAAGACAGCTTAGAGTTTCAGAGGGTTTTCACAGGCTAGGTGCTAAGCATTTGCTGAAAATCACCCCCTCCAATGCATTTCAAGTTGGAAACTCAGTTCTAAGGTCCCCCAAATTACTAATTACTTTTGATAAATTAGGTCAGAGTTCAACTGACTTAACCAACACCACATCATCTATTGAAAAATTCTGTTCCACTAGAAGCCCATCTTCTCTCACTTTGCTTTGAAATCCCTTCTTTCTCCTCACAAACTTTATCTTATTGTCTTCCTCTTCCCCAGATCCTGGGAGGAGGGGCACTTTCAAGAAGTAGTAAATACTGTGATCCACACCCTAATAAAATTAAAAAGAGGGCTCCCATTGACTCCCATCAAATCTCTGTGATGTGAAATAAGACATAATTTGGCTTAGGTACCAATACTTCCATTTCTTCTTCTTTAGATTCCAACAGATTTCCTTCAGCTAGATTTGGAATAAAAATAAGGGATAAAACAAAAGGGAAAACTTTTTAACACTAGGTCATTTTTAGGTGCAACCACCTGTTCTGGAACAGGTGTTAACAGCCAGCATGCACACATACTCGTACATACCCGGGCACTCCAATGCACCTCACAACATAGGACACCCAACATGTGAATATACACACACTTTGCCATTCTTCTCTGGCAGTATTATGGGATGACTTATGTCTTCTGCAGTATATAGCCATTATGTAGTGAGTCATGAGCACATGGAAAGGTTTCACATTCCTCTCACTAGAGGGCAGTATTACTGCATGCACAGATATGGCCAAACTAATGTAATCTTACAGATAAGGCATAGGTTCCCTATTTCTTCATGCCCTCCTTGTCTATTTGTTGTACCCCATTGTTTCTCATGAAAAACTTAGTTTATCAACTCTTTGTGGGAGAGACCACATTCTCATTGCATGTGTTTGTGTGTGTACAGTATCTAATACAATGAGGTCCTAATTTCTAACTGCAGTTTCTGGACACTACCACAATGCCCATAGTAATTGCATTCAGTAGTAGCAGTCAGCTCTATAAAGCAATAGAACTGTTTCCCCTATTTTCCCTTCTCATTCTACTGTTTCAGGGCCTAATCAAACCCGCTAAAATCAATGTAAAGATTCCCACAGACCTGGGTCATTGAAGCATTCTTCAGACAAAAATTCAGCACAAGCCCAAAAATAGTTTTCTCAACATGTTCGCTGTGGTGAGAAACCCCAATATAATTTTATTTGTTAGATTCTAGATATTTTAAAATTGTGGTTTGGCAGGTACTACATTGGCCCCATCCCAATTATGTATTTGCATAACTTTCAGCACATCAGTAGACCCATTTACTTTAACTAATGCACTCATGTGCTGAATGGGACATATGTTTCTAAATAACTTGGTAAACTGGAGCCCTTAATATGAATATATGGTGATCTAAAATGCCTCTGACCAATATAGATGTAGAAACTTTTAAATTATTTCTTTATATAAGATCCTATAGCATATTTTTTTTGGAATATTAATATATTATGAAGATCTATGATATAAATAGAAAAAACAAACGATTAAATCTGTTTCTTGCTTTCCATGGCAACTTAAGTCAGCTATCCTAACCACTAAACAAACATGAAACATTATTTCATGGCTAAAGTGGAATGAGAAAGAAAATTAAGGTGGAAGCCCCTCAAGAACAGTTCTCCTATGTTATTTTGACAACTCCAGATCAAACACCTGCCTGGTAGTAGACCATAAAGAGGGCCAAAACAGAAACAATTGACCCAAACATTATAGACCTTATACAAGTTTATCAGATGTCTGCTTTTTTGTTTTATCAGATTTCGTTTGCCCGTTCTTAGTACAAGTAATGGTCAAAATTTTCAAAGATGATTCAATTATATTTTAATGTATGCTCAGACACTTTTGAAAATCAGACCACTTTAGTTATCTAAATATGGAATTAGGAGACTACTTACCCAATTTTGAGTATCTCTTAAACTATAGGGAAAGTATTAATAGACACTGGCGGAGCAGCAGCAGCTACAACATACTATTATATCAAGTTCTTCTACAACAATCAACTCAGTGATAACTGGTTACCTATACAACCTTGCAAATATTTTGCAATACTAAATGTCACATCAGAAACTTGCCCAGAGCTCACGGACAGCAACTCATTTGCACATAAATTTGCAAAGGAGTTCAATCAGTGATAAATGCACACAACAGTTCTAGAAGCATACATTATACTTTACTAAACTCAGAATATCCTTTCAGAGCTTCAGGGGAAAATAGGAAGATGATACTACTTTGAAAATAATGTTTTTGGATGCATGACTGTCTCTGAGGGGGCCATACACATTATGGAATGTAGGTGTGAAACTCCTGGGAAATTGCAGTGTTTTCATTTGTTCAGATTCAGATTACAAAATATGCTCTGTTCTCAAACACAAAGACCTGAAAAGAGACTTACACAAACAGTGGCCCTCTTACATAAGTCTTGGTATCTGTCATTTTGCAGGTAGCTATAGGCATTGCTCAAGTTACCTTTTTCAAATTTTCATTGACTAATCAGCTGTACTTTAATAACTTCAGCTTTATTTATGTCTTTTTTTACATTATTTGGAGAGTTGCAGGGAGTGGAAATTAACCAGCTATCAAATTTGAATATTGTTTTGTCCCTTTGAAAATCTCTGAACCATTGATCAAATGAATTCTTGATCTGCTGAGGAAACGAACACAGTTTTATTGCTTGAGTGTTGATTGGTCACAGAAGACATCAAAGAGGAATGAAAAACAAAGAAGTCCTGCATTAGCAAAAGCTTCAATTCCTAGCACCTTCCAACCAAAATCCCCACACATCCTTCTCTTCTTTGGAAGAGGCACACAAAGATCCTTATCTCCCCTCCAGAGTTTAATATGCTCAAAAGTCTGAAAATTAATGTGCACTAGCTGCTGAAAGTCAAGAAGCAGCTTCATATAATAGTGAGCGAGACCTGCAGAATGTACTTTCTATCGCTTTCCCCAGCCAGCTGCTTTTGAAACTCCCAGATCTACTCACTATCTACAACACAGAAATCAAATCATCTCTCTTCCCCAAACCTACTGTCACTGGTACTCCTCTAAAAACACATAAGGGCAGAGCCAGCTGAAGGGCAGTGCATTGTTCAACACAGACATAATACAGCAGGTCTTTCCCATATTTAATTTCTATTATAGTTAACCACAACAGATAAATACATTAACTAGGTACGAACAAGCTTGTCAACCAGCTATTACCATCTCAGGGAGATGAAAGGTAGTCTAGAGACTACAGGTGGTGCCCCTCATATTTTGTATTATGCATCACCTCTTTTCTACAATCTTTCCAACAATTTTTTTTCCAAATCCCAAGTAAATTCTGTGAGAAATAAAACTCAAGTGAGTCTCAGAGTTTTTTTTTTTTAACCCCCCCCCCCATTTTGGTTCCACTTTGTGACAAGTTCCAGACAGGTAGCTATGTTAAATCTATTTCAGCAAAAAACAAACAAGAAGTCATGTCGCATTTTTAAAAAACAACAAATTCATTTAACGCAGGGGCTTTTGTGGTCATAATCCCACTTCCGCAGATGCCTGAAACAAACTGCAGTATGTTTCCACTTTGTATTCAGCTGTCCTCAACGTACAATCACTGCATTTATGCTGTAGTGTCATTTTTCAGAGACAGAAGAATTGTATGTGTTGGGGATGCTGGAAAAATTCATAAGTATAGTAGAAAGAATAATGAATTTTCCAATTTTATATAACAGGGCTGTATATCTACCAAAATATTTTAAAGACATTACAAATTCTGAGCATGAAGCTCAGAGAAGTTTGTTAATGTAGACAGAGCTGTGTGATAAAATTGCAGCTTGAGGGAGGTTTTTAAAATACACATAGTCTCTGTTTGAGCGGCTGAAGACATGCTACCAATGCCAAGAGTCAAATGAAACCACTGAAAGGCAAATGCTCAAAATTGTTTTTCTGTATACTTATCTCTTTTTTTAAAAAAAGGAAGAAACAATTTTTGTTGAAATTTTTGCAGACTATTCATTGTATTGTGTGTGAGAGGGCTTAGTTCTCATACTCCCTACTTTTCTGCTTATTAGAAAAGTACATAATAAACTTGACAATCAGCCTTCACTCATTTGCAATCAACTTATTATAAGCTTCCATCTATAATAATTAACATTGTTTTCATCAAATGGTGACCTCTGTGTCTTTCTCTCAGACTCTGCTGTTGGCAGTTGGTTTAGTTGTTCCAAACAAGATAGATGGTCTGGATTAAAAAGGAAAAAAAAAAACAAAAAAAACCCCAACACTCTCTTCTTTGTTGTTTTGGGATTCCAGAGCCATAACATATACCACTAAACTTCCAGCCCGATATTAGGAAGGTTTATGACTGCTGGTAGGATTATTTAATAAATGATCTTAAGCAGAATCTCAGAGAACTTGCCTAGCTCTGGGAAAATTATGTATGCTGAATTCAACATTCAGCTGTCTCTTACCAAACAACCTGCAATACACTTTGCATTTGGAGGGTTCCTAACAGCCATTAGGGCAACTCTTGTGAGCTTAGCATTTTCTCTATTCACAGTTACAGAAACATTCATACAGCTGTAAATCATGCAATGTGTGAATTTTTGAGCAGGTAATTGTGTTATTCTAATGTTCTAATCTCAGTTTAGCCATCTAATCAATGCAACACTCCATGGAAATAAATTTTTAGCTAATTCTACAAAAATAAATATGAATGAACTGCACACGTGTCTTTCTTCTTGTGACCTGAAGCTGTGCCAGTGGTTTCAAATGTCAGCTGATAGAGCAGAATTAAAAAGGAAAGGTAACATGGACAGAGATTGAAGATAGACCTTATACTCAATGAATGTCAAAAATATTTATCAATTCCTTTATCTAGAAATTATTTTTATGTTTATTTAAATACAATTATTTAATTCTGTCCAACTGTGCAGCTGCAGCAGTACCAAATGAGATGATTTGAATGAAGTTCTTCCTTTTGTTCTATGGTGAATCTAAAAACATGGTTCTTACTGATAGACATTTCAGGTACACTGCAATGAGCTAGGGTTTCAGTTTCTTTGCTGTAGGTTATTGTAATATAGTGCATTAAGTTTTATTCATTAGTTTGGAAGTGATCACTTTGCCACCAGTGTTTGTGAAAAATAACTATGAGAACACAGCTACTAGATTTTGCAGAACAGACTGACCTAAAACACCACTAAATATTATAGCTAATAAATCAGAAAAACAGACTGAAGTTTTCTCACTTCTTTATATGTTTTCCAACAAGTCTTACTTTTAGCACAAGTAAAATTAAATCATTTTAAGGGATAATCATGTTTTAGCTGATTTGGAGAATTTTTCTAGCCAGTGACTTTAGATTAAATTTATTCATAGAATCATAGAAACTGGAAGGGACCATGAGAGGTCATCGAGTCCAGTCCCCTGCACTCATGGTAGGACCAGGTACCCTCTTGAACCATCTGAGAGGTGTGCATCTAACCTGCTCTTAAAAACTTCCCATGATGGAGATTCCACAACCTGTCTAGGCAACCTATTCCAGTAGTTAATCATCCTGACAGTTAGGAGCTTTCTCCTGATATTCAAACTAAACTTCCCTTGCTGTAATTTAAGCCCGTTGCTTCTTGTCCTGTCATTGGCAGTTACGGAGAACAATTTTTCTCCCTCCTCCTCATGACAACCTCTTAGCTACTTGAAAACTGTTATCATGTCCTCTCTCAGTCTCTTCTTCTCCAGACTAAACAAACCCAACTCTCTGACTCTTCCCTCATAAGTCAAGTTTTCCAGACCTCTAATCATTCATGTTGCTCTTCTCTGGACTTCCGCCAATTTGTTCACATCTTTCCTGAAATGAGGCACCCAGAACCAGACACAGTACCCTAACTGAGGCCTAATCAGGGCCAAGTAGAGTGGAATAATTATTTCTCATGTCTTACTTACAATATTTCTGTTAATACATCCCAGAACGGTGTTTGCCTCCTAGGCAGTCATTGCCCATTTTGTATATGTGCAATGGATTGTTCACTCCTAAGTAAAATACTTTGCACTTGTCTTTATTGAATTTCATTCTGTTTATCTCAGACTATTTCACCAATCTGTCCAAATCATTTTGAAATGTGATCGTATCCTCCAAAGCACTTGCAACCCCTCCCAGCTTGCTATCATAGGCAAACTTTATAAGTGTACTCTCTATTCTATCCTCTAAATCATTAATCTCTAAATCATTAACGAAATTATTGAATAGAACCGGACCCAGAACCAATCTCTGCGGTACTGCACTCAGTATGTCCTTCCAGCACGATTGTGAACCATTGATAACTACTCTCTGGGAGCGGTTATCCGACCAATTTTTCACCCATCTTACAGTAGCTTCATCCAGGCTGTACTTCCCTAGTTTGTTAATGAGAAGATGATTTCAGAGTATTCTTATCTGAAACCAGTCACTGACTCATGTCAGTAGTAATCATTAAAATAATAAAGAGCCTGACTGAACACGCTGACATTTGTTTAGCTCTGCTGACTTCAGAAGAGTCCTGATCATCAGGTTAATGGAGATCAAAACTAAGACCTTAACTATTTTCAGATCTTAGATTCTAAGATTCTGTGCATTGAAATAACCTGTCAGTTTAATTAGTCAAGTAAACTGTTTACATTATTGACCAAAGGACTAATTCCCAACATCTCTAGATTCCTAACCACACAGCTGACATATCCAAATTCAGGTTGAGTTAATAAATCAGAGTTTTTCTGCATCTGAAACTCAAGAAATTAAAAAAAATGGGACATGGAAAATTGCTTGTGCAATTTCACAGGCCATGCTGAGGCCCCTTTGAAAATGTGTTGCATAGGGGATACTTTCCAAGAAGGCACTGCACTTGTAAGCTTTCTGTTTCCTATATGCTAACTTTATGATTGTCTGAACTACTATTTTAATCTGAAAGGAGGATGACAACAATTCTAGGCCTAAATTGTGGCCCACCTTCTTTTTTTTTTTTTTTAAATAATTTCTCATACCTGTTTTCAAAGTCCATGTAGTTCTTTATATGTGTTTTTTCCAAAACAAATGCTTCAATGATGTTTTTCTAAAAAAAGAAAATAAATAATGCCAGCATCCATACAATAACAAACCAATTTGCATGCATGACAGGGGGAAAGGGGAACACATGATTTCAATTTCAAGCTTCCAAGAGGTTATGCTGTTATCAGCAACAGGAAATAAAATATTTTTAGTAAATAAGAAAAATACTTCAGCAATGTTCTTGTAAATGAAAAAATATATATATTTATCTGTGAAGCTTATAAACTTTACCTTTAATAAATTTCAGCTCCCACCCCCAAGCATTCATTGCCCAGACACACTTGATCTCTGTGGACAAACCACTAAGACTTCCACTAGTCTTGTGTGTGTGGCATCCCTGCGTTCCTTTTTGAATTTGTAGGCAATACTTTGTCTTTAAAATTTTGCTGCTGCTTCTCTATCTAACAGCTCAGTAACTCTCAGGCAGTTGCTTTATAACCAAAGTCTTGATCTGCACTGGCTTGTATCACTAGTATCAGCAGCTGCTGTTAAATCACCTGTCAAATTTGCAAAGTTCTCACTCAATTTACCCTGAATGTCAGACTTGCACTTTTTTGTCCCTGTTTCTGTTGATGTTGTTTATGCAAGGATTCTGCTGGGACCAATGGACTAGCTGGAGTTTCATGCACAGATGATCCTTCAGTACTAACTGTCTCTCCACTTTGAAGTGCACAGTAGAGTAAAATTCAAATACATGTTGAATTTTTATGTACTACTTTGCATGATCCATTGATCCTTGTACAAATCAGATTGTTTTATGCCATTAATATCTGAATGAAAAACTAGAACTCCAATTTATTACAATATTACAATTAGATGCACACAGACTGTGTATGATATATTCACTGTCAATTAGAAAAAAATGTTTTATTGCTTTGCATGTATGGAGCTTAAATTGGCTTGCATGCATCAAGGTCTCTAAAGGGCTAGTCTACACTTAAAACTTACAGCAGCACAGCTGTATCAGTACCTATCTGTGCCACTGTAAGAGCACTTGTGTATCCATGTTATATCCATGGGAGGGCTCTCCTGCTGACATAAGAAAACCACCTAAAGGAATGATGGTAGTTATAATAGCAACAGAGTGTCTCTCATGGATATAGCTCTATCCACGCAAACATTTATGCCAGTGACATTTATGTCATGCAAATGTAACCTGCTAGGGTGGGCTCAAATGCATTCACTTGCCCCTCTCCAGTACCTAACAAAGAAACCTCTGCAGAAAGCAGCTGGAGAGCCAGGATCTAGTCTGTTCAGGACTCACCGCAATGACTGCTCAGAGCTCCCATCCCACAACAAACTATTGCTCAGAATAAACATAACAATGAACTTTATTAACTAACTAAACAGACCTTATCCTAAGAAACCATTATAAATTTAAACAAAAACAGTAAGAAACCCAGGAGTCCCAAAGTTCAGGTGGAGTCACCCTTATCTCAATTGTAGTCTTTTAAGTCCTTGAGGCTTAAATGCAAAACAGATGCCATCCTCATCATCTCTAGCTGCAGGAATCTTCAGGCGAATGCCACACAGTCCTTTCTTCCTCCTGTGTAGCCAGCACTACACAATCAGGTCACTGGCCATCCAGCTCTCAGTTCTATTGCAGACAATTCTCCTGCAAAACTGTCCAAAGCAGGGAGAAAACATCCTGCAGTCCACTCCTGCTCAGCTCCTCTCACTCAGTCCCTGAGCACATGGATGCTGCAGCTCTCTTTGTTTGCGCCTGTCCAGGCTGCTCTTCTCAGGCGTCTCACTGGGCATGCAACTCCAGCATAACAATAAAACTTGTGGAGCATGCTCAATGTGCCACCTCACCCTCTCACCAGAAAGTTCTGGTTTCTGGGCTACAAAATCTGCCCAGCAACATAACCCAGCCATAAGGGATCCCTGAAAGAGATTACTCCTTTTTAGGCACATGGGTTACACAAGGGTGTGTGTTTTTCACACCCCTCAGCAACGAAAGTTTTGCTGGAATGAGTGCTAGTATGGACAAGGCCTAGCATGGGTTCAGAGCAGATGGAAAAATCTTGAGAGTTGTGACTGTAAGATTTCAGTCAATAATGCTGGCAGTTTCACACAATCTTTGCCATTTTGTGAAAATGACCTATCAAGAAACACTGAAAAAAATTGGGCTTAGTCTGGAGAACATAAGAGTGAGGGAGGGTATGATAATCGTCCTCCAGTAGGTCAAGGGCTATGATAAAGAGAAGGTTGATAAATGTTTCTTCTTATCCACTGAGGATCAGACAAGAAGTAAAGGGCTTAAACTGCAGCAAGAGAGATTTAAGTTGGACATTATGAAAAGCTTCCTAGCTGTATGGGTAGTTAAGTAACAGGAAAAATTTCTTAGGGAAGTTGTAGAATGTGTGTTTTTGGAGGCTTTTAAGAACAAGATAGATATACACATGTCAGAGCTGGAGAATACTCAAGGTTAGTACATACTTACCAGGAAATTTGGCAGCAGTTTACAGGAGTTATGCAAGCTATTCAGAGTTTGTGCAACTCCCATTGACTTCCTAACCTCCCTTTGGGGTGACATCTCCACTACCCTGGGCTGATGGGAAATGCATTTCCAGTGATGCTGCTCTATGTCTTTTGAGGGAAAGGTTAAACTGAATCAACTTCCAGATCACTTTAGCGGGTCTTCACTGTTACTCAGTTGATTTGGATAGGTCAATCTGATGGTGAGAATTCACTGCTGTCAATGCCTACGTATCCTTAGTCCTGTCTCAGTTCAGAGAACTAGCTTCCATGACCTACTGAGATCCCTTTCAACATATACTTCTTTGAGTCTTTGAAACTATGATTTTAGGACAAAATCTTCAAGGAAATTAATGAAATCTCATAAGAACCACACCTGTGAATTTTCTGCCACATTAATGCCAAGCCCCTCCAATTTTGGATCCCATTCATAGAGTAAAAAGCATATGGGCATCTTTGGATTGAAATCCGAACACTTTCAAGCTAATGAAATTCAACATTTCAAGATTAAACCTCCTGAGTGTGGTCCACATGTTCTATTAGCACTACTTAAGGATGTACAAAATAAATCTTATGAACATCTTCAAACAATATTACTAAAAACTTCATCTGTCACAATTTCATGTCAGTAATGCCCTCACTACAATAAAAGCTTTATAGACATCCCAACAGACATATTACATGCCTTTTATAGGGGTTTGGCATCATGTCATTATTAATTTTAAAAGTACCCATGCCAGATGCACTGTCAGGAATGGTGCGTTTTTAAAATACAAAATTAAACAAAACAAAAAGGGGGGGCAATTTACTGGCTCTACTCTCCAGTACAGCTTATTTGGGAGAGAGAGCAAGGGCTGTCTTCCAATATCTTTGAGGGTGAATATCAGCTACAGTTAAGCTTTATCTTTTAGTATTTTGATCATGCACAGCGTTGATGCAAGCAGCCTCTATAATAAAATGTGATTCTTAGCAGCATACAGCTGCTACATTTGTGAGTCAGTCTGTCACAGCCACACCTCAGTGCTTACCCCGTGAAATATTAAATTGTTTCCCTCTATCTGCATGAAGAAGATACCATTTGTTGATGATGTTTTTATTTTTTTCCTTTTCTTATTCTAATGGATCATCAGCACATTTTTTTCTGTTTAGAATCACTTTTGTGCTTTGAGCAATGTTGTCGATTTTTTTGATATAATATGATTTCTAAATCTTTCAGTACATACATATTATTTGAGTTTACAATAGGTTTTTAGGGCAAAGCATCAAACTACCCTAATATTAGTAGTGATGCTTTATGTCATGATTTTGTAACGTCATAAACAGACCAGGAAACTGTAAACCAGAGTTTTAAACAAAATACGGTGGTAGAGCACTGTGAAATTTCCACCATCAACTTTTTTCCCCTCTATCAAGAGAAGCCAGTGATGAGAATGTATGCCAGGGGAAGACTGCCACAGTTCTACCAAGCAATGACAGGTTTGGTATGACTCTGCATTCCTGGGAAATCAGGCTTTTTAGCCCATAGATTAATTAATTCATTCATATACTATAATCCTATTGATTAAAAAGTGTATTTTATGGGAACTTGTACTATAATCGCACAATAATTATACCTGGTTCTTTACAGTCAAGCAAAAGGCAAAGGCCATGTCCTAAGGAGTTTACAGTCTAATTCAAAAACAAATTTCCTGATCCACCAAAGTCCCTGATCCTGTCAAATCTTATTCATCTGCTTACCTTTGAGCATTCCTACTGAAGTCAATAAAATTACCTCAGTGTATAAAATTAAGCATGTGAATAAGACTTTGCAGTATTTAGTTTTATGAATATTAGTACCAGAAGTGAGGACTTGTATATGAAGTGCCAGAGAGGAAAATGGTAGAAGGCTAAGTGACAAAGGTGTTTGAAGAAGAAAAGTAGGTCACTCGGTACATGTGAAGAGAGGGGTTAATCCAAGCACAGAGATGATATGAAAAAAGTAGCCAAAACAGCATAGGATAAGACAAAAAAATAAATCAGAACAGAGGTTCTCAACTTTTTGCAAGTTGCGACACACTTGGTGGATATTGCAACCATACAGGACACACCAGCCCACCACCCCGAGGCCAAATCCAGCCATCTCCCCAGCTCTCTGCGACCCGCTTACTGCTGTGTGGTGACAGAGTAATATGTCCCCATACAGAGCTTGAGAACAACTGATTTAAAAGTGCATAGTGATTTAACAGTCACAGAACAGAACTTTCTGAGCAAGTGTTTTTTTCTTGTTTCTGATGAGGAACTTTTCATGACATCCACAAAAATGTATTTATTACAGTAGATAGCCTCTGAATAATGCATTTTTCCAACTGTTCACAAGTGTATAAATGGCAGGTATATTCATGAGTGGTAGAGCCATGAATGACCTACACCATCTCACGCATGAACAAGCATATAATCTAACAGATTTGTTTGAAAATGTTTACAGTGCCTTAATTAAAAAAATGCTGTTCTCATGAGTTTCAAATAAGGAGAACATTGAAACTTATGTATTTGCTACCTTTTTGACCAATCATATAGTGATAGTTCATTTCTCAAAACTGAGTACATTATGTCATGATTCTATATCTAAAAATAATTTATTGCAGCAGCAGATGCATTTATTTTGCAGAGAAACATCCTGGTACTTATTTGAATAATAACCCCATTTAGGGATATATATCATATTTCAACACAAAAAATTACTAGTGAAAACATAGTCAAATCTCTACGCAGAATGAAGTCTACAAGTCTCTTAATTAAATATAATGTAAGAGTGTATAACCCATATATGTATTAGAGCTTGGTTTCCAAATGCAGAGATCATAGAGCCCATACACCTGTTCTTCAGAGAATTTAGCACACAATCACATATATCCTTTAGAAAGCACACATTCTTTAGGCAATCCTCAGCTGATGATTTACATGTCTTTTATTAAACAAAATTTAGATGTTAAAGCAGTGGGTGCGTGAAGGAATAATTGGGCAAAGTATTTTCTTCAGGGTAGGAAACAATTCTGAAATAATACATTTAGGGTATGTCTACAGTTGCAAGTTAGTTCAAATTAAGGAGGCTTAATTTGACTAATTTAGTACCTGTCTACACTGTGCTTTCATTAGTACAAATTAAACAATTCCTTAATTCAAACTAATGAAAGCTTAGTTCGAATTAGTAAGACCTGCCAGATAGTTCAAACTAAGCCCTTAATTCAATCCTTAATTTGAACTAAGGACAATGTAGACTAAGATTAACCCTTAGTTTAAGATTAATACATTTGAATTAAGGGCAGTTAATTCAAATTAACAAAACGGCCTAATTTGACTTAATGGTAACTCAAATTAGTCCACTTTGTTAATTTGAATTAATAAGTTCCAGTTTAGTTTGAACTAAATTTGAATTAACTTTTCCTAGAGTCAACATAGGCTTATAGTATACCACAAACTTAGTTAACTTCTTTTGCTACAGTATTAAAAATCTTCAGGATGATGTAAGTTAATAGTCTATAAATATAGTTTTCAAGTGATTCAAGCTAGGCATCATTGTCTCAGGTGAAGAGAGAATTAAAAACTGAACTTCTCAGATGCTAGCAATACCTGAAATGGTTCATAGAGATCTCAGTTCTCCTATACTAAATCCATTAAGTAGTCTATCCATACTACAAATTTTGCCCAATTACTAGTTAATTAGGTTTGCCATAAATTCACGATAAGGGGCAACACATCACTGTGCTGCTCAAAGAGCCAAGCAGAAAGAGGAATGTGACTCAAAGATTCAGTTCATTGTCTGGTTTGCTTCTACAGTGGCTCAGTTATGAATGAGCCCTTATCTGAGAAGATTGTATAGTTACAATCTAGCCCAATGAGATTACTAATCTGAGTTGGCCAAGAATTTTGTAGAAAATGCTGATTTGTTGAAACCAATGCTTTCTATGAGAAAGAACAAGCTGGCCAAAACTTCTGTTTAGAGGTTTCATATGTCCAGGACAGCATTTCTGGTCAAAACACACTAAAAAGAGATACACATCCCAAAAGAGCCAACAAACTCCAGGTTAGGGTATTCATTAGGCATGCAGGAGAGTAGGAGTCAAGTCCTTGCTCTGAATCTGATCAGGCAGAGCAGTGACTTGATCCTCGCTATCCCCACATCCTCTCATGAGTACCTTATCCAGCAGGCTATTGTCTATTCTGAAATGGGGGCTCTCTTACAAAGTTGGGAAAGTGTTTAGTTTTGTACCAATATAGAACAGAATCTTTCTTTGAAATCTCTTTGACATTTGCATTGGATGGGAAAACCATTTCCCATTCAGTTCTATTACTAACCTCTCCATAACAACTGCTAAAGCAAATGGAAGTCCTGGATGCCTTTAACGAATAAAACAGTAGACTAATTTTGCAAAACTGGACGCATGAAGTGGAATATAAGTGGAACATAAAACATTTTGTTATGTGCATAATATTTTTAGTGCTAACTAACCAAGAGAAACCCACAGGTCATTTTATCAAATAATATCTTCCAGTCATAAAATAAATGGACAAACAAAGTGAATTCTTTCCTATTCCATATTCTGTCCTAACCCCCTTCTATGTAAATGGAACTTCCAATAGCTAACAAAATAGGTGAAGTAGTTGGGCATTTTGCTACACAAAGAACTATTGAACATAATAAGAGATATCATCACTCCAGTAACCCGATCACTGCAACCCCACTTCATGAACTATCACAAATTATTGGGTCAAAATCAAACCATCACACTGTTCTGAGAATATCTGAAGTTAAATTACTTTTTAGTATGGTGCCACTTAAATCAAATCCAATTACTGTAATTTAGCAAATGATTCAGACCTTTCTGTGGGAAAGGAAAGGACCAAGCGTTATTCTGGAGAGATTAGAAACACCAAAAACAAAAGGTGTTTTAAGGCTTCTAAATATAGAACTAGATTATATTGCAGATGATCTTGCACAATTGGCTTCACTACATAATAGTTTCTGTGTCCTGCTCCTGGGGTAAGTGTCTTTAAAACCTTTAAAAAGAGAGTGGAAAACCAAACTTAAAGTGAGTCAGAAAAACTGCATAAAACAAGAGCCTTTGCTAGCACAGAGGCATGTCTTCAGTTTTCCCTTCATAAGAAAGAAAAAAGAGTAGCCTGTTTCTTGTGGCAGGATGATTAATTATTCAGGTCCTTTTTTCAGCAGGATCTCTTTAATAATCCATGCATCAAAGTTGGGTAAATGAACCCCCCTTATCTCATTTTGGGACAATAACTTGAGTCCTTTTTCTTAGGAGCCATCCCTCAATATACTGAAACCTTTCACCTCATAGATTCCTCTTAATAAACCCCAGCTGCTGGCTCCACCTTTCAACTTTCTAATGCGGAACAGCTGTCAGCTTTTCTCTGCAAGCGTGACTCCTAATATAGTCCCTATTGCCTTTGCTATGCCTAAAATGTGGGTTTCATGGCTCAGCTAAGAACCGAAACGCATACACCAGCACATGCTGACTCACTTTCTCTTTGAATATATTCATGTTATAGAAACTGTACCTTTCCCAACCCCATACAGCACAGTTACACCAAATGAAACAAGTGTTTGGTTAAGAGCACATAAGCTGATCAATGTTTTACCAGAATTAATCCTTCAAAAAAAAAATCAGGAACAGGGCTAACATAAAAATTGGGGGCAGGTTCTTTTATTAAGAGGAATGGAAATTGGAAGGGATAGTTTCTTTTGGAGAATAATATTAGGAGGCATTATCAACTACTGGACCTCCTAGCAAAATGGTTTTAACTTGAGAAGAAATCAACAACCAAGATTTCATATCATTTTAAGTTATGAGTATTTCTTCTTGCCTGAAATAACTGAGCCATCTTTGATAGTAATATTAATATTAAAACATGCACCCTCCTCTTATAAGCTCAAAACACATGTGATGTTATTTGGCCATACTTCATTAACATGTGTATTTTGGTCTCTCAAAGAGAGATGGGGGTATGAGTTAACTATTTGCCTTGAGGACACAGTGATCAGCTATTTTAGACTAAAGTAAAAGGAACTGGTAATATATCTAAAATGAAGTGAGGTCACTTCAAAATCATAAATGTACTGGACAGCTGCACAAGTGCTTAAATGTGGGCAAGTGGATAGATGTGTGAGTGGGTATGAGACTCAAAAGTGTTAATTTGACACACATATCAGGGTAATTACCTAACATTTAAAATGTTTGCTTAAATGTTTTTTTTATAAAAATAATGGGACATCACAAATTTCTAGCTGAGACAGAACACTGTATGCTGTATGAATTTTCTTCACTCTGTGGGACTACAATTTTGTTTAAATGTATTGTGGTTGTGCTATTAAGGGCCAAGACGTAAATCTTGAGCACCTTGAGAAGTCTGTCTCCTACTGGTACCCTGATATGGCAAACAATTGTCTTGTGATAAGATCCAGAGGAGCATGTTAGTCTGTTTCAGCAAAACAAACAAGGAGTTCTATGGCAATTTAAAGACGAACAACTTGATTTGGACATACATGTTCAAGGTCTAGAACCCACTTTGTCAGATGTGTGAAGCAGAAACTTCAGTTTGTTAGGTATGTAAACACATGCAAAGAAGAGCAGTCACGTTATTATGTTAGTTAACGAGGTCAACTCAAACAGCGCAGATGAGGCCAATTCACAACAGTTGATGAGACGGTGTGTTTAAAGAGGGAAAATTACATTTTATAGTGAGTTAGCCAATCCCAGCCTCTATTCAGAACTAGTCTGACTGTGTCAAGTTTTCACATGAATTCCACTTCTGCAGTTTCATGCTGAAGTCTGTTTTTGAAGATTTTGCTGACGTATTATAACTTTTAACTCAGTTACTGAGTGTCCAGATTAAAGTGCTCTGCTACTGGTTTTTGAATATTACCATCCTTGATGTCAATAAACTGTGTACATTGATTCTTTTCCACAGACACAGTCTGGTTTGGCCAATGTAAAAGGCAAAAGGGCTTTGCTGGAACATGATGGCATATATCACATTGGAAAATGTGCAGGTGAATGAGCCCCTGACTGAGTGGCTGATTTGGTTAGGCCCTGTGATGATGTCTCTTGAGTAGATATGTGGGCAGAATTGGCAACAGGGTTTGTTGTATGGAGATATTCTTGGATTAGTGTTTCTGTTGTATGGTGTGTAGGTGCTGATGACCATTTGCTTCAGGTTGAGGGGCTGTCTTGGGAGATAAGCCAGTCTTTGCTTATAGACAGCAATATATTTCATTTACCACTTCATCTGATTCTCTACTTAATTAGTTCTCTCTTCCAGGTCTGTGTGTAAGATTCCAAACCTCTATGAATCTTCAACTGCCAGTTGCCAAAATGATATGAATAATAAAAACCTTAACCTGTGAAAGAAATGTTTTCTTCCTTTCTCCCACATGTAGATTATGGAATTCTCCTGGTTATATATCAAACAGACAACCAGTAACAAGTGTCTAAGATATATACTTTGTGATCCACTAGGATAAAACTAGGAACTTTATGCCAAACAGTGGTTCTTCTAGTTCGGTATCCTGTCCCCAGCAGTTGCCAGTACTATATGTTTCTAAGGAAGAAAACTTGCAGTGGGAATTTATGGGATAACCTGCCCTCAGGGAAAGTTTTCACCTGTACTTGAGTGTTTAGAAGCTGGTTTCTACCCAGAGGTATTTTCTAAGTTTTCCAGTATGGAACACAACTCTTCCTTCCAGGCCTTGAAAGTCCTCTGACATCCAACTTTACAGTGCTACATGTCATATTTATACAAGCTATTTCAAGAATTTTTAGAGGTTTAATAACATTATATTGTTTTTCCTGTTCCTCAGAGGTCTGGATAATTATACAATGGGAGAAGTTGTCTGCGTAAATATTACACGTTAGTCAAATAGAAAAATATTCACAGTGATGAGCAAGACAGAAACTGTTCTATAATTTCTCACACTGGATTTCCATCAGGGAGGCAGCCAAAAGATTTGCCAAGTAATCTCATTTGACAGCAATAGCAAGAAAATAACAGGAAATTCAGTATGGCAGCCTCTAAAATTTTGGGTTTTCAACATTACCACTATGACACTGTACCGCAAAACAGCACCCTCTAACCCCATATCCATCATTTCTATATAATTGTGATATTTCATACAATGCATGACATGTAAGATACCATCTGAATGGTCACGCTCTGCTGAGACTCACTGTTCTGTCAAAAGATATGCATGACTAGTGTGCATGAAGTTATGAGATTTTGCTGTAGAATTGTTATTGAAATATGTTGTGAATTTAGGAGAGGCCCACATCTCACTCTCTAGTGACTCAGAGGGTGATGACCCACATCCAGGTGGGCATTAAAAGATTATTGACCAATAAGAGAATTGTAAATAAGAAATTTATAATTCAATATGAGACACTGCACAAGCACCACTCAGTGGGGATTACTTAACTCTGTGACCCAACAAGAACCACCAGGACATGCCAGGAGCAGTAATTTTCCAGGAAATGGGTTAAAAGTATAAAATACAGGACAGTAGCTTCATGATAACCTCTCCCTTCTCCCTGACATACCCTGAAGGTATCAAGAACACTGGGAATAAAAAGACTTGAATTAAGGGTACAAGTTCTAGACTGAGAAGAAAATTTTGCCTGTGTATTAATAGCTACCGTATAATCTATGTGCCATATCAAGTAGGGTGAGAAAAGCTGTTTGATTCAAAACTCTTGCTTAGTCTAAAAGGTTAGGAATTAGGATGTGTGCTTACTTATTTTCTTAAAGTAACTAGCTCTGACCTTTATAACTGCCACTTATAATCACTTAAAATCTATCTTTGTGTAGTTAATGGACTTATTTTAACATTTTATCCTTACTAATGGGTTTGTTTAAAGTGTTTGGGAAATCTGCTGAGGTTACAAAGGCTGGTGCAGGTCTACTTTCCTATGTTGAAGGAGTGAACGAAATAAGTTTGCCCTGTTCAAGAGATGGTCTCAAGCGGTATATATTTCTGGGGTGCAAGGCTGGTGGCTTGGGAGATTTGCTGGTGTTTCCCCATGTATTGTTCATGAGTGCACTGAAGAGTATTCCTGCAGTATAGCGTGGTGTGCTTCTGCATGCTGGTGGTTGGATAACAGCATCTGGAGGAGTCCGCTGCTTGCATCTGGCACAGCACTGGGAGAGACAGCCTAGACTGAAAGGTTAAGGGGACCCAGCAGTCCCACAGTTCCAGGCTGTACCTCAGGGAACCTATCACAAATACACATTTGACATGTTCATTCTACTGAAAAATAAGGAATGAACAGTATTTTATCATTTTGTTTGTGTGTTGAAGTGGGCAGGGAATTGGTTAGAAGAGAGACAACACAGGAAAGAATGAATGGAAGCCATGTTTTATGTCTAGAGCAGGAAACTTACTTTATCTGGTAAAAGACTGCCTCAATGATCTAATAGTTCCCCCTGATTATTAATATTGTACAATGATCTTCAATCTCTCTCCCTGATTCACCCTTTCTGGATGTAGCCCAACGAGTCCCAATTTACAGTTATTTTCCAGAACCAGTAACTGTTGGGGAGTGCAGGCTGGGCAAGAATTAAGGTATACTGAATGTGAAGCTACTCTCACTCTACCACTCATAAGCTCCTGGCTCCTAATACTGTATCCTGACAGGAGGGATGATATTCTGGTACATGTGCCAGACTGGGACTCATGATACTATAGATTATTTCCTATGTCTGCAACAGACTTCCTCTGAGATCTTGAGTGCCTCACTTAATTGTTTTGTAACTCAGTTTTCTATCTGTACAATGGAAGGCTGTGCTTGCATGGATATAGCAGAGGATAGGGTTTTACACTGTAAATGTTTTTGATATTAGGTGCATCTCTTACTATGTAAACATACAGCATGTAGCACTATGGGGCACTAATTTGACATGAGGTCACTAGGGTTAACTATAATAATAAACAATAATGTGGCTTTTGTGAATGTAATCACTACTGCCATCTCCAACTGTCTGTATAATTCATGAATACAAATGGTGGTGCATGAAATGTAAAAACATTATTTCTGAATTTTCACACACTTCAAAATAATTTTCAATAATTTAAAATTTCTTTCAGAAAACAAAACATTCACCAAAAATAGCACACAATATTAATTGGTAGAATGCATGAATTTTTATGGACCCCCACCCCACCCCACTTCAAGCAATTCTGTTTACCGTCTTCTGACTGAACAAGTTTAACTTGAATAATAGTTAACTGCTATTGTCTCCAGTGTTGTCCATTTCTCCTAGGCCTAGGATTTAACATCACTTTATCTTAAAGAGATAATGTTTATCCATGCTCACTATCTTTAGCATCTTGAAAACCTAAAATATTACCCTGCTTACACATCATCTTCCTGAGTGGATTCTCAGTTTTTCCTGACTTTCCACCCGTTAACCCTCCAAACCCT
The DNA here is from genome assembly GCA_007922195.1 of Podocnemis expansa. Taxonomy (NCBI): domain Eukaryota; kingdom Metazoa; phylum Chordata; order Testudines; family Podocnemididae; genus Podocnemis; species Podocnemis expansa. Next base: position 8,426,490 of record ML681964.1, on the reverse strand, counting down.
TTAATTATTCTTGTTGCCTTCCTTTGAACCTTTTCAATCTCCTGCATTCTTTATACAGCCTAAAATTACACATATGCTCAAAATTAGACACAGCTGTCCAAACATAGTGTAACAAGCACCCTCATGGAGCTCTAATAATAATTTCCTCTAACTTGCACTTTATCCTCCTAGTCATATAGCTCAATTTTCCTTTTGCCTTTTTAATTTTAATTTGTGCATAATAAAAGTGTGTTTACTGGTTCTGTCCAGTAACACACACAAAAAATGTTTTTCTGTACTGTGTTTTGTGGAATGTGCCTATCCAAAATACACTCTAGCTATTTTAAACTTCTTGATCCACTGTCTTACATTTGTGTACCTCTGATAACTTGTCCACCAGTGTTTCCTAATCCAATGTCATTTTAAAATTAAACTTTTGTACTCATCATTAAGGATGTGATGCAAAGCACATTTAAATTGGTAGAGGTGTTTCCATTGACATCAGAGGAGTTTGGATCAGTTTATTCTAGTTTGTGCTATTTGCGTGCATGGTGATCATAGTACTATATTGTTTTAAGTAATTTCATGGAACTAACCAAATGACCTGCTTTATTATTTTTTAAATGATTATTGTGAACACGCTCTTGGTGCACACAACAATGATCTAAACCAGTGGTTCTGAACAAGGGACACGTTTAGCCTGATGATGCAAAGGTCTTCCAGGAAGTACATCAACTCATTTAGACATTTGTCTACTTCTATAACTACTCAAAAAGCACTAATGAAGTCAGTACAAACTAAAATTTCATTCAAACAGTAACTATATTTATATTTCAATTAATTTATTTGGTAATTACACGGTAAAAAAGAGGAAATCAGCAATTTTTCAGTAAAGCTGTGCTGGGAAACTGTTGTATTTTTATGTCTGATTTTGTAACGAACTACTTAGTAGTTTTTAAATGAGATGAAACTTGGGGTATGCAAGATAAATCAGACTCCTGAAAGGGGTAAAGTAGGCTGAACAGTTTGAGAAACACTGATCTAAACCACTCAGTAAAATGTAAGCTCAAATAAAGACAGTATTTTCCCCAAGACTTAACTGATTATTTCATTTTAGTTTAAAAGGAAGGCAACAGTAGATAAGAGAATGTAGCATGCAGGGCTGCCGTGGATGTGCAAACTACTGCTAGGTTTATCTTTGATGACAATGACATCAGCAAGCTACACAATCCTAATCCAGCTGAAATTTCTGGTGCTTTAAACAAGCAATTGTGAAACATTAGCAAAATTCATCTGAGTAAATTCATTCCAGTAACCAAAGCTTCATTTTAATGACCTATTTAGTTTAAATAGTAGTTAAAAAGAAAAAAAGGAAGAAAGCATGATGAATATCAGACAATGCCTACCATCAGATTGAGAAATATACAAAGAAAAACACCTAGGAGATAACGAACCATAGAAACCAGTGATGGAAAAGATCTATTATGTCATCTAATCCATTCCTCTTGCCAGTGCACAATTATTTCCTACAGCATAAGCATACGCACAGAGATGTTCACTCTTTCTGTCATTGGCTCCAAAGATTAATATGAAGCAATAAGTAGTTAAAATCAGTAACATATGTATTATAAATAAAATAACAGACCATTTATGAAAATATTTCATTTTAACTTGCCAGCTGGATGCAGGTTTCTAGTGCATTTATGGGTGATTGCTGAAGGTTTTAATTTTTTAATAAAAGTACACAGAAATTTAAAAACTCCTTAACTTAGTCTTTTTATAGTAATGTACAAATTAATATATAGTGTTTCTTCCAACAGTGAGCAAGGCAGAGATTTGTATCTGGTAGGCAGATTCATAGCATCAAGACTTGGAGGTAAAGGAGCAACTGTGGAGAAAAGTGAATAGTAAGGGTTGCCGGAGCAGTGAAGACAAAAGTGGGAAGAAATGGCAACATGAGTTAATGTGAGGATAGAAGAAGAGTAGAACTGAATTGTTGGGAGAGAGAGATTGGTTTGGAAATGTTCGCTCTAGCTCCTTCCATCACCACCTCTTTCTGACCACTTTTCCTCCTGGAAACAATTGTCTTCACCATTAAAGCTCTTATCTTCTTCTTGTACATTTGCAACCTCTCCCAGCTTGATATCATCTGCAAATTTTGTGAGTGAAAAACAAGCAAGGAGTCCTAAGGCACTTAAAGACTAACGAATTTATTTATCACATGAGCTTTGGTGGGAGAGAATCCAACTTTGCCAAGTGCTTTTGTGAATGCAAATGCTCTATGCTGTTATCTATATCATTTTTGAAGATATTGAACAGAACCAGATCCAGGACCAATCCCTATAGAACAACATTAAATTTACAGCTTGATTGTGAATCACTGATAACTATTCTCTTACAACAATTTTCCAACCAGTTATGCACCCACATTAGTAGCTCTATCTAAGCTACATTTCCCTGTTTTGTTTATGAGGTCATATGATGTCAGCTAAGATCATCAATACTATCTTCTAAAAAGCACCATAATGCCAATTTTAAAATATCCAACAGTTTTGCCATGGCTCAAAAGAAAAGATAAACAGATGGTTCAAATGACCTAGTCGACAACCATACTGTCTTGAAGCAACTTGGTATGAGCAAGCTAGGGCAAGATACCAACAACAATTCTTGGCATCTGTTAGAACTCCAAATCCTTCTCAGTTAGACTTCAGCCCAAGATATGGTAGTGAAACAACACTAGTTAGGCTGCTGTGTATGGGGAGATTTTGATAGACCAGTAAGAGGACCAGGGACCATGTTATAGTATAATATTGATTATCATATTTGTTGTTAAGAGCAGCTAAATTTGGTAGGTCTTTCTGCAGACCTCTGCATCCTTAATATAACTAAGGAAGGAGAGGCAGGGTAACTCTTGCTCAATAGTTTTGCCTGACCCTGCTCCGTCTCCATGATGTTCAGGTGGATGTGCTGGGAACCTGTGTTTCATGAAAAGACCAATATGCAGATTCTGTAAGAACACATCTAGCTAATTAAGTACTTCGGCGATTTTAAGTCTGGCTTTTGAAATATTTTTTTTCTTATTTACTGATGTGTTATTGGTCACTAAAAAAGATAAATGGAGGGGAAAGACTTAGACTATTTGGGATCTCTTCTTGGACTCAGCTTCTGGATTGTCCAATGAAAGCTAGAAAATCATGCCAACTGGAAAGCCATCACTGTTTCCACTCAAAATTTGCTCCAGACCTCAGTTATTGTTGCAGACATATATAAGTGCTTGAGCCTAAGTAAAGTAAAGAGTATTCTCATGTTATACTGTTTCTACCAGCTCACCTATCAGCTGGATGATTGTCTCTCTATTTGGCTTATTTCCTGATACCACTTTGCACAAAGTAAAGTTACCACGAGCTTTGGGTTGGCAAAACCCTGGGTAACAGCCACATTAAGTTCTTCTAGCCACAGGCAGATAGCAAGAGTCCATGACAGCATAATTATATCTTTTTTGTAGCTTTCAGCACTAATGAAAAGGTGTTGTCAGCTTGCCTTTTGGACCTAGCAGTCACATGTAATGTCCATTCACAAATACATGATAGAGGATCATTTTGTGCAGTTACCTTTCCTTCCTCAGAACTCTGACCAATGGTATCTTCTAGGGTTCAGTACAATCTGAGCTTTCTATTTAATATATGTGTTTAGATATTTTTAAGATGCATTGGGCTTGCTTAGTGCTGACAGTGACTCTCTCACACACACATTAAAGCTGATCAGTATTATTACCCAGCTGCTCTGTAGCTGAAAGAAACAAGTAACTGGATTAAAATCTACTGGTTCAAGCTAACTTTGGCCAAAGCAGCTTGATAATGTTATAGAAAGGGAACTCTTTAAAATGCTGTTCATATTTCTGACTCTTAGTTTGGAATTTTACCTCTGTCAAAGTGATAGGGAGTCAGGTTCCTACTTAATAACACAAAAAACAAAATGTATAGAAATTCTTATTTTTCATTTTCAACTGGTTCAGAGACTGCTCTTGTTTGGATTTAGATCTAAATACAGTGCTAGGTGGTCTATGCACTTGTCAATGCGAGTCATATTATTATAATGTATTACACATATGGAGGTTGGCTTCAAGAGTCAAAGCGCTCTAATATAAAACCACCAACTTCCTTAATAAGAAGGATTGATGAGAGCACATTATACAATTCAATCCTAGATAAACTGCAAGGTTCTGGCTGGTTCAACAAGCTAGGGCATAGCTATCTCTAAGATAACCTCACTGCCTATAACCCACCACAAATGTTGGTCTCAGGGGTAACACTATAATTTAAGTAAATTCAGGGCCCATTGTAACAGAGCTCAGGGCATTCTTGGTAAAGAAACCACAGCTACAGAATTCCATATCACCACAGATGAGAATGTATTTGTGCATGAGATAAATAGGGCTGAATGAACAAATTGCTCTTTATCTAAAAGTGACTGCAGTATAGGCACACATACTTTCTAGTGAGAACACCAACATGAATAATTTCCATTTAAGAGCTATGAAGTGGGCAAGAGAGAAACTTTTGGTGAGAAATATTGTTCTCTCAAATTACATATTAAAACTAGATTAATAATCAATGGCAAGTTCCAAGCAGTGGTTTGATATGTATCATGGTGTTCCTGTTGATGTCCAACACCCACAGAATTTTGATATTGGAAAATCCAAATGATATTGTGTATGTCTTGTTACTGGGTGTGATGAAGCTGAGAAACTTCACACCAGGGTTAAAGGGAGCCTTGTCCTGTTATACTCACAGCCAGTGCCAGGTTGGAGGGAAAAGAAAAGGAGAGAACATGGCTCAGCTCAGGGTTGATTTGTAAAAAGACAGGACCTAGCTGCCACCTGAAATGAGGGGAGCACCACTACATAGAGCTCTGCAGATCCTCAGATATCTGCTTCAGATACATGGGTATCTGCATGTGATCAATTGCTGCAGCTGCTGCTATGATGTGGGTCAGCAGCACACAGGGGAACAAACGAAGCCCTCCAGACAATGCCAGCTCAGCTTTGGTTGCAATCTGCAAGCGAATCAGTGTCTCTCAAACTGACTGACAGTCAGTCAGTCAGCATGCTGGCCTTTGGTTGGGCTCTCTCAGTCAGCATGCTGGCCTTTGATTGGCTTATTCCCCAAACATGCCCCATTCACTTTTTCCTCTTCTTGTTTGCAGTTTGCACACTGTGCTGTCAATCACAGATTTCATTAGTCAAGTGAGGAATGAGCCAATCAAAGGCCAGCATGCTGACTGAGCGAGCCCAAGCCCAGGTTTGGATATGGCTACATGTAAAACCTTGCATGTGGATTGCAGATTGGATAGATACTGACACTGAGAAAATGCAGATCAGATCTAGATCCACATTTTTGTATCTGCACAGGGCTCTACCACTAGGATCCTGACAGCCAGGACAGCCACTGGAGAAGAACTACTGCGCCTTTAACTGAGGGGGACTGCTGAGGGGACTGAGGAGCACCCAGCAGTGATTCAACTGTGTGATTTAACTTGAGAAATATTGTGGAGTTATGCACTTCTAATCTTCCACCCACTCGCCTAGAGCACTGTTCATCAAAATTCAAGTTGCAAGCCAGTACTGGGTCACAGACTCACAGACATTGGGTCACCAGCAGGAGAGGTGTGGGGAAAGGGGGTGAGGGGATGTGGCTGTCTCTGGCTGAACTGCATGCAGGCTGCTGTAACATAGTATCAGCCTTCAGTAGAGAGCATTCCAACAAACCTGAGTCATTAAGGATTAACAATAAGCTGCTAATTGTTGTTCAAACAATCTCTATGCCTCCTCTCTGAGTCAGCATCTCTTTGGGCTTCTCTCATTCATATCACAAGGACTGAGGACACTAGCAAGCAACCCTTGTGGTTTTTATCAATAGACCCAATGAAGACAAGAAAAAAAACTTTGAACACTCCCTTATTCCACCGTTTCTGGGATCTGGGGATTGCACTTATTTTTGCAAATTAGGACTTGTCTCTTTTTTCAGTGGGTTGAGAATCCCCTTGCTTGCAACAAAAGTCATAACTTCTAGATTTTAATAAAAACTCCAGAAATTTTTTGACTGATGATTCAACAGAGAAGAGAGAAAGCAAACTGTTCTAGTAGGAGCCTGTGTCAGAAAGTATGGTATATTTTTCTGCAATTAGAAAGCCAAAGTAACAGAATAAAATCCAACTCAGGGATGTATCTCCTGGAAGGAGAAGTTATAATGAGGTCCCAGTCTGAAGGGGAGTGGATAGCCCCATTGTGTTGCTGCCTTATGCACACTGACACTGACAGAGGTCACCAGGCCAAACAGAGAGGGTTAGCACCCCTTCAAGCACAATATTGCGGACAACTGTGCGTTCATGGAAACTCATGCAGACTCAGGGAGCAGATGAAATGCAGAGGTGAAAGTGGAACCCAAAGGGGCTCCTTCAGTTCCTGGGATTGGGCAGTGGAGAAGGGAGCAGGACCTGGAGGGACATGGACAGGCTCAGCAGCAGACGGGATCTTCCTGGATCTTTCTTTCCAGCCTGGCACTGGCTCTCTTCTCCTTCCCCTGTCTCAGCACTTTCGTCTGATTTCTCCACCTAGTCACCCCCCATTTGCAAGCAGCTCCCCCCCACACACTCCAGGCTCCTGCATGCAATTTTAGATACTCAACATACTTCCTGATCTGAGACAGCACTATGGCATGTGAGATCACCCTCTGCATGCTCCATGTAGGTGATCTCAAATTAGGTGTGTAGACTTCACAGATGTAATAGAAGCCTCAAGAGAAAGGATGAAAGCCACAATGGATTCCCACTTCCCCCCACCCCCTGCAGCCATGGTCACTGTTCAATTTTCTGGCTGCAGCTGCTTTTTTTCAGTGGAGGGTCACTGCATGGCAGAGGGGTCCAGCGCTGGGTCCTGAGGAAAAAAGTTTGACAACCACTGCCCTAGAGGGACCTAAAGCTGCAGCAAGATGTTTCAGATGATCCACAGGCACCAAGCCACTACAGATTGTTTGGACTATAGGGTCATGCCACAAATTGTAAGGACAAAGGTAGGAATTAGCTCAGAGCACTGGACTCTTTGCCAGGAGAACCCTGCCAGCATTGCTTCACACAGCACTCTGGGACGTGGTGGGGAGAAGGAGCCCAGAACCCTGTACCACACATCCTTAAGGACTGACACACCTCTCCAGGGAAGCAAGAAGTCAGATGTCAGACATGCCAACCACTAGGTCATCCAGCCTTCTAAGCACCCTTTTATGAGGACATATTTTTTCCAGTAAATGGATCAATGTAACTTTTCTTTAATTACCTCTATAAAGAACAAATGTATTTTCATGTGTTAATTTGTAGTTCATAATCTTAGTGATCTAAGACCTCCAGAGAACTAGTTACAAGGCTGTTTTTATCCCCAAGTTAAGACATCAAGTACTTTAATTAAAATTAATAGGGTCTTTCTTGATATGGCCTAAAGTCTACATGCTAATGTTTCCCTTTGGACTCCTTAGTCCTGATACGATTATAGGGAAAGGATTTATTTCCAACAATATTTACAAGATCTATCAGAGAAACTTTTAGACAGAAGAATAATCAATTAATGTTGGTGAGAATGTTCTTTCCCTTTAGCTACACGTTCAAAGCAGAATAATTATTCTACTATATACTAAATGGTATATTTATAAATACACAGATTTAAGCAGACGATATTTAATTTATTAAGTAATTTTGGTTGGTTAAACTAGGAAATTTGTACTGAATGTCAAAACTACCCATTACTAATGTCCTTTGGGGTTTTATTATTTAACAAAGAACTAAGAGGTTAAAATGACTGACATACAAATTACACACAATTTGAAACTATATGGAATAAAATCGAAAAGGGAGGAGAATGATATCTGTTAATATTGCTTGGAGTTCCAACATTCCAGTTACGCTCCTCTTATCCTCATCCATGGAAAATTCAGCAGAAAAGGAAAAACATAAAAACAGAACAGTACAGAAGCTCCAAGTCTGCATCATCATCTCATCAGCAAGAGGACTCAGAAGTAATAAAGAGTGTCCAATTAAGAAACCAACATCTTTCACTGGACTACATTATCAGAAATAAAACAGGCAAGTGATCTCTGAAGTTAAGGAATTCTTAATTTTTCTTTTGCATATTCTGTACTTAGACTTCCTGTTGTCCTTTACATCAGCTATATATAAACTGTATATCTATACAAAAGTCAGTGTGTAGCCTCTTTAGGTTCCAGCAAGAAAACACAAATAGGCTTCTGATTTTACACAAAATCACGAGACATTCAGGATTAGTTGTTTTTTTTTTTTTCCCAGCTGAAGAAATAAGAACTAAATCATCTCCTTTTCTAAGAGACACAGGAGAGACAGAAATGTGGCAGGAATTACTGAAGGAAGGAAGAACCCATGCCAGTTACAGTGTAACAATGTATGTTTTGCATTTCCTTTTAGCCTGCACAACTTGAGCTTATTGAACAGTTTTAAGAAGAAATAAGTCTTTAAGCAGATCCAATAGTGACCATTAAAAAAAGCAACATTTATCAAGAGTCGGCACACAGTCATCCAAGATACTGCAGTATTACCTTGTCCCTAAAATTTTAAAAAAGTATGAAATCGTAGATATGACCATTTGAAAACTACATAGGAGTCTTGTGACACTTCTAAAAACTAACAGATTTATTTATTGCATGAGCTTTCATGGGAGACATCCTGCTTCCTAAGACATTTGAAAATTGAAAAAGTATAGGAAGGAGGGATAAAGGCAGTGAAGGAAGTGTAATCACAGAATCAGGTCAGATTACTTCAGCAAATTAAACAGGTTGTATTGATTCAAACTGAATGGAACAACAGATAGAGAGGGCGAGAGAAGTGACAATCACTGTTTATAAAGAGAAAGCCAAGAAATATCTCTATTCAAACCTGAGTTAATAGTATCAAATTTGCATAAGAATTCTAATTCCCAGCCTGGGGAAGTTAGGAAACATAATGACAGAGTCAGATGGGTACCCAGAAGTTAACTACTACAGGACAAGCCCAACAAGAAAAAACAACAAAACACCACTGTTCACCACTTACAGCCCCCATGTTAGACCTGTACAACACTTCATCAAGATTCTACAGCTCATACTTCAAGATAATCCCTCAGTCTCTGAAGTCCTGGGTGGCACTTAAAGGCAACCCCCCAACAGGGGCTAAAGTATAATTTGGGGGCCCCTGGAACACTCCCGCACTTCTGGTCACCCCTCCAGCGCCAGTGGGTCCCCCTCTGCTCCAGTGGGTCCCCTGGACCCAAGATCCTGCCCCCCACATCCCAGTGCCCCACCCTCTGCCCCCAATGCCCTCTCAGTGTGAGCCAGCTGCCCCCACATTCACTGGCAGCGCGGCTGGGGAAGTGGGGGCAGTAGCCCCCAGGTCCCAGAAGTGCTGCATCTGAGGCTGATGCTGCAGACCTCAGGTTGGGGGCGAGGAGTGGAAGGGGAGGGATTTGGGGGGGGGCGCTTGAGCCCCCAGTAACTACCTTAGCTCCCACCTCCAACCCCTGCCCCCTCCTCTGGCTGCCAAAACGTGGTGGAATGCTGCTCCAGGGCCTTCTATTTTTAGGGGCCCAGCGTTTGGGCCCCTAAAAATAGAACATGGACCCAAATGCTGCATTCTGGCGCCTGCTATTTTTCAATGGTGGGCCCCAGAACACAGTGTTCTGGCTCCACATTCTATTTTTAGTGGCTCCGGAACGCTGAGCCCCTAAAATAGTGTGCCGTGGAACGGCGTTCTGGTGCATTACCTCTTACTTTAACCCCTGGCCCCCAACCTTAAACAGATACTCCCCAGCAACTTCAGACCATGCAACAGAAACACTAAGGCAGACACATATCCCTTCAATAAACCTGGATATCAACTCTGCCCATGTATCTACATTGGTGACACCATCACAGGGCCTAATCAAACTGGCTACTTCATCAGGAGCTTATTCATCTCCTCATCCACTAATGTGACATACAGAGGTGTCACTCATGCTGGGCACACAGGGCTTGTGCCCCGAACCCCCCCCAGCAGGGCCCTGAATGAAATTTCTCCAGCAGCACATGTGCAGAAGCATGTCTGCCTGGGAGGGCAGAGCTAAACTGCTCCTGTTCAGCCCGATGGCAAGGTCACGGATTGGCTGGAGGGTGGGTGGGATTCAGCAGGCCCTTGGTCCGGGGAGCAGGCAGGCAAGGGATGGAAGGGGTGGCAGGCCCCAGGTCCCAGTGGCAAGGCCCGGATCAGCCAATGTGTGTGTGGGGGGGAATGCGGCAGGCTCCAGATTTAGCAGATGGTGAAGCTGGAGATTGGCTGGGGGGGTGGCAGGCCCTGGGTTCCAGCAGTGAGACCAGGGATGGCTGGGCGAGGGGGGCGCGGCAGGCTTCAGATCAGGCCAGGGGAGGGTCAGGCTAAGATTGAGCAGATTGGAGCCAGCCAGCATTGTGGCTGATGATTGGCGGGGGGGGGGTGGGAGGACTGAGGTCAAGCTGGGCCATCGGGGCAGCCAGGGATCAGCTAGGGGGAGGAGGAGGCAGCAGGCCCTGGGTCGGGACGGCTTTGCATCACAGCCGGGGATTGGCTGGGTTGGGCAGCAGGCACCAGGTCAGATCAGGCCAGTGGTGGGTGTGAGCTGGGGGCACGGCCTGGAAGGGGCGGGGCTTGAGCCTGTGCCCTGAATATTTTTGCTACCTAGCAATGCCCCTGGTGATATATGCCATCACATGCCAAAAATTCTTCTCAGCCTTATACATCGGACAAACTGGACTGTCTTTGTGCAAAAGAATAAATGGACGCAATCTGTCCTTAGAAATGGCAATATTCAAAAACTAACAGGATGTACTCCCCGGCCACTCTGTAATGAACTTATCTTGGCTATCGTTAAAGAGGTTTGTTCCAAGTCAAGGCTTCAAAGAGAGACTTCAGAGTTAGAATTCATATGCAAATTTGGTACCTTCAATTCAGGTTTGTATAGAGATACTTCTCGACTTTCTCATTATAAACAGTGATTGTCTCCTCTCTCATCCTCTCTATCTGTTGTTCCATTCAGTTTAAATAAATCCAACCTGTTTGATTTGCTGAAGTAATCTGACCTGATCCTGTGATTACACTTCCTTCACTGCCTTTATCCCTCCTTCCTATACTTTTTCCATTTTCAAATGTCTTAGGAAGTGGGACAGCTCCCATGAAAGCTCATGAAATAAATATATCTGTTAGTCTTCAAACGTGCCACCAGATTCCTTGTTTGTTTTACTGCATTGGACTAATACAGCCACCCCTTTGTAACTTGAAAACTATTTGTTCATGTTCACACATATAGGTTGCAAGATTGTGCTTGACTTTTCCTTTCAATGAGACTGCTGTAGCCGAGCAGCTCTGGTTTCAACATTTTTAGACAAACGTTATGGAAATAATCGCAAAAACTTTTTAAACAGTCTGGGTTTCTTTGTTATGAGTTCATGCGTACACACACACACACAATTTGATAGCATTCAAATTTCTACACAGGTGCTACCTTTCCTTGCAATTCTTTTAGTGAAAATTGGTAGATTAATTTCACAGCTGTTAAAATTTACACAAATGTATATTTTATACTCTGATTAATAAGACAGTGAAAATACGCAGAAACAAAATGAAAAACAATTAACAGTTACTTAACTGAGTGGTCACAAACTAGTTTGAAGTAAAATAGCTAACATGATAACGTTGCTGAGTGATAGACCCTTACATTTTCTTGACCAATTTCTTAACAATGGAACTTGAAGCAGACACATTGGGGAAGAAAGCGAAACAGAAGCCAACTTTTCTAGCTTCACCATAGATTTCTTTTGCAAGATAGTATAGTGGCTAGCACCTCTGCTTAACATACAGAAGGTCCTAGGTTCAAACCCCAGGGGGTTGAACTTGATGATCTCATGAGGTCCCTTCCAACCCTATGATTTGATTCTATTCTATTTGATTGTAAGGAAATGGTAATTACTTTATCCAAAGGCACTCTGGGGCTTCCCTTATACTGAGAATAATAGGAGACTGTGGAAATCTTTACCAGGAGCAGTCTTACTTCCATTCTGAAGAATTAGCTTCATTGGGGAAAACTGTATTAATTCTTGCTGAGGTAAATGGTGGCAAAGAAAATTCAGTTTGAACCTGAATTACTGCTGAGACAATTTTCATTTCAATTATTTTATCTGAAACATTTTTTAAAACCAGGAAAATTCAAATATAAAATTACTTACAGAAACCAAGTTAAGGTTATGAAGGCACTAAAAAAATTCAAAAGTCAAAATTACTAAAAGCAGGAAACAAATATATTTAACTGGGCAAGGTTTGACACATATTGATACAGTTATATGGTATGCTGACATATATATAATAATTCCTGGAGAAAAAGATTTGCATTATTAATGTGGTTACTATTTACATATATAATAGTCAATATAGACTTTTTAATATTGACTACTGGACTACCACAACTTCTTTTTCCCTGGAATTGTTCAACAAATCTAAACAACATGGACTAAGAGAACTATCAACAATTATTTTCTCCATAAATATATATTTTGTATATATTCTAAATTCGCCGTTATAAATACTAGCCTACTAGACTAACACACGGATAACTTCTCACTTACATTTTTTAATTAAAGCATGTTATAGGCACTTTGCGCACACACTCTCTCTCTCTTTATCTCACACACACATGAAAAACAGAACAATAAATTCTACTTATACATTTTTGTACAATTCCTTGTTCTGAATCTTTATGTTACTTACAAATATATAAAGAAAGAACCAATAACCACTTTTTGGCCCTGGGCAACCTTCCCCAGGTTCAAACAACTGCTGATTTTTGCTTTAACTTTTTTAGTGACCAAATAATAAAGGAAGAGATTAAGAATGCAAAAATCTGCGTCTCTTGAAAGACTTGTTTTACAGTGCTTGCAAGAGAAACCATTGCCCTTGGCTTTGTTGCGAGACCCTTATGTTTTTATGTCAAACAAGATAATCGATGAAAATGTTGCATGTGTAGTTGGAGTTTGGGAGAAAAAAGATGTTTTAAATTGGTAGCTGCAGCTAGGGAATATGCTATTAAAATAACAGCAATGATATTTATTTTGTTATTCATTAACCTGGAGAAAAACAACAGGTCATTTGGGGATTGTCTTGTTTTTAGAGCCATTTAATGTAAATAAGAACATACTTAAAAAATAAATAAAACATGGTTAGATGTTCAACAGAAATATATTATGTAACAAGCTGGAAATAGTCTGTTGTAACTATGCAGAGGAGAGCCAGGCACCTGAAGTCTTAAGTGGCATTTCTATTTTGAGCAATTTATTCCTTTCAAATCAGCTCAGTGTTATTTCTAATGACAGGTAGTGTGTGAGGACAACTGAAATAAACTCGGTATCAGAAGGCAATTTCTTTATATGCCTCAAAATAAGAATAGAAAGGATCACAAAGATATTGGGTCAGCTTTCCTCCCCAGTTACACCTAAAACTAGAGTCATGCCACTGAAGTCACAAAAATGCTGTTATTCTTGATTTACACTGGTTTAAAAAGGGCATTCTAATCATATTCATGTTTTTAATTAAAAGGGATGAGGATAATACATATTTCAGAACTATAATGATGTAATTTTATATATATACGATCTTGTTTTGTTTGCTTGTCTATATTAACTTTGCCTTCATTTGTCTGTTGCCTTTGTTATTCAAAATTCTTTGTCTTTTTAAACATTGCCATTGCATATAAGTTCTTTCTTTCTCTCCAGTTTCCAGAGACATCATTCTTGAGACTTCTCAATAACTGTTAAGTGCACCACGTAGATCCTTTTTACCAGCTTATAAATAATTGTCACTTATTAACCTTGTCACTATCTTTTCTTTTAATTTCTATGTCTACCTGTTGTTTGCTTTGATTGAGGATTTGTGTCCAGGGAAGAGCAATTTAACTGGAATTACCTGATGGAAAGAACAAACATAACCCATGGGCATCACTTCATAATCCAGAAAAAATAAAGGATATAATACTGTTCACGTCTCTATTAGCATAAATTAAGAGCAACACCACTGACATTAGTGGTATTAGCCAAAGGTAAAATCAGTGAGAGTTCAAAACTGGACCCAGTTGACTTAGAATCAGTTTTTGCTTTAAAAGCTGTATTGGATTTTTAGAGAGCAGGAAAATAGCACCTACATATCTGAACCTTTAAAACCATTCCTAGCCATAGCCCCTTTTGCTTCTGACTCCTCCAGAAAAATTTAGCAAACTATTTTAGAAGAAAAAAATTGTGAATGAAACATTAGAGAAGTTGAAGCTTCACCCTACCATCAACTGTGCTTCACATTTTTAAATCTTAATTTTTTCAGGAATTAAAAGTTCAAGGGTGAAATCCTGGCTCAATTTAAGTCCACAGGGGTTTTGCTATTGAGTTCAATAGGTCCAAGATTTCTTTGCAATTATTTTCAGCAGAGATAGTACAGAAATAACCCCCATGATGTGTAGTAATTTACTTGTGCATGAAAGCCTTCTTTAGCTGGATAAGTATGTAAAATTTACAGCACAGCAGTGTTCGATTTCAAAGCCATTTGCCTACATTGAAAATTATTTCCCCTCCATATTTTCTCATCTTCATAACCATAGTTATTTTTGTGGTAAAGTTGTTAATAAATATATTACAAGATTCAGACAAACACCCAATAGATTTTTTTTTCTATTTTACACATAGAAATTGCTGAGCCAATTTTTTTTCAACAGTCTAAAAATATTCAGGGATGAAAGGTCAAAAATGCAGAAGACTGTGAGAATTTAAGTAAGACAAAATTGTAGCTAGTAGTTGGTATCTCAACATGATATATCACACAATATCATACTATCAATACCACTGCATCAGTCGTGCATCCCATGTAAACTGCACTTAAATTATCACCTCATTCTTATTATAGTACTGGGCACTTCTTATGTCGAGACTGCTAACTAGGCCACATTAAGTATTGGCTTTATTAGATGGACAAATATCCACTGGGATCTAAACTGAAACTACCAAATTCATTTCACTGGTGACTCTAATATTTCTGACCTCAGATTTTTGAGGTTAAAGTTTAGAACAGGGTTTTCAACCTTTTGCAGCTCATGAGACACTTTGCAGTGTATCGTGACCCTATGGGACACACCAACCCCCCCCCACTCCAAGCCAAATCGAGCCATCTTCCTGGCTTTTTATGACCCACTTACTATCGTGTGGTGACACAGTAATGTGTTCCAACACAGTGGTTGAGAACCACTGATCTAGAACATTAACCATTTTACATCACCAAATTCCAAAGTATAGCAGTGTTGTATCATCTTAAGAAAACAGCTTTTGAATGTGTTCATACAGTGTCTAGGACTCTGGGGTCCTGATCTCTGATCCAGGCTCCTATGAATAGTCATAATCCAAATGATAAAATATATTTTAAATGAATACTATTTCTGTTCTCCCCGTTTCTACTATTTTTGCTAAGATAGATGCATCAGTAGTTCTCAGGCCTTGACTATAAACAGGTGATTGGTATCTGTATTATGTAACTTTCCTTCATAAAAAACAACATAATTAAACTGATCTGTTAATAATACGCACCACATAGAAAGAGGAAAGAGATAACCATAATTTTTTAATATAATCACAGCAGATAAGGAATAACATTTCAGCCTGGCTAATCAGTGTTTTATCTAATGTACTTATATGGCCCCATCACTAAAACATTTGAGTGCCTGCTTATATTAATGTATTTATACTCACAACACTCATCAGAGATAAGAAAGTGCTATTTTCCCATTGCATAGATAGAAAACTGAAATATAGAGAAACTAAGTGACTTGCCCAAAGTGAGACACAAAGCTTGTGCTGGAGCAGGGAATGAAATCCCAGGCCCAAGTCAGTGTACCACCGGCTGGCCCTTGCCTCCTTTCTGTTTTGAAAACATCTATTTACTGAATGAATGCATGTAATGTTTAATAGCTTAAGCTGAAGCGTGTGATTTGAGGAAAAGGAGAAGTTAGAAATCATATTCAAAGTACTTATGCCATCTTTACTGCAGAAGTATCCTAGTATAGTACCACATTCATGCTTAATCATATGTATTTTATATTGATACCTGTATAGGTTCATGTAGACCATTGCAACTATTGACAATGTTACATGGTCTAATTCCATGAGTAAATTTCCATGCATGCTGTAGTCCTAGCTCTATCTTCTAATACTTTACTTTTACCCTGAATCTGAGAGTGGCCCAAACTAAAACCAGAGAGCCAAGCTCTGTGAGTATTCAAAATGTGAACTCGTATCAAGACCATTATTTCCAGATGGTTCCTACCTTCTTAAAAGGCCAATATAAAAATTACCTGGGATGGAACTCCCCATCTAAATTTTAGAATTTCTGAAATTTGGATCAAATACATAGATTTTGCATTTAAAATTACTGCAGTTTATTTTCAATACATTGGGATAATTATTGTGCAAATTCTTTAACTTTTCCATATCCCTGTACACAGCCAAATAGTAGTTAGGTGTTCTGGTGTGTGAACAAGAACTGAAGATCCATGCAGAAAAAATTGTAGGGTTGATGACCTGAGTTCACCTACTGTAAACTAATTTTTGTGAATAAGGCTTTTAATTTAGAGCCAGACATATGAACAAAGTACTTTAAAACTCATATCAGTGTTCAGCAGCCCCTGCTGACTTCCAAGTGGTCTAATTTTTTTACTAACATCATAAGAATAAATTAATTTGCAGACTACTTTGCTTTAGCAGCTAATACTACATTTACATGCCTCTATAATTTACTTCACTTACTACTGTCTCTTATATTAATATTCATTATAAAAGTCCTCTTCTAATATTGCTTGATTTGACAGGAATGCATTAACTATGACAAATGCTTTATAATGTACTCAGACAGTATTAATATAAGCAGAACCTATGTAATTGCAGTTACTTAAACACCAGGATTGTCTCTTTTTTTAATTCGATTTTAGCTGCAAAAATATAAATATTATAAAAAGTGGACATTGTTAAAAAGTATCTCTGAAATCAGTTTGTACCAAACAAATTAAAGAATATCAAAGAATAAGAGAGAGAGAGAGAAATGAACCCATTCTGAAAATATAACTGTTATTGATTCTTGCTACTGTGTTCATTTCAATTCTAGCACAGAAATCATAACCGGAAATAAAATATTTCTAAAATTTTCTGTTAACCTGGATCTCTTAAACTGTATTTTATGTTACTAGCAAACAGACTGTTATTTATTGAGGAGACCATCGTTTGGAATTGTTTCTTATCCATATATCATCTAGGATTATAACATTTTTACCAAGTATCCAACAATCTAGACCTAACATGGTCTTATCAAATGGTAGTTTTATGTCTGGGAAATAGGGCATATATGGCCAATGAACTTACAATAATTAAATTAGTGTTTGCACCATGCTTCAGACATATGGCTAGCCCAAATGGTCACAGGTCTAGCATGTATTCTGCTCATAGATTCCACGGGAAATGCCGGTATAGGAATACTTAAATATGGATTTATATAATGGACTAACAGGTCTGGGCAAAAAAAAATCTCCCCGAATTCCAGCTCTCCCTGAACACTCATTTACCTAATCATGTCAATAATAATCTAAATTTTTAGAAGTACTTAAAATACACACTAACCAAGGACACTAAATGAAGTAGATTACTGTGATGTGCTGGGCCACAAATAAGCCTCTAAAGAACTCCACATATAGTACACACAGTCTGGATTTATAAAAACTGGACAATGGCTTATACTTAAAATCATTATGAAAAAAAGAGCTTTAGCATTTCTTTTTTAAAACTAGAAGCTGTCCATCAGTCAGCTTGGTTGGTGGCATAAACAAACAAATTACTTGTAGTCACATGAATTTAAAAAAAACCCCAACAACAAAAGAAATCAAATGCAACTACAAAGATGATACAATGAAAGGATTCCTATACAGAACCATTTTTATGGCATCCCATTTGAGGAATTTATGATATTGCACTGTAGCTCTCTTGCTACACGTACATAACCCAGCAGTGGCAATTATGTTTAATAAGAGAGTAAAACACATTCCAAATGAGATCAAAGACTAAGATTTTTTAGAGTTTAAAACTGCAAAAATACAGAACTTGTATGTATATCTATTTTACATATCTATATGGAAGTGTATAATGGGGGATCAATTTTTCTCTTCCAACACCTCCAAGCTTCCATTTTTTCATATAGTACACTGGAGATACAACCTTACTGTTGTAATCTTGTTGAAATCTTTCAACTTATCACTGCGTTCTAAATCATGGCCCTCAAAGATAACCATATAATCTATATTGAAATTAAATTAACTTGTGCCACTTCTATATTAGGTTTTCTATGCAAAATTTATATACATATTAGTCATGCAAGGGTTTCCCTCATTTAAATAAAAGTTTTCAATTCCAGTTGTTTGGCCAGAATTCTACCATGATACTACATATATAGAGGTCAGATGATAATATAGATTTTTAGAGTTTTAGAATAGAAATAGACCAGAATTTGAACTAATAGTGGCACACTATGTTAACCACAGATGAAGACAATAGACAGTAAGCCTATATCATTCTTTTTCTGTGCAGTTTATGTTCAGGGATGTAGAAACTAACCCTGAAATGTTCTATTTGTATCAGGTAGCCTCTTTACTTTGATAAACTCCCAAAGAGTATAGATCAGGGGGTCTCAAACTCAGATCACAACGAGGGTCACATGAGGACTAGGATATTAATCCTAGGGCCGCATTACTGAAACCTCTTCATACAGCAGAGTCATCAGTTTATTTAATTAAAATTAAATTAAAAATTAATTGAATTCAAAATAATTGTAAATAGAATTAATGAATTTTTAATCAAAATTTAATTTTAGAAAAGTTTTACATTAAAATTTTTTTAAAGATTTTTTTTTTAAAAATGGAGAGCAAGAAACAAGGAAGGGAAGAGAGAAGAAAGAGAAAAAAGGAAGAGAAAGGGAAGAAAAAGAAAAAAGGAAGAGAAAAAAGGAAGGAAAGAAGAAATGAGAGTCCATGCCACTTCTTACAACTGGCAGGAACAGTCTCTGAGTGCAGCTGGGAGATAACTCTTGTTGCTTGTAAGAAGCAACAGGAACTCTCTTCCTCTTCCAGCCTCTTGCAAGAGGCTCAGAGGCAGAGATGGTCCATGCCACTTTTTACAAGTGGCAGATGCAGTTTCTGAGCTGCCACTCCAAGATGGCTCGCTGCTTGCAGGGACCATCACCTGCTCCTAGCCTCCTGCAAGAGGCTGGAAGAGGGAGAGGAAAGGGTTCCCTGCAGCCCTAACCCCCAAGAAACAGCCCTGCAGGGCTCTGCTTGACCCCCCCCCCCGCTCACAGGCAGCAGCAGGCTTCAGCTCTTTCCTGGCTGGCCAGCAGTGGGACTGCCTGTGCTGAGGCCCCGCGGGGAAGGGGGATGTGTGTCCGGAAGTACTGGGGCAGGACGCCTGGGGTCAGGGAGCTGCGGCTTGGCTGCCGGCTCCCAGTGGGGGAAGGGGTCCAGAACCCCTGAATTCCTGCCTGTGTTAGGGGCTGCAGGAGGGGATTCCATGGGCCATGTGTTTGAGACCCCTGGTATAGATGATGACATGTTCTTGAGACTTGTATTTAAAGGACACAGTAGTAAAACAGGGCTAGATCAGCCACTGGGAAGCAGTCTCTGTCAACTGCAAAGTGTCAAGGTGTAACCTTTTGTGTGGGCTAGAGTTCACTTCATTGCCCTTCTCCAGTCCCTAAAAAAACCCAGTGTCCATGTAAAAAGCAGCTGGAGACCCAGAATTCAGTTTTTAAGGTTTTTCAGCAAGGATAGCACAGGGTCAGTCTCCCCACGTTCAAGTCCCCAAAAGAACTTTGGCAACTTTTCAGTACCAATTCATAAATTTTATGATAAAAAAACACAATAACAATTTTTATAACATAACATGTCTACTTTATAATGCACATACATTATCTTTGCAGTTTTATATGACAAAGAAAACAAATCTAAACAGGCCAGTCCCCACAGAAACACTGTAAGAAGAGGTTCTGAGTCCCCAAAGTTTAGTTTAAATTCACCTGAATTTCAGTTAGAGCCTTAGATCACCAAGTCTATAATCTGCTGAGTCAAAAGGAACATTTTCACTTCGCTTGCTTGTAGGAATCTTCAGCTGGAATCTATGCAGACTTCTCTTCTTCCCCTGCTGAAATCACTGTTAGCCAGCCAGCAAACTGATTAACCAACCAGTTAAGAACACATTTAAAAAAGACAAACAAAATATGTTCCAAGAAAATACAAAATGGAGAAGAGCAAAATGTAAATAATGCTTTCACCATTAATAGATTTAAAGAAATGTTGATGAATTTTAATAGTTGAGACTATTTACCTAAAACAGTTTGGCTAAAAACAAACAACATTCAAAGTGTCCAAGTCAAATAAAAGATGTTTTTCCTAACACTGCCAGGGTATCCGTGCTGGAGGGTTATCAGGATCACTAATCTGCTGCAAAATTCTTCAAAATTGGGAAAAGACAGCCTGTTTTCCACTCTTGGGGCTCAGCTTCTCCTTATCCACACAGAGAACATTGCCTTTTTGTAAAGTAGCTATCCTGACTCCTTGACCTTATGGAGTCTGACCCTAGGAATACGGAACCTACTGAAGCATACACAAGACTTCCACACCCAAATCAAATCCAAAAACTTCTGTATGTGTGCTAAAGATGCATCTCCCTATGAAGTATATGGGTTACACAGGTACACAGTGTCCATTGCTAAGGTCATGGCACTCTTATCAAAAGAAGAAAAATACACTCCCAAGTATGTGTGGCCAGAAATGTCATAAATATATAGTCCTAGTTCTATAATGACAGCCCTCAAACAGATAGAGTATCCACGTCCACAAAGAAGTTAAAAAAAAAAGAATAATTTTAGATTAAAACAGATCCATGCCAAATGACAGCAAATGTTATGATTTGTAAAAGGTGGATTAAATTAGTACTGGCAACCCTTGGGTTTTTTTTCAGGACTGTTTTTCTTTGATGTTCTGATCTCAAAGTTTTACTTTGTGGGATTTTCACATCATGGATATCTCCATTTGGCATAAGTCTCTGGAAGTTCTCAGAGATACGAAGTTTTTTGTTTGTTTGTTTTTTTAAGTCTCTTTAAAGTTCTAGAAAAATTATTCTCTGAAAGACTGACCCAGAACTGGATTTCCAGTCCCAGAGGATACTACTGTTAGTGCCAGACTAAAATACTGATGTAAAACATGAGTATTTATAGTCAGAGTGTTAATGAACTGGTGGGAGAAGATTAGTTACAAGCTTCCATCATTTACAACTAGCTAAAAGCTGATAAAATGTCATAGACCATGGTAAAGGAAAACTGAGGGAAAAGACAAGGAGATTGGGATAAAGCTATCGGGAATTAGGTAGGCTAGATTTCATAGCAGTGACAGAGGATGGAGCAGATGGAAAGCTTAAACTTACTCTGGTTTGGAATTAGTAATCCATTGGTAAGCTAAAGTGCTTGCCATTAAAAAAAACGTTGCATTTGCTAACAGCTAACATCACAGTTGACCTTTAGGATCCATACAGCCTGCAGCTGTGGGCCTTCTTAAACTATGAAACCCAGGGGGAGGAGGGAATCTCAGTTTTAATTTTAAAAATGTTAGTTTAGAACTTTTTCTTTGTAAATTACTAACTAGAGTTGAAATGAAGAAGAAAAACAATCTAACCCCACTTCTTCAAGAAGAGACTGGGGTACTGTTCCTTCAACATTATCTACTCCATTTAAGTAAAATTAGATGGTTAAGTTTTGGTCGATTCCCAAAAGCTTGTCTTGTTAACTGTCCTCCAGATCTTTAGGTCAGTCTTGTGTATGTTGGTATGATAAGTAATTTATTGTACTGAATGGGATGGAAAGAAATGTGTATCAAAATGTTATTTTGCAAGATCAGCCATAGGGCAGCTCTGATTAACATTCATTGACCATCTGGGAATGTTGTGTCCCTTTTTTTAAAATCAGGAAACAACTGTTGTTGGAAGTTAATTTAATAACGACAACTATTGCAAGTGAACTGGATAGGCTGGATAAAGTGAGTAACCTGTTTATGAACTTTCAAAGGGATCTGCTGAGGCTATGCTAGATACTTCACTTCCAGCCATTAAGCCAGTGGAGTAGAAAATAAACACATGTGGACTAGAAATAGTAAAAAGCTGGATGTAGCAAAGAAAAGGATTAAAACTATGCAGCAGATGTCTCCGAATTCCCATGATAAGGTATATGAACTAAAAAGTTCATGTGGGGCCTCCAATGTAAAATAATAGCTTTTTGAATGCAGAAATGAAAACTTCAAAAAAAATGGTCAAAAATATAACTGATAGGAATTTCATTCTCCTTTTGGTACTGAGACGAAACAAGTATAGGGGAGCTAAAAATCATATTATTATATATAATTCCATTAACGTAGATCCAGTGGATCAGATTAGGGGATCCTTTTGTATCCATTAAAAAGTCTATTTTCCAGTTGTAAAAGTTAAGGATAGGGAATTAAACTGAATTCAGACAGACAAATGCAAGGGAATAAGAATGTCTGTAAATGTAGACCTTGGGGAATAAAAACACAAATTTTAATTGTTTTATAATGTCTTAAGTCTGCCAAAAACAGAAAGAAAATATTAAAAGTGACATAAGAATGGAAACAAATTAATGTTCCAGGTTATTTTTTAAAAAATTCTCCAGTATCAATTTTATGACACAGTTAAGAATACAGAGATTTTCCTTCTTAAAACAAGGTGCACACAGATCTATTGCTTCAAATCCTATACCAGCAATTACATCTGTTGGTGTTTGATTTCTCTGTTATTTATTGAACATGAGCATATGATCAGTGCTATACAGAAGATATATAAACAATTATTGACCAAGCAGAATACAATGTATGGATCTGATCTTTAGCTTTAAACATGTGAATAGTATCACAGAAGTCAATGGGACTAGTTATTTGTGTCAAATTAAGCATAAGATTTTACCACTATATGGCCTAAGTTACAATACAATACACAATACACCAGATGAAAAGATAAAGTCTTCAGGCTTGGGAGATCCAGTTTTGGGGGAAGAAGGGGGGAGAAAAGGGTAGCATAGACATATTTCTTCAATGGATTGCTGATTCATGCATTCATAGATTTTTAAGGCCGAAAGGCACCATTGTGATCATCTAGTCCGACTTTCCGTATAACATAGGCCATAGGACTTCCCTGAACTCATTCCTGCTTGGTAAATTGGTCCAATGGTTAATTAACTCACTTAAACATTGGCACCTTATTTCTAGTGTGAATTTGTCTAGCTTCATTTTCCAGCCATTGGATCTTGTTATACCTTTGTCTGTTAGATTGAAAAATCCTCTGTTACTGATTTCGGTTCCTCAGGTAGGTTCTTATAATCAAGTGATGCCTTGACTTTCTCTTTAATGAACTAAATAGCCTGAGCTATTAGCTCTGTTCCCAGGGACAGCAACCCCACGCACACGCACCTATTCCCAGCAGTACATGGTGCTTCAGTTGCTTTCCCCTCTGGCCCCATCCCCTAGCAGGGCCTGGGGCCACAAGAGCCACGTGCATGCTGGCTTCTATGCCCTGCTGGCCCTACTCCCCAGTGGGGTATGAGGGTGGGGTCAGCTGGAAAAAGGCACGTCCATGTGTGGAGGCAGAGCCAGCAGAGTCTGCTGCCAGTTGAGGGTAGCATGCCTCTGGCATACTCCTCTTCACTCTAAACTAGAATTACAGGAGTGTGGCATAGGAGTTTTGTATGCCACTTTTAAGCCTGCTGTGGGCATGTGAATGCTTTGCATTGCTAGGGTCCCCCCCCCCATCTGTGATAACAGAAAACACAAAACACCCCCAGGAAGAACAAAGATATAATCACTGTTATTCTCCTGCTTTACCACCTGTCTCATTTGCAAGATCCTGGAGAACTTGAAGATCTACTTCCCCAGTTGTATTTGTATGAACAACAGAGATATTCTTGTCCAAACACTCAAAAATTAACAAAACTATGTGCAAGTATAGGGTCATGGGATTGGCTCCAATTACATAGTAAAATACCTCATATACTGACAAAATGAACAATATAATAAATCTCTAATCTTGAGAGTTCATAAGAATGTAACAGGGTATGGTCAACATATTGCAATTGCACAATCTCCTGCAAGATCCCAATAGCTAAGGCACCTTTGATCCTAGCCTCAGTAACAAGCTTCGAGATTGTTCAAACAGCAACAGAGCAATACGCAATCTGGAAGGAGTCACTGGCAGCCACACTGCATTGTGTCATGGATTTGCTATTCAGTTTAGATAGCAAAGCTGATGAATATAAAGATATCACCTGACAAACTAGAAATAATAGAGTTCTAGCCACAAACAAGCTGTCCACTGAAATGCTATGAAAGAGTTTATTAAATGTTTTAGTATAAAATGCTTTTCTATGCATATGTCCAATGTGAACTAAATCATTTTTCCTTCTTTATATCTGAGTAGGATGATCCAGACTTTGGGGCTGACAGAAGTTTGCATCTGCAAGAGCATTCAAGCATAAAATTGTTGTCCAGGCAATCTCAATCAAAAGCAGCTGGGTTCTCAGAAAACACATGGTTTTCATATGATAAAACTTAGTTGCAACATATATAGACACAATTAAAAAAGAACTTTATTGCACATAAATGATCAATGATGTACATATAAATTATTCTAATATTTATGTTACCATTTGACTACATGCAGAGAAAGAGAAGTGCTTCTACACAAAAATCAAAAGCGAATATATTGTTTCCCAAATTACCATAAAGATCACATGTAAAAATGGTACTATAGTCTGTGGAATGCTGATAACATTTTGTGCTTCAATTAATTATTGATGGTCTAAAGTATGGCAAAGTCAAAGCATATGTGATTTAAAGTGAAGCATGTTGGGGCTTGATCAGATGTGACTAGTTTGGATCATTAGACTGAATTTTCCAAGAATGTAATCAAGAGGATAGGTAATTGTGCATCCATAATCTGTAATTCCCAAGCAAGTGATGATAGCATCCATGAAACAATGGGTCATTTGCTGTGTCAGTACAAGGCTGTAGCTACAGCTCTTACCTTGAAATTAAAATTTCAATAGAATTTTAAAAGACATGTAACGTGTGGTTTTCAACACCGCAGAAGGGGCTGAGATGCCTAGTTGTGTTAAAATTAATGGGAATTGGACATCCAAGTCCCCTAGATGGATCTAAAACATCACCCTTAATGTATAAATTATCAAACAGTGATACAGAAAGGCTCTTATGTTATTCAACATTCTACACTTCTGGTTTCCCCTCTGCAAAATATCTGAATCAATGAGGTCATATGACCCAGAAATGCCTAAAAGACTCAGAGCTCAAAATCATCAGTTGTATAATCATCTGTATGTACACTTGGAGTCGTGAAGGAAAAGAGATATGTATTTGTGAACTTAACAAGCCCGGACACAGCATACAGCTCATTAATGCTGACCTGCCTCAAATGACTGAAATACTACATAGACATAATATGTTAAAATCACAGCAAGCCTCATGATAGAACTAGGTATGAGGAGAAAAACTGCTAATTTATATAAACGTACTGTACTGTACTGCTTTTTGGGAATAAGAATCTTAAACAGCTTTATCTATTTGCTGCTGTATTCACATTTGAAAATATATTGGAAAATTATATATTTGAATTGTACAATAAACTGCTCTGAATCTAATAATAGATGTCAGTTAGTGTAAAATATTATTTTGAATGTAAGATGTATTAAAGATTGTATCATTGTTACAAGTATTAGGACTGCTATAAATTCAATTTTTCTTCTTCAGTTAAGAGAAAGATTACATAGAAAGCTGCTATATTGCAAAAAATGCTAATAAATAGAAGAGCTGTCTGTAACTCCTTGTAAGACATCATGAAAAAAATTAATATGCCTTCTTCAGTGTTTCTTATGAGAGGAAAATTTAATATGGTTGATCTTTGAACAACTGATTATATACTCCAATGTAAACAAATAACCTGAATGGTCACTGAAGAGTTTAATACTAATTTTACTAACATTACTGAGAATAGAAATAATTAATTGATTCCAGACTCGAGGAATCTCTCATCAACTACCAACTCTATCTGCTATTGATATAAGTGGGAGACAGATGCTTGTAATAAAAATAAAGAAAAATGAGAGCAGTAATAAGAAGGAATTGGATCTCTTTTCTAATGCAAGTCCTTTTCTAGGCCTAGTCCTAGAGATGAATCTCTAATGCAGCTATGCATATATCTGGAATACACATGGATTTAACTATTTTCAAGAGAGCTCACCTGAGAAAGGAATAGTCAATCAGTATTGTAAACATAAAAGGGCAAATACCACAATATATATATTTCATTTTCTCAGATTTTCAAATGAACTCACTGTGATAGTGGATTCACACTTTGTGACTCTCCCAGGGCTTCCAGAGAAAAACGAACCCTGTATATACATCTCACAATGATTACAGTAACTAGTATGATACAAGCTCTCATTTGATACCTTATTCAACATTCTTCACTGATGAATAATCTGATCACAAAGTGTTAGGTGTAGTACAGGGGTCTGCAACCCAAGAGATAAGAAGAGCTATTTTTAAAAATTCCTTCAATAAACCAAATGTTTTGAAAGCCGCAACGGGTGTAGTCTACTGGTGGCAGGGGAGCTGGGCTAGGGCACATGCCACAGGGTCCCCTGGTTTGAGAGGAGCCCAGAACTACAAGCAGGAAGCCCACAAGGTCCCCTCATGGCAGAGGGGAGCCCAGAGCCTGGCATGGGCTGCCTGCAGGATCTCTTGGTGGTGGGGTGGGAGCACCAGAGCCACAAGGGGGGCAATCAAAGAGTCACATGTGGCTCTGGAGCTGCAGGTTGCAGACCCTTGGTGTAGTAGGTTCAGCAGGCCTGATAGGAGTTGTTTCATATTAAGGAACCCTTTGCCAGTTGGCACTGAGGGACCTTTAGATTCAGAACTTATTATATTTACTTTCACTAAACATTGATCTGACACATGAACGGTGTGTCATTCACTCTCACAAACAGAAGGGGACCGTGAATCTTAAGCCTGCATACTTTGCAGACTTGCAGTTCACACTAAAAAGATGTTTTTGTAATTCACACAAGGTTCTCGCTGCAGCCTTTACATGTAAAATGCTACACTACTAATTACTTGTGGGACTGTGATGAGAAACAGTTCAATTCAATCTACCACTAAGCAATACATTCCTCAATAGCTAATTTTACAAGGAATGATGTTTTGGCCAATGCCTGTGTGTCTTAAAATGAGAGAATTTGCAATTTTTCAGCAATTCCTTAATCCTGTGCATCTCTTGTTATCTTCTCCTAAATTGTTTCCTCTCCTTGAGGCATTCATAAGCTACCCATTCCTTTAAAAATAGTTATGGTTATCAAATAAGAAACAGTTTTAGTGGAAATATGTGCAACCATAGCTCAAACATATGACCTTCTTACAGATTTATGACCTACATAGCTCATATTTTGATATTCTAGCATCAAACACTGAAAGACAGTCCATGGTTGAGTAAAAATACTCTGTCAAAGGAATCTGAACATCAAATCTGAGGAAACTGCAGTCTGGTCACCCACATTTTGCAAGCAGAAAAAAGGAGCTAAACTCAGCAAACAATTACTACGAAGTGCTGGTACCTCTAGGATTGTCATTTAATCATTGTCATTCTCTCCATCACATTCTATATACATCAGAGGGGCAGCTGGGTAACCAAGAAGTTATCTAGTTTCTCTTCTAGAAAAACTATGTGGGATGTGAGGGTTCTCATTCAACAGTGGCACTGGATATACTAGATGTTGGGAACTCAGTTTTTCAACCCACTACAAATGAGGCCAAATTCAGTCCTGGTGTAAGTGGATGCAATTACAATGAAGTCTGTGGAGCTGCAACTGCTTTCATCATGTCTGAATTTGGCTCCAATTTCTAAGACCTTTCAGCATGAATCATATCTTCCAAACTAAGTGTCAATTGCCCTTGATAGCTCTGACCCATGGTGTAATTATTCGAAAAGATCAAACTATCCAAAGACAACGGAGCCAAAATATAGCACAATGTGATTATGCAAAGAGATACCAAATATAGCCAGAATATATAGTTTCAAATTTTCCTTCTATTTCAGCAGAAAGATGCAAAGAAGCAATTTGAAAAGGCAGGCAAATGACACTTAAGTGGTTTAAGCCAACAGATTCCAATCAATAATGTTTCTAACTGTAATGAAATATGAATCACACATCTGTGTTGTGACAGTAGTGTACATTTCAATGCTTCAGCCTAGGTTTCATGATTGGAAACCAGAGCAGAAGCAAATCTCAATACATGTCTGAAATTTACAGAAAGGAATATTTTAGGACAGTGCCGGGTAAATCTATTTTTAGTTATAATATACAACAATGAAACAGTTGCTGTATGGCAACTGTCATCTCATCTCTACTTTTCAAGATTTCCATTTTCCTACTATTACTCTCTCTTCTTTTAAGTTTTCCCCTTACCCTCTCTTCTTTCCAAGTCCCCCATATTCTACTTACTCTTTCATCTTATCTTCTTGTCTCCCATCCTATACCACATCAGCCAGGTTGTTGTACCAGCTGCTGAACTACGACCAGGACTTCATTAAAAAATTGTGCAAGCTGAATCAGAATCATAGGTCATTTTCAGGCCCAACTGCCATCTGTTCACCATCAATGTCATGTTATAAAAGGATGTTCTCAGTTTTCCCATAAAGCAGTTTTGTAAAGACTTATACAAGCCTGCTGATAATTGACAAATTCAGCAAAAATAATCTTTTTTAACTCTTCAGATGATTCATATCACCCTTCTATCCCACTTCAGATTCTCACATATTTTGCTTCAGATTCTCACATATTTTTTCCTAATATTTCCTCATCAGCACCCCTAAGCATAAATTCATCTGTGTCAATCTGCTGCCCTATTTATGTGCAAAGATAATGCATTATGTCAGCTTTGTGAGCAGCCAAGCATTTTTAGATCATGCCTATTGTGCTATTAAAAATGGATATATAGATATAGATATTCATGGCATGGATTACACAATGGGTTTTTCTGCTCTCTTCAGTCAACTTTTGCTTGGCTTTTAGGTAAGTGTTTTGAATTCAGTTATATCGTACCTTAATAGAAAACTGATGATGTAGACCCAGAGCCTTAAAGATATTTAGGCATTGAGCTTCCATTAAAATCAATGGCAGATGTATGGTTAAACATTTCTGAGGACCTGGGCCCAACTGTATAACATCCAGAATCAACACAGAAGCTGTTGACTTCTGAGGATGGCATCTCTGTCAATGACTATCACTTTTTCACTGGTCTATTTTGTTCTATTGATGTTGAATGATGGACAAAATTCACAAGTTATGTGCAGCCTGCAACATATGGCGATGGAGGAAGATAAAGCAATACTCAAATTGTCTGCTGGGTAGAAAAAAGAATCTGACCTTATGCCTTAAGGACTTGATTTATAAAAATCTGTTTATAGTGATCTACATTTATATGTGGTGGAAAACATGTATGTTAGCCAGCTCTTGAACATTCCTGATTCCGCAAAGGGAGGGAATCTCAAGTGGTGGTTTCTGTATCAATGTAAACAAGCATCACACGGATTCAAATTCACTTCCTATTTTTATAAAAAGGCGAGTCCTCTGATGTTGAGTAAACACTTAATAAAGTTCCAATATGTTGAGAGCAGGGCATCTTCCTTTCAAGTATTTTGTGTTTGCCAATACATCTACGCATAGCACTTTGTTGCTCCACAAGATTTTTATTCATTTAATTACCCATTCATTTATAAAAACTATTCAGACAGGCTAAGATATTAATGACCTTCATAGAATGAGAAAAAATGTCCCCAGATAATGATTTCCACTCTTAGTATGCAGTATTTGCTCAAGATTTTAAGCTGTGTCCCTTGCATACTAGGATGCATAGTCACCATTATTTATTGCACTAAGACATGTTGACACAACTGCCTGACAAAATATTTTAGGGAGAACATAACCTAACAAATTGCTGATTTGGTTCTTGCATCAGGTTCTATACTGTGGTCTTTTTCATAATCTTTATTGCATGACACTGTAGGTTTCTTGATGTAGGTTCTGCAAGGGATAGGCAGAGCCAGTGAACTGAAATCTGGACCAATGTACCACGACTGACATGTAATCCACCATTTAACCACTGTTGTGCATGATGTATTAGCAGTGATATGAAAATAACCCCTTCTCAACTTACTCAAAATCATGCATTAGCATTCTGTGTATAGCTTCATAAAGTTGTAGGAAAAGCTATTTCCAAATTCTAACAGGGTAGCTGTGTTGTGTAGTTCAGCAAAACAAAAACAAGTCCTTTAGCACTTTTAAAGTCTAACAATTTTATTAAGCATCTGAGGAAGTGGGATTTTCTTCTATGAAGGCTCATGTGATAAATAAATTTGTTACTCTTTAAAAGTTCCATTAGGGTATTTGTTTGTTCTATTTCCAAAACACTGTGACAGGAGGAACTAGAAACTGAGGTTACTTAAGATCATGGATTGTATAATTCATTAGTGAAACAGTATAGAATAGCAACACATACCATCAGGTAAATGATATGATTCTCAATGTAGTTGCTTTTTATGGCCACCATTCTCAGAATATATACATGTGATGTGATGAACATACTTTGTCTTCTATAAAGCATTTATATTCTGAAGAGTTCTGGGAAGCACAGGGCAACTGAAAAGAGAATTCAAATAATCCTGCAGATAATGGTTCGAAATAGTCCTGCTTCACCTAGAAATTTCAGCCACTTAGCTACCCCAAATTTCTGTGCTGTTTTTCTTCTGCTACTGCAGATGATGTTTTCTAAATAAACTCTGTCTAAACAAGAAAGGTTCAGTTCTGCTTTCAGTTATGGCAATGGTAATCCAGCATGCAGACTTGGGCCTCAAATATCCACAGGTGGACTTTCTTTTTGCTGATATATTTTAGAGGTGATGAAACAGCAAACTTGGTGATTTTTTTGATTGTTATATATCTTTAAAAGTCAACAACTGGCCAGGGTTTGTAATATTTCATGAAAATGACTCTGTAGTTCTTTTGGCTTTTTTCAGTTGAATTTAATATATCTCCTGCTGTCTCAGATTTTGGTTGCTGGCATCATGCCAGCATCCCTTGAAACAGATTCTTCCTCAGGAGATGTACATTTACAATCACATGTTGCAGTCAGCACTTTCTCCTCCTCCTCCTCCTCCTCCATTCTACAATACACCATGACCAAACCCTGTTTTCACACTAATCTGACATTAGGATAGCAACACGGTCCTCATTACTGCAAAGAGTTATATACACCCAATTTTAGTTCTGTGAGTAGCATGACCGAACTCAATGGTATTTCTCACAAGTAAACTTACACAAGTACATATGGGGTTTGAAGTATTTGGGGCCACGGATTGGACTTGGTATATCAAAATAGCATAATTAAAATTAAGTCAGAGAAATGGCCTCAGTTGCGAAGATAGTACAGAGTGTTCAAACAACCCATATAATTTCATACAAGATATACCTAATTTATGGAATGTCTCCAATAAGTTAAAAATGAGATCCGAGCATTAACACAACTTCTCCCTAAGCCACTGTCTTTCTTTTGCAACCATTACTGTGCAGTTTTCTCTAATGTATGCTCATACAAACACAGATTCAAAAAACTGAGTTCAGACATAGAAGAGACCATTAATTCCTTCAGGTGCCTGACTGAAAGCCCTATAAAGTCAATAGAAAAAACTCTCACTGATCTGATGTGCTTTGGATCATCTTCCAAACAAATGTCAAGGACAGACAAACAAAACAAAAACAAAATAATGCAGGCAATTTTTTTAACAATTAACATCACAGCTTCAAAATATTTCACCTGCCTTCCTCCCCTGATTCAGAAACGTACCGTGATCATTTATAAAGCAATAAGTCAGTCCTGCACAAAGAATGACCCACAGTGAGAGCATATCAACAAAATGTTTACTTCACTAATAAGTCAGAGGAACCCAACATTTAAAACTATGGTTAAGGTTTAGTTTTTAGTTCAGCTTTGTATTTTTTTTTTACTAGGTTTTGGTGCTCCTCACCCCCCATGTCTATAACTATTCCACAGTCACCAGTGCTTTCAGTGTCACTGAAAAACTGGCAATAATCAGTTTAAAAATAAAATCACATGATGTACAGGAAGCCCCATAGAGGTGCCCCTTGGGCCAAGTTCAGGCATATGACAAGTCTTGAAAAAACACAACTGTAGAACCACAATTATGACATGAATTTCCAGATAACGCATACTCCTGCCTTTACCATATGGCGTCTGGCAAAAACCTTACAAAGAGAATGAAATGCACATTTCTATTATATTTATATTTTTGTTGTAACTCTTCCAATTGTTTGTACATTTCTATTTACAACACCAGTGCCACTGACACAGGGGAATTTGTTCCAGATGGGCAGCTGTCAGCAGCAACCCCAGATTATATATTGTTTGCTCATCATGCTTTATTTTTTTCTTTTCTGTAGGATTTTGTGTTTGCATTTCATGAGTCTCATATAGTACTTACATTACAGAGAAATAAGAGGAATTGTTTCCTGTGAATTACATAAGCTATCTTCTACAAACTTACATTCTTCCTTCGAAATTTCCAATACAATAGCCTGTATTTAAAATGCCAGGTTAATTGAACCCATTGACTTCACCTGATACTTGTATGACTTTTATTTGCAAGAAAAAAATCCTAGTCCCCAAGCAATAATTTAAAGGATATTATTTCAGTCTGAAGACTCAATTTAGCACAATAATTGGCATCAATAACACTTACCTGTTTATGTGGAGTAGAGGTTATACAGCCATTATCCAGCTCAAAATCATGCACTTTAAATAATAATGTAATGCTTGAAATTTATGACAATATGGCTTTTACCAACAATGCTTTTATCAGAGGCTTCTCAACACAATTAGTGAAATTTGCTGCATTGTTTGAAGTTAAAACAAATGTGCCATAGGTAATTATGTAGAGAGACACTGCATACAAACTACAAGGTTTAGGACATTTAAAAGTTCATTTGCCATAAATATGACTTGAGTCATACATATGCATTCTAGCCTAAAAGAATGATAAGCCTCTGTTGACAAAAATGAAGTCAGCTACATGACTATCTTACTCTCACCAGTGTACTGAAGAAAAAAATCAATATTGCACAGAAAGATGGATCAAGCATGAATCAATGTGGCAGGCACATAACCAAACAGACATGGAATTAAACAAGGAAAAAAAAAACCCAACAAAGATTATCGCTTAACCTGGTTTGTCAGAGCTGGTATTGATGGTATTGGTAGTGATGGAAGTGAAGGTAGTCTTTGCGCTGTCCTTGGTAGTAACAGATTTCTGCTTATTTTTCATGGCTTCCAGTGCTTTGAGCTTCTTGGCATGTTTAGTGCCTTTGTAGTGGGCCGCAGCCTGGCTCTACAAAGGAGAACAAAATGAACCATGCAATCAGGCTCATTTCTAAACTGGCATTCTCTGTATTAGTACAAATACAGACTACCTTTCAATAATGGGTACCATCCGCAATACACAGGTAGTGACCAAAATTATGTTTAGAATGATGCTTAGAAAACAGTGAAAAATCAACCTCAAACAACCCAATTATGATAATTATGCAATGCTATCTTATTTTGAGATCAAAATACTAGATCCTTAGGACATGTAAAATGTATTCTCTTTGTCAGTTATGCTTTTAAGAGCTTTTTTTCTACAACATAAAGATTCAAAGTCTCAGGGGCCAGGGAGGAAGATGTGTTTTTCTTCTGACAAAAAGTGTATAAACCCTAAACCTGTTACAAATTTTGCCACAGATTCTACAGTTGATGGTTTACACCTAGCTTTGGAAGCAGGAACTATTCAAATGGAAAGCAAAGATGGATTGTCCACAAAACCTCATAGTCTAAGAACTAAATAAATTCAACACAGACATGCAAATGTCTGGATTTTGAAAAAAAAATTAGATCACTTCAATCTACCTGTTACAAAGGCAGCCTGTGAAATTTGAGGTGAGAGGACCTTTTCAGTGTATTACCCTCCCATCAAGCCTACAGCACTGCCAGATGTGTATTGGCTATGCCACATTGTAGATTCCAACCAAACTTTGTACTACAAAGATTTTCACAGTACGCTAAAGAATCCTGAATGCCTATTATTTCACGAGTTCATTGTAATAACTCTTCTGCTCATTTACGCTACATATTTTTGGAATATTTAAGTATAAAATGGATCTCATTAAAAATGGTGAAGATATGCAGATATTCTTCCTGAATATTTTTTCTGGCTCTTTACAGTTCTTCTACAAAACAGGAACCAATCCTGCAGTTCACAATTAAAAGGGATGTTATGTGGCTGAAGTTTTTTGCTACCAAACTTCAACCCTGATTGGTAGCAACTCTTTTTTTGCTAATAAATAGGGTTGCTAATTCTTCTGGAAGGACCTAAATAATGTTAATTATTTTAGTGTCTAGACCAAAGTATGCTTTATTGTAGAATTGCAACATGTAGTGAAAACAGCAGGAATTCATTTCATGTGGAGCAGAAAAGATCTTAACATGACTTAGTTATTCAGAGTAAACCACTATTGCAGGTCTAGAAAGCTGCTGTATTATCTAGGCTCTGTTAGAGATTTATTTGAACATTGTCTGGCTACAAATTTTCTGGGGT
The DNA here is from genome assembly GCA_007922195.1 of Podocnemis expansa. Classification (NCBI taxonomy): domain Eukaryota; kingdom Metazoa; phylum Chordata; order Testudines; family Podocnemididae; genus Podocnemis; species Podocnemis expansa. The sequence continues at coordinate 8,391,565 of ML681964.1, read as the reverse complement.
GACACCTGGAAATGCTAAGCTAATGTTTATATTATACTGAGTTTTATTTATAGTTCTCAGCACTGATGAACCGTAATGATTACTGCCTAGATGTCTGTGATTTGAAAGGTGGGGGAGTATAAAGCAGAGAGAGACTTCATGTACTTCTCCAACAAAAAACTGGTAGCTATCATTCTAGATGCATCATTCAGTTTGGCTGAAACATTGATTTCTCTACCCCTTAAATTAATAAAGTGCTATAGTAGGTACCCTTATTGAAAGAACACTGGACAGTGACGTTATTAATTAGAAATAACTTGAACAGAAATAGCACAATCATGCATCTTTTACACTTCCCAACACATAACATTAAGAGACATACTGTAAGCCAAATATGAACAATTAAGTGATGTTAATTACTGTTAAATTGAAAGACCAACGTCAGGTTAGGATGACTGCATTAAAATGACACTATACTCTGTACATCCTTAAGACACTACTGCATCAAGTCGATGCCTATGGTTTGTAGCCAAATATGATTATCTACTGTAAAAATATTTTAGAAATGCTTTTTATATTATTTTGATCAATCAGACCCTGATACTGATATACTTGCTTACATTGACTGATACCTTACTTTGTGAATGTGAGTAAAGAATTTGGCCTTTAATATTTGATTATTAATTTGGTATTAGTCTGACACATTCTCTCAAACGTCTTCAGAGGAAAAAAATTGTATTGCTCATGCAACCATCAGTTCCCCTTGACTTTATTGATACTTCACAAACTTGATATCCAGGGATGTTTTTAGTGCACAAATAATGCACAATGAGTTCCTGCATGCGAATGTGACCTTTACAATATTCTGAAATATATGTACAGAGTATAAACACCTTGCTTCAATTTACAAGCAAAAAACGGCTGCTATGGAAAACTATCCATTTTTCACTTCCCAGAGAAGACTGCTGGTTTACCAACATCTACTCACTGAAAATGTTTATGCTTTTATATTTCCAAATGTAAATCTCAATTCTTTGTTGAGATACAGAGGTGTGTGGGGTGGTTTCAAGATAATAATAGCTGGCAGGTGAATGGTAGTTCTAAATGGGACAAGACAGATTGTTCCATAAGCAGCCATTTAACCAGCCCCAAATGAGCTTACACTGAATTTTCACAACTAAACTGGAACCCCAAAAAACATCTGTAATTGTCTTTCCCAACAGAAGCAAGCCAGCGGGGAAAAATAGAAAATGATTCATAAATATTCTATTCAGCATGGCAATAGAAAATCTCATAGCAGCACCCAACTGAATCATTTCTTACAAAACTAAAAAGAACCAAGAAAAGCATCAATACTAGAATGGTATCACTACTTAAAACTTGTATCCAAAAATCAGACAGATTGTAAGATACGATTATTCCAGAACTCCGTGCAGAACTGTTTTTAAAAAAGGTGGGGGGTAGAGGGAATTAGTCAGGTTTTTTGTGAAAACCATGATGCAGATCTATGTGAGATGACTGAATGACTGACTACACCATTATACGGGTGGGGGTAATCCTGCTGTGACACTGTTTAAGCTAATAATGGCAGAAAATGAAAGTGAACTGCAAAAGAGAGTTTAAAAAAAAACCCTCTCTGTATTTGGTAAGCTGACTAGAGGTATCCCTGTTGCTATGAAATAAACTGGGTGAAATCCTGGACCTATTGAACTCAGTGGACATTTTACCACTGATTCAGTATAGTTAGTATTGCATTCACAGTGTAACGAAATTGCCAATTACGGTCATGGCCCATTTTCCTTGGAAAACTGAATTCTTCTACTTTTACATAAACCAGTAGTTCTATCAGATTAAAATGATTCAGCATGATTTTATGGGGAGAAGCTCCCTTTCTAAAGTATATTTTTGTGAATTGCTCTCCAACTTTCCCCTCCAAAAACCCAACCACCTGTTGCTTAATATTAAAGTCTGTTTCCCTACCATCAGTACAAGTTGCAAGAACTATATAAATATAGTTTAATATTTCCTTCCTTTCTCGTGACTTCATAATGTGATATAAAGCATCACTCTTGGCATTGGCTATTGGCACATTGTAAAAGCTAAGTTGACTTTATTAAGTTGACTTAATAAAGTCTACTTAAAGTTGACTTTAAGAATACCTTATTAAGTCGACTTAGTGAGTCCACACTATGTTAAGTCGACTTTATAAAGTTGACTTTAAATGGGTGTCCTGGCTTAATTCAACTTAAAGTCGACTTAATCGCCCCACTGCACTAAGTCAACTTTATTAAGTTGTCTTAGTGAGTCCACATTGCCTTAAGTAGACTTAATACAGTCTACTTAATGGTAAAGTTGACTTTATAAGTGGACTTTATAAAGTCGACTTTACTGGACCCTAAAGTCAACTTTATTGCCCTGCATTGTAGACAGGGCTCTATTTAAGTTGACTTAAGGGCCCTTAAGTCAACTTAAACACATAGTGTAGATGTACCCATTGTGAAGCAGTGCCCCATCATATGACATGTAGTTCAATCAGTGATGGAACACAAGATGCATATCAAATTCCACTAGTGAAAAATTACAATATGGTGTAAGACAGCATGCATTATATAGTAGCAAGATGAAACATGACAATCAGGAGATTTCTCAACTACACCCAAAGCTGGATATTTCTGTATACTTAAATTAAGCTTTGAGGGCTCTGATCCTGTGCATGACTAAGGATGGGCAGGTTTAGATCTCAAAGAATTTGTTTCCATTTCAAGACCAGCTAAGCAGTAAAATGCCAAGAAATAAATAGTCTTCACTGGTTATTTACAAAGAGCTCCAAGTCATCTCAGTAGTGTAGATCAAGTTAAAACATCATCTTGCAAAACAGATAATTTCTCATGCTTTTATTTTATTTATATATTTATTTATTTTTATACTAATCATTAATATTAAAGTGTCAGAACTGCTTAGATTGAATTTCTAGAATAAATGAATTAATAAAACTTCAGTATTAACATATTTAAAAGAATGTTTCAGATTTATATACAAATAGTATTTAGTTATCATTATTGCACTGCAAGACAATTACCATATGAGCATCATGTTATCAAATAAATGGCATTGAGTGAGCAAGAGAAAAGAGATGAAATATTTTAAACAATCCAGACCTCAGTATTTTCCTAGAATTACATTAATCATGTCTACATCACAGTCTTCAAGAGAAGCTTGTAAATCTCAGAAGCTGTGTACATTAGTAAATCATATACCATCTCAGTTAAATTCTCTGGGCTTTGATCCAAGAAAGATCTATGTATGCATGTGCTTAACTTTATGCCCTGGGAGCAGGTCCGGATTATGTCACACATAGGCACTATCACCCCATGCATGTGGTCCATTCCTGGGGTTTATATCAAAATCCCCAGCTCATGGGAATAATATTAATATTTTAGATTTCTTTCAGAACAATGAAATGAGAGAACTCCTTTCCTTCTCTGACTGCTTTCCACTGAGAATCACAGCACCTACCTTTTGATGCTCACCTCTCTCTTGTCCCCTGCCTTATCATCCTTCCTTACCATCTCTGGCCTGTCTTCCTTCCTTTTTCCCTCTAGCTAAATCCTTCCCAAAACAAAACAAAGAAATCACCAAATGGAATTAACGTGACATTTGCTGTCACCACATTGATTGTTCTGTTTGTAAGGTCTAACCTCCCCCCTTAGCCTGTATCTGTCGTCTCTATTTAAAATCAAAGTTCTGCAGGGAAGGGATTCTCTCTGTATAGTGTCTAGCAAAATGGGGCCCCATTTGTAGTGGGCCCTTGGCTACACTCATAATACATACAAAAAACTATAAAAGAGTTGTCTGCTTCAATCTACAGAAAGCTTACAAATATACCTCTTGGAGGAGTGAAAACTAAGAGGATGAACAGAGCTTTGAGGTGTTGATTCCAAGACACACTGCTTTGGGGGATTTCAGTGACACCATTCCAACAGAAGGCTCCCTCTGTGCCAAGAAAAGCATGCAGAAGTCTTGGCTTATCAACCAAGCAATTACGTACCAGTTGCTGGTATAAAAAATGGGTCCCTACTTTGGTGCTACCAATGCATTTCCAGGTTTTGAAGAGGGAGAAAAAGGTGCTTCTGACATACTTATTAGGGAAAACAGGCCCCTTCCTGGCCTTTTTGAAAAGGGAGTGGGCTACCTACCTCAGTTACTCCCAGGCTACAAATGTGATAGAAGCTATCTTAGGCCAGTGGTTTTCAGACTTAGGGTCGGGACCCAGGACTGGGTTGTGGACCCTTAGGTACTGGGGTGCAACGCCCCCTGCTGCCACCACCAAAAGACTGGAATGCATTGCTCAAAGATGTAATTGTTGGGTCCCAGGCAAAAATGATTTTTTTTCAGCTAGGTCCCAAGGAAAAAAGTTTGAAGACCACTGTCTTAGGCAACACATCAGAATGTCAACTGGTAACTCTTCAAAGCTAAAAATCTTACAATAGTTCCAATAGCCTGAGCTAAAGCTTTTTTAACAGGAGCTGTAACAAACTAGAATCTACATAGCCCCAAAACCGAACCTTCAGCAACAGAGGATAATTCTTCTCTATCTCCATGGCAAATGGTGGGAGAAGAGAAGATAAACCCAGAGCAATCATTCCAAATTAAATTTTTTGTCTCTTTCTTTGGAGTAACAACACTCTTTCCCTGCCCATCCACTCATCCTACAGGAACTCCAGCTCAAGCGCTTATGAGAAAGGACCACTCCAAGACCAGAGAAGTCATTTGTATAATCTCTTCTCTGCCATCAGCTCCATTAGTCCTGACTATGGAACTCTTCTGCCCCTTTGTACACTAGATCAGACTGGTCACCAGAGTAAGGAGCCATGTTATGAAATGGCCAGTCTGCCATTACAGTGGGGACTGGCAGTTACCTTGGTAGTGAGAATGCCCAAAACTTACCATTTAAAAAAAATTCTTGCAACATTTTTTTGAACAACCCTACCAAGTGCCTCAATGGTTTGCAACAGGACCTTAGCATTTGGCAGAGGGGTGAGAAGATTACTTTTTGCTGTCTCCTTGATAACCCATCTGATTTAGCCAAATTACAAAAGGTCAAAAATCACCATTGCCCATCTGTTTTCCACAGAGCAGTTTGATTTTGACTATATCAGGATATAGTTCCAGCTGAACAGACAACCCTATCTTGCAGTTTCTAACTCTTGAATGCTTGTCTTTGTTTCTATAACTATCTTTTAATCCAGCTTTTTTCCGTGTAATTATTCACATAGGGCTTTGGTACATCACAATTCACCATCTATTCTTCCCCTTATTGATGTGTAAAGATAGGTGAAGTGTAAGCTTCTCAGATCCCATACTTTGGAGGACTTCATGCACTGACCTGAAAGGTAACCATAACTGTATTTGTTTTAACCAGTATCATTAATCATAACACTTAGGGTTTTAGGAAAATGTTTTTTTGTTTGGGTGGGAAAAGGTGATCACTCTCGCCAAACCAGTATATTCGATGGCAATTAACATTAGCACATAAAAATCTATCATGAACCCTCAGCCTGATAACTGAAGCTGCCAACAAAGTGCCAGACCAAAAACTAATGCCCTTCATTGCCACTGAAAAAATTCACACCATCCAGGGTGCTTTTTAGTGGCAAGACCAGCAGAGCTGCTGAAACTGTCAGTGCCAGCAACTTATTTTTAGGTGCTGAGGAGTGTTCTGCATGGAAGTACTGTGACACAGGTAGGTACTACGATACAATTCATGGTCCCCAGGGTGACATGGCACTGGGGTTTGTCAAGCTCTCTTCTAACCATTTATAGACTAACAAGTGGACATGAGAGCATTATCTATTCTTCTTTCCACTTTAAATCTTTGTTAGACTCAAAGTTTCCAGAGCAAATGAAATCAATCTGATGTTCCCACTCGGATGTATCAAGCCAGTAGTCTCAGAGTAGGAGAGAAGGCTACCTAAAAGAGTATTTCATTTGTGCAACTCACATCATAATGAAGCCCCATTTAATTCTTACAGTGAGGTAAAATATGTGTATTTCTAGTTTTGAAAACAAAGGCATATTCAGAACCAAGAACAAGAGCAACAGGCTATATGCCAGTATATATATTTTTAACTAACAGTACCTTAACATTCTCTGCTGTAAAGACACCCACATATTTTGTTCATTATGTTAATAAAGATCAACTGAATAATGTGTGATGATGGTAGCATTAGTAGATTTTGATTGGGGCAGGTGACTTATAATTAAACTACAAAACAGAAGAAAAACAACCTATCAAATTGTTCTGATATAAAATAAGGTTGTGGTTTACTTAATAACAGAATTAATAACCTCAAAGTAATTCAGCTTTTTGATTGTTTCCATACGATGTTAGTTCAAATATATGATGAGTTCCGCTGATGCTAAAATAATACAGTAGCTATTGCTCTGGGATGAAGAGTAATTTTCTGGATGGTACTGAAATGATCAATGTATAATTTCTGATCTCACTCAAAAGAGAATTACAGTCACTGAAATAAAGTCTGTGCCTTGTGAGCTGCCACAAGGGCAGATTGTTGCTTCAACCATTCATAGCTGCAGTTGCAGATGACAACTACAGGACTTACCTTTCCTGAGCCCTCAAATCAATTGAAGCCTTCAACTTGACTGCGTATTAGACCTTTGATTCTCCCTGGATTTGTCTTATGAACAAAACTAAAGGAAACTTGAGTGGGAGAGTTTAGTGTAGCTAATTTAAATGTTTTCACCTGGTTTCCGTTGCTAGGGAAACCACTTCTTTTGTCTGTTTGTGTTAAAACATGGTCTCACTGAACTCTGCATCTTTCGGGGGGGGGGGGGGGAGGAGGAGTTGTCCAGCTCTATGTAGGATATGTCCATACTTCAATAAAAGACACACAGCAAGTCTTGGAGCTTAAGCTCCAGTCCAAGCCCAAATTTCTACAGTGCTGTTTCTAATCCAAGGCCCATAAGCTCAAGCAGTTCACCAGGACTCTGAGCCATGCTGGCTGTGGGTTATGTACTGCAGTGTAGACATTCCCTCAGTGGGTAGACGTTCAAATTCCACCAATAAGTGAACTCTGCCTCACTGAGTAGTTATCTCTGTGTCTAGTCCATCTGAAGGATCAAAGATTCTCCCAAGTTAAATCCAGTTTCCTCCTTTGTTGCCGTGGAACACATAGGGTGCTTCAAAAGTCTGTTCCATGTGAACTTTAGCCAAAGCAGCACTCAGAGCATGGGATAGAACAAGACAGGAGAGGACCAGACACAGGACTAGAGGGTCTGATGCTATATGAATCCTTCTGCCTTCCTCGGGTGACAAGAGGAAACAAAGCCTCTGGGATACAGCAGCCTCCACATTGTGGCTGCAGTTTCTAGGGCCAAAAGAAGTGCCATACTAGATCGAAACTCAGGTCCCTCTGCTTCAGCATCCTGTCCTGAAAAGTGGTCACTGCCAGTTGCTTCACAAGAAGCCTCCAGATGCCCTGTAATAGGATATGGAATCACTTCCTCATAGAAAAGTTTCCTCCAAGCCTCCTCCCTTCCTCCCAGTAGTTCAGGAAGGCCTGTGCACTAAAACATCAAGTTTTTTTCATCCCACAATGCCTCCCAAGATCACTGGACCCTTAATATATTCCTCTTTGCTTTGCACCTCAAAGAATATTGGCACCCTTTACAGCCACTTTACATCTGGAATAGACACATACTTTTTTTTTTTTAATTTTTAACTGTGAGAACACCTATTGATAGCAACCGGGTTCTCTACAGTACTTCACCATGGGACACTTTCGGTGGTATAATTGGCATAAATTTTCTTTTGTTTTAAGGAAAACATCAGTGAATAAATGTTATTTCCAATTGTGAAAATCTGTTACGGTGGAAGTAATATACGATTAATTCCAGTAAGAATTTTAGCTGCATATATTTCTGGTAAATAAATACCTAAATTATATGGACTATACTATTTCAATAAGGAAATCATTTTCAATAACTATTTTATCCCCAATCCCTATCTAAGTCAAGTCAAACAAGATGCAGATATCTTCAGCAAAGCAGTCAAAATACACAGAAGAAATAAGCAGTGTGGGCACAAGAGGAGCTCTCAACAACATGGAAACTCATGCCCCAGTCCTGAAATAAACTGCACATTGGTGGACCCCTGCACATATGCAGGCCCCCCACTGAAGTCAAGGGGATGCCATTTATGAACCCAAAGGTCTGCCACTACATAATACACTGAATGATCACAGAACACAAAATTATCTATAACATTCATTTTCATTTTACAGTAATGCATAACTGTAGTTAGATGAAGCTCTTCTTAAAGCACTGATGTTTTAGAAGGTCTAAGAGCTGTGCAGTTGGAGAAAGATATATTTGCAATAAATTACAAATGACTTGTACGTTATCATCAGTACAGAGGAGACAAAAATATTCATCAATAACTCACACCTTGTCTCCTTGGCTATCAGTTGGAGTTTACATAGGGAGTCCATGCTTGTAAATCCTAATGCAGGACACAGACTTTAGTGAGTGGTGTTTGGCTTTACTGTTAACAATACACTTACATGTATTACTGAACAGGGTGCTGAAAGCGACCAGTTTGATTTAGCCCCCTTGCCACTGGCATGCTAATTAGAGGGAATGGGAAGAGGCTGAGTAAACCCTTCATAGGATGGGTTAATAAGGAGCAAGCATGGGGCTGGTTAGCCCAGGCACTATAAAGGTTCCCATGAAGGAAGTGTGGGGTAGGGCAAACAGCCAGCAAAAGCCTAAATTGCAAGAGGGTGAGGTTCCTCGGTCTATGTCTGGAACTGAGAGTCCCTGTTGGTGGCAGGATATCAATTGTAAATAAAGAGAGCTGCTGGGAGCACAAAGCTGATGCCTGAGCATGGTTTGTGAGTGAAGAGGACCTGATCAGCAGGTGGGTCTATGCGAACTTGCTACAGTACTGCACGTTAACTTTCTTCCCTCTGCCTAGTATTACATGAGAATCTGAAAAATCTCTATTTGTTCCAAAATTCAACACACACAAATCCACAGAAACAACTTTAAGCAAAAGAACTGTCCCACTAAAATCAGTGGTCCTACTCATGTGCTTAACTTTTGGAAGGATCAGGGCCTAAGAGATGTGCTGAACTTCACACTTCATCACATTGTTTTTGTTGTTTCTCATCTCCTTTCGTCAAACAGAAATTACTGGGTGCACGACAGGATTAACTGGATGCAATTATGTGGCCTGTGTGACACAAGATCAGACTAGTTGAGCTAATTAGCCTAGAAGGATAATGGAATGAAATCTCATTCTGTTGGCAAATTAATGATAGCAAAATAAAGAAGTGACCTTTGATTTGCAAAATTACAGAGCCATAATTACAATGGTGTCAACCTCTGTGGTGTGGCTGGGGACACTGACCTCCACTGCATCCCAGCTGCACAGCCTCTGCTTTGTGGAAATTTTGATAACACAATGCTGTTGAAAATGGTGAGATCAGTCCATCCTCTAAGATCCACTCTATAGCTTTAAAGTGCCCTTTCTTGGCATTTGACAGATGTATGGTTAATTCAGGAAAAGTCATCCCAGCTACGCTTAATATTTCATTTGAGATTCAATGGAGTTCTGGGATTCTCAGGAAAAACCAGGAAAGAGCATTTGGATACTGTTATATCCACCAGCCCTATTGCCCCATTTCCCAGCTCCTTTTTGTTCTCATATTCTAAGGATTTGTTTGAACCTATTGAACTGGTTTAACAGAATGGAGAGTGGTTAAGTGTGCAGTCCCCCAGGGCCCAGGTTTTTTAGCATATCCATAAATAATCTAGAGAAAAGGGTGAACAATGAATTGGCAAAATTTGCAGATGACACAGAATTGCTCAACTTAGTTAAGTCCAAAGCTGACGGCAAAGACTCACAAACGGAATCTTACAAAAATAGTGCCAAGGTTCCTAAGTGGTAGCCAGGTTAGTCTAGTCCAGCAAAACAAACAAGGAGTGCTGGGGCACTTTCAAAAACTAACAAATTTATTTATTGTATGAATTTTCATGGGAAAGAATCCCACTTCATCAGATGCTTTAAGAAGGGGGACTTACAAAAACGAGTGATGGGCAACAACATGGCTGATGAAATTCAACACTGGGAAGCAATTCCAACTATACACACAAAATGTTGGATACAAATGTTAATCAGTACATGTGCCAGGACGGAGAATCCACTACCCATGAAGATCATCATGAGGCATGATTAGTTGCTGAACAGGTCTGTAAAGGCCCATATGTAGTGTCAAAACATGTGGTTGGTTCAATTCTGCAGATGTATTTGTTCATGCTTTTCAGCTGCATAAGTAGTATTAATTGCAGTCATTTCCATGGAGTGAAGAACCTGGTTTGCAATTGCATTCTCTAGGAGAAGCAGAGAGGGTGGAGGGCAAAGAGGCTGAAGTGTACTTCATTAAAGTCAGTGGAAGAGCCAATTCTGTGCGTAAGCGGCATAAGGAATTGACTATAGGTTTTGGAATGTACGGTTAGACTGAAAGTCACTTGTATTGGTAGATAACTTAGTTATTGTGTATGTGCTGGAAGCCTTCCTTTCTCTCAAGCACTCATACATGAGGCTTTGGAATAAAATGAAAACCATGTGCTCCATTTGCTTAGGGTCATATTTGCTGCTGTTGAAGTCATTGCAACCACCACTGCACCTCTTAAAAAAGTAGCACAGATCACGATAGAATTTTTTCAGGTTTATGGCTCCCACATACAGCAAGACAAAATGCTTCTCTGTCAAAATTTAGCAGTTGCAGACAAAGTCTTCATATTACTGTTGATATCAGCCCTTTCTTCCACTTCTGATAGAGCCACATCTTTTGCAGCTTTTAAGGATGTGTGGTGTGATTCATTTCTGTGGATAGGTCTGCTAAAATCTATGTCCATCTCCTACACTAGCTCACGCTCACTAAATGCTTTAATAGGCTTTCTTCTAAGCCTTTGTTCCCCTTTGATCATGTTCAAAGCACTTTTTTTTATTTAGTCCCTGCATCAGCCAACGCCACCACTTTCCCATTCGCTAAAGCCTCTGCAAGGCAATTTATGAATTCCAGCTGAATCACACAGTTTAGAGTAATAAAATCAGTATTTGTTTCTGTTGCTTTTACCATTTGATACAACACATTATGCACCTTCTTTGTCTAGCATTCCATGTGATTCTCGGTGTCATATGTTGCAGGTTTATTTTGGGTCAATGCCCCACTTAACTTTATTTTCCATTTAATGTTTTCACTAGGAGTGATTACTTCATACTGTTTCTCAGCTGTTTCACATGTTAAAACTGTGCTTATTGAATGCCTTTGGGTTTTCTGTTTACAACAGAAGCAGCACATCTTCTCCTCAAAATATATGGACTCAATATAAGGAAACTCTTACCGACAGCTGACACTTCTCTTGGTATCTTCAATACGTTCCCAATGCTTAATGCAGTTTACTCTTCAACCCTGCCAAATTCAGTTTATGTTTCCACTTGTTATATAGCATGCAATGCCACTGACTGTTGTGTTTAGCCAGGTCCTCCAAACCAATATTTTCTAAAGATTCAGCTATTAGTCAATGCTCTTCATCTCCTCACTGAAGTCTAAAAATGACCAAGACCAAATTTAAAAAAGCAAAGATTTTGTAATGAATTACTTTGTGATTCAAATTAATTGTTAGCCAATGTATGTTATGTAACTGCATTCATACCACTTGTGAATGTACTCCAGTAATTTCTGGCTCAATGTTCACATCTTAAGTAGAGCCTCATTGTAACTCTTTTGGTATTATAAATAAAGCTGATAATTAATACCATTGAACCACTTCTTATTTGCCAATCATGGCAAATCAACTTGAAGCACTCCTTTCATTTATGGTCATCTATAACATTAATTTTTAACAACCAAAGGGCCTGGCACTGGGAACCATGGGACAGCAATCTTTCTCCACACTGAAGAGGATAACAGCTTTGAAATTATAATTCTGTAGATTTTTACAAATCACATGACACTTCCCTGACCTTTCTACAAAGAATTTGTCTCCACAATTACACGTGCTGCCAGACTAAATCATCATATTGTCCTGAAACTAAAAATCCCCCCACCCCTTTACGTTTCTATGTTTATTTTTACTTCAGCTGTGATTTTCAAAGTAGTTTAAGGGAATTAGGCACCCAAGTCCTATTAATATTCAAGCCCAAGCTTGTAAACCCTCTGGGAAAGAAACTTGTCTTCTCAGCAATGTGTAAAAAGTCCAGTATCTTATTTATTCTTGAATATTCATTCACTTTGTATGTGGTGTTATCTTCAGGTTGTTCTTCCCTCTATCATGTCTCAGTGTTGATTTCACTCAACTGTGCTCAAGGTAACCAAAAAAAACCCAAAAAACCAAAAAACAAACAAACAAACAAAAAAAAAAACCCCAAACCAAACCAAACCAAAAAAACTTCCTGCACCCCAAAGGTATGCATGACAGTGAAAATGTTTAGACAAATGTTGTGACACTATTTTATTCATTTAATTGTCTATCGGCAATTTCCACCGACATACAGGAATAGAATGTTCAGGAAGTGTTAGGAAAGCACTGCAAGTGCTATGACAAGGTTAATTCAACCTTGCAGATATGGCCTTACAACCTGAGGAAATGCTAGCTTTTCATGTGACACCAGTGTGGTATGAAAGGCCTTTATCTCTCATTTTATCAGAGCTTAGTCATGGACACTTGACAACCTGAGTAATCAAAGACTGGATTTATACTATCAGAATTAATGAGGCACTACAACACTTAAATGAATAAGTGGGGATTTTTAAAATTCTAATATGCATTTTATCATTCAATAGTTGTGGCATCCACTGATAGGCGTATAAAAAGTGGTACTTAAGGAACACAAAGTCTTTCAAAGGGTGAACTTCACACCAATGCACATGGCCCTAAAGCAAAGCCTCAATTTCTGGAAATTTCCTATGTGGCATCATGTTGTTAGGCATGGGAGAGAAACATCTTTGCACACAGCCTGGATGGTGTGATGCCCAGTTTCAGGGAGGACTTCTGTATAACCGTGCATATAACATTTGGCATAAAGGCAAGGCTATACTGAGTAAGATTGCAAAGAGGCTAACACAGAACCTCCATTCTCAGCCCCTACCCAAAGCTTATCTTGTGGAAATTCTCATTTGCAATAGTTGCATTAAGATCAGGAGTCAGGGATTCTTTCTCCTTACATGGAGAAACTGGTTTGGATACAATACCTTAATTCAAAACCTCAACTGAACTTTGGGGTTTGGAAAAAGTTTGGCTGAGTTTTTAATTCTCTCTATCTGCTACCTCATATGGTAACTTTTAGTCTGAATGGAAGCTGAAAGCGTTGTTGGATTTCAGATGATATTTTGCCGTTCAAGATGTCTGGGTAGTTTGCACACCTTTGAATAAGCATCTGAGCTTTCCGGTGGTCATCAATTGCTAACTAAAGTGGAGTTGTGAATGGGGACAGTTACATTTAGTATTTTTGTATGCTTAGGACTTTAACTCATTCCTAAATAGTTTTGTTTCTAATATATTTTGCTTAATGTTACTGCTAAATTGCTTAAATCAGCAAGTGGTTTTCCCCTTGGGTACATATTAACAATTTACTTTTTGCAGACAAGTGCACAAATATGATTAGCTTTTGCAAATTGCTCCTTATTCTGTTACTGGTAAGTAATTTTTATATTATTACAGTGTAAACAGATGCTATTTTCCACTACATATTCAGCAGTAATGAGCTAATTTAATGTGTTAACAACAACAAAAGAACGTCAAGAATGAGCTATTTGCTTGAATAGTTCAAGCTCCACTGAAATCTATAGTGAAATCAACTAATGATAAAGTTAGAAAATCATTCTAGAAGCCCTACTGCTTTCTTAGCCTGCTTATTAAAATACTAGTCAATTAGTTTCCTCCTCTACATATTATCTGACCAACTTCTCATATATTGTGATTCGGAGGTCCTTCTCTGAGTTCAGCTAAAACTTTTATTACTTTTTCCATAAAGAAAGAAACTTACTGCAAATTTTTACATGAGTTCTTCAACCACTTATGAATTCCATCCTACAAATTCATTACTTAGTCAACCAAAATCCATAAACAGTGGCCCATCTTGTTTCCACAGATATATGGAAACCTAAGGGAGGTGACAAAGACAGTAGTCCTGCCTCTTGAAAGCAAAACATAGGTACTGAATACATCAATTCTTGATATGCCTGAGGTGAAATCCCGGCTCCACTGAAATCAATGAGTTTAACCATTGACTTTAATGGAGCCAGGATTTCATCTTAAAATGCTTACTAGTACTGACAGGAATGCCAAAATAATCTGAATTTAAAGAGAGAGGGAGTAAAATAAATTAATGGCTACTTGGGCTTTTTCTAACTTGTATGACAATAAACTAAAAGCATTAAGGTCTGTACCAGTATTCATAATTGCTTTTTCTAGATGGAAAAGGAGAGGAAATGAATTGAAAGCAATGAGAAGGAAAAAAAAGTGATTGTTTAATTGCAGTGCGGAGCTCCCTTTTACAGATTTATAGATTCCAAGGCCAGAAGGGAACACTGTGATCATCTAGTCCAACCTCCTGAATAACAAAGGCTACAGAACTTCTATGAAAAAATTCCTAAATTACACCTTTTAGGGGAAAAAAATCCAACTTTTACTGTATCTGCAATTCCTTTCTCCTCAACCTACACCAGGGATCTCAAGCTTACACCCCGTGGGCTGCATGCAGCCCCCAAAGTTATTTCCTGCGGCCCGCAATGACATTATTATTATTGATATTTGCAATATCATTGTATGAAAAGGTTTCAGTGGTGCAGCCCTCAGGCTAATGTACTAGTCCTCATGCAGCCACTCCTGTCCTACAAAAGCACATGGCCTGAGATATGCTTTGCTAATTGTTTAGTTGTGGCACGTGGAACATAGCCTCTAAGTCCAGTCCACACTTGACATGTTTTTTGTCCCCACATAGAATTTTTATTTAATAGTATTGATCCACTATGAACAAAACCGTCCAAAAAAATCCAACCCAACAGATATATATATATATATATATATATATATATATATATATATATATATATATATATACACACACACACGTATGTCAATGAACCAGAGCCTTGTTCAACTGAAAGCAGAGTGCCACTGAAAAATAAAATCAACAAAATAAGATGGCAATGCATATGTAAGAAGAGAAAACAAGCAAACTGACTTCTCTTTGAGTTTTCTAATTTCTTTGTTTCCATCTTTTCTGCTTCATCTCTATTCCACAAACATATCAAAGAAAATGCTTGGAATATTTTTAACAAAGTAGTCATGCTTGGGCAAAGATGCAACCTCACACTCTCAGTGCCCCTGGCCTCTTTTTGCCAGAATCTGGTAATGGATTAGAGGGGATGGTTGCCATCATTCCCTCTGAAGCACATGGCACTGGCCACTGTCAGAAGACAGGACACTGGGCTAGATGAACCATGGGTGTGACACATTTTTATATTCAGTGACACCGTAAGCTAAGGGCTATTGCATGCCAGAATATTTCCATGGTCTGATGTATTCTGGCAGCCAAACTGACAGTTTTACACACCCGCACATGCACAAGCTATTGAAACTTTGTGACTACCATAGCAGCTTCATCATAACGTGTCACAGAAGATTCGCAGACATCCAACAGAGTGTATTCATTGTGAATACAGCAGGCACCCATCCATAAAGCTGAGCAAGGCCTTAATATATTCATGCAGATAAGTCTCAGTCTTTCCTTGTTATTGGTCTACAAATTTCCATACCACAATTTTTGACCAGGTGCAAAGCCACAGTGCTCACTGGAAGCACCAGATGAGGGAACAAAAATGGATCAGGAGAATATGCATTTGGACCTCTGCAATCTTTCTTGCGTCCCTGCTACTACACTTGTATCTTACAACTGTATGTTCTAGTTTCACTTATGAGCCAAACTGTATATGCTTCTTAGCTCTTTCTCTTTGCCCCAAGAGTCTTCCTGAAGATATTACCTTTCTGATCTTCTGTGTAGACAGGAGTTTGTATGCAGACTTGCAACCTGTTGCTGCTCTTTGAAACTTGTTGTTCTACCTGAGTACCCCATGTAAGTGTATGTCTCATTTTACCTGATGGTTTTATCCTGAATGAGAGGGAGTGCAATAACTTTTACCTAATGCCTCCACTATACAGTCAACTTGTTTGTTCAGGCTAGTAAATTTTTGCTACTATATGTTTCCTTGTACTTTGCTACTTCTTTCTCCCCACAGTACAGGAGCATAACTCCCAGATTTTGGGTATTCTTCTCACAGATTTCAGTGAGAGCTTCCTGCCAGTCACCTACTAAGACTGCTCTGGGGTTTTTCAGGCTCCTGCCAGTCACCCACAAGAATCCCTGGTTTTTTTCAGGCTCTTAGATCCCAAAAAGAGTCCTGTCACTATCCTTCTTGAGTTCCTAGACTCAAGGTCAGAGAGCAGATCCTCTGTCTGCAGCCCTTCTTTGAGCATTGGAACCCACTGTCCAGTGGCTTAGCTCATCGGGTCCCCCATATAGTATGGTTCACAGAGAAACCCATATAGTATGGTTCACAGAGAAAACAATAAAACATCCTAAATGAAATGTCCTTCACTTGTTCACCCTTTTCTTGGGGGAATCATCTGTGTTCCATCAGGCAGCTAGGCAGGGTCCTTCACACGCAGGTTTACTCTGCCTTACTTTCCACATCTTAATCTGGTGCAAAATGATTTTCTGCCCAGTTTCTCCTTTCTGAATCCATTCATAGACTCTTGCTGGTACCACTTGCTCCTTTTGTTCTGCTTTTTGGCACCTTTCCACTGCTCCCAAACTCTTCCAAGTAAAACGCCATTGGACAATCACTGAGTGCTGATCACCCACCATTGTTTCTGGCCTGGCAGAGACAGGACATGACCCTGCTAGAATTTCATAATCTAGTTTAATAAATGAATGCACAGTTCATAAATGGGACAGACAGAACCTTCAATCACTACAAGTCAATCATTACATAAGGAGCCAATTCGCAGATTGCCAGATTTATACCACAAGTATAAACTTCATGATTTTTTAAGTGTGTGATTTAGTGCTTGTGAAAGACATATGTTTGACAGTGCCAGTGAATAAAGCTTTCCATTATCCACAGGGCAGCAGCAGGGCAAGATATCAACAACATTGTCCTGCCAGCATATTTCTAAATTCAGGAACTTTGCTCAAAAAGGAGGGCAAAGTTAGTTCAGGAGCCACCATCCATGCAGTTCCTGGCTTACTGCTGAATCTGCTAATTAGTGCAAACACAGAAGTGAGTTTTTGATGTAGAAATGGGAATTGAGCCACCAAACTCATCTCAGATGGGTTCCCACTAAACATCCATAAGGTGGGAACATCTTTTAGCAGCTAGTGAATTGGGCAGGATTCAAACAAGCAACCTACAGACGAAAGGCTTGGTAGCTAATTAGCAATTCCTTGAGACAGTCAAACTCACAATAAGGGCTAATATACCATCAGAAATGAGGCTGTTATTCTCAAAAGATAAGTTTCTTAAATGATGTTCTGAACTACAAGAAATTTGTACAGCCAAAGTCTTCCACTCTGCAGACAGACTCATAAAATCTCTCATATGTTGCCTTTGGTTGCCTAACATGCTATCCAGTCCAAGAGATAACACCATCTTAGAGACACAGTTCCCATTAACCAAAAGACAGACAAAAAATATGACAGTACAACAAGTATTAACATAACACCAAATTTACTCCCAAATACACTGCCCTACAATAAAACTAACATTTCAAGAATTACAATTATTTCAGGGCCCTCACATTGACTTTAGGGTTGGTCAAAGATTAGATAGAAACGAAAAATAACCTACATTAAAAGGGCAGTTAGACTACAAACTGAAGCACTCAAAAGTCTGGAAATAATCACTGAGTGCAGTATCTTCCAATTAACAGCAGAAGACACTTGCACTTGACCTAAAAGAGAAACTGGTGTAGCAGTAGGTTGATACGTTCTATGTGGACCAACCCCTAGATGGGGATATAACCAACTTCCAATATGTAGCAACTATCTGTGGGACCTGAGTGGAATGTTTGATTATCCAGAATCCTGACTTTCTCTGACTGTGTTGTCTAGCAGTTTGAGTAATGGTAACAAATAGAATAGCTACGAGCACAGATTTAACACATTCATTTTGAAGGCAGGATGACCAAGTGGATTCAACTTTGTCATATTAGAAACCTGGGTTCTATTCCTAGTTCTGCCTAAGGTGTTCTTGTCTGACCCTTTCCATTGCCTTATTTGTAAAATAGAGAAAAGACTGTTACCTAGTGATAGGAGGCCTTCACAAGGAGTGAAAACAGTGAGATGCACAAGAACCTTAAAAGTATCCAGTAGAAGAGATAAGACCAGAAACAAAATTCTCCTGTTTCCTAACATGGCATCTTCCCACAGATCACAGATTGTTTTGTAGGGTCTCTCCCTGAAATTTTACATAAGCTGCAGGCAGGCATGACAAAACTGCCAAATGCATCAGTACCATGCAGGATGTGAGACATCTGGCACTGTGTTGCATAACTATTTGCATAAGCGACAGCCATGGGGCAACACTCAGCTCCATTTGCTTTCACAGACTGGTTCCACCATGAATCACAAATATACACTGGATCTCCGAATGTGACTTTTCTCCTATGTGTTTCAAGCACCGCATTTATTGTCACCATGTCATTTTTTTTTTTTCACTCATAACGAAGGATTGAGCTTTTGGCCTTTAACTCAATCAATCTTTCTTCCATTTCTATTCGCAGTTACAATTCTAGCTTTAGTGTTAGTGGCCTGTCCCCCTCCCCTGCCACCGACCAAAAATGTATTCCACAGCAAATATAAACCAGATATTGCCTTCCAGCTCAGAGGTTTAAGACGTATTAGCACCTTCAGGCTTCTCATACATGGTAAGTCTAATGGGTTTCTTCAGGCAGACAACCAGCCAGGGGAATAGCTTAAAGCTTGCACGCTAAGTTAAGGAGCCTGTTGGTCTGAATTTGCCAGTAGGGCAAGCAGCTCTCAACTGGGAATAAATTCAGTCTACAGCTGAACAGTTTGTTTAGTTGAATGGGAACATTTCTTTCAGTCACACTTAATGTAGGTTTATGACTTATGCAGGCTTCAGGAGCCAGGGCCTTAAAACCACCCTCACTAGGCAGACCACAGCTTTGGTCCCAGAGTCTTTTGAGTTCATTGCTTATTACTGCAAAAGCCTGCAGCAGCATTTGTCTATGGGAACTATTCTTACTGGTCACACACACATTTAATACAAGATTTTAGAACTAAGAAATACAGGTTAAATTGGCTGGGAATCTGGACTCTGCAGTAATTACAAAGGCACAACTCTGCCGTGCACATTTTAAAACATTCATAAAAGGGGCTCCTCTATAGCAGGTGTGTCCAAAGTAAGGCTCAGGAGCTGCATGCAGCTCTGAGACAGACCACTCCTTGCTTATAGGCAGCCCCCTAATCTTAAACAGATACTCACCGGCAACTACAGATCTAACAACAGGAACATTGAAGCAGGCACACACCCCTGCAAAAAACCACACTGCCAAGTCTGCCCACATATCTACACAACAGACACCATCATAGGTCCTAATCAAGCCTGTTACTCCATCAAAGGCTCATTTACCTGTTCATCTACTAATGTGGTCTATGCCATCATGTGCAAGAAATGCCCCTACACCTTATATATTGGACAAACAGAACGATCGCTCTGTAAGAGACTGAATGAGCACAGAGCTGATATCAGAAATCAAAGAACAGAGAAACCAGTTGCTGAGCACTTCCACCTTCCTAATCACTCGATGATGGATTTGTTAACGACTGTCGTTAACAATTGTACCTGGGACATCAAGACTTCAAAGAGACAGCTGAACTCGAATTAATATGCAAGCTAAATTCTGTGAAAGCAGGACTGAATTGAGACTATGGATTCTTTTCCCATTACAAAGGGTAATTTGACTTCAGGCTTTCCATGGTTTGAGCCTGTAAACTGCTCTGATTTGCTGTTACTTTATGACCTGATCCTATGTTTTACACCACCTTGCATTTAGTTTCATTCCTTTCTGTAAGTTCACCCATCTTCGAAGCATCTGAGGAAGTGGGATCTTCTCCCACGAAAGCTCATGCAAAAAATAAATCTGTTAGTCTTAAAGTGCCACACAACTCCTTGTTGTTTTTTCACGGAAGAATGCCAGCAAATCAATTTAGGAAAGCAGCCCCAGCCTAGGAGTTTTAAATCTCCCACACTAAGCATGCTCAGAACATGCACGGGGGGGGGGGGGGGATCCCCAGCCTGTGCACCCAGCCGCCGGAGCAGCCAGGTAAGGGGGCCCTGGGGAGGGGGGGTTCTGCCCAAGGGAGCCAGCATTAGGGCCTGGGGGTTGGGGGAGGGGTGGGACAGTGGGGAGAAGTGCTGCATGGCCAGGATGGCAGGGAAGTGGTGGCATGGTTGGGGACAGGAGGGAGAAGCATGGCATGGTCATGATTACTTTCAATCTTTTGGCACAACTTACTGCTGTGAAGCATTGCATCCCACAATGAAATTTGTGAAATCAAAACATTGTGAAATACTTAGAGATCAGCACCTGAGAGAGCTTTTACATATTGCATTGACAAGTTACTGCCCAGATTTTAAAAAACTCGCCACTAGCCTGCAGTTTTCTATATTGAGCAACAGCTACGTTTTTATTGTATAGGCCTAGTTTTCATGGTAACCTTAAGTAATTATTAGAATCTGACATTAACAGGATCAATATTTCCACTCTTTTTATGATAAAATTAAAGCATGCAATGAATTTTAAACTTAGTAATTTTGGAGTAGGCAAAAATATATGGCTATATTTCTCAGTGCGACTCTCAAAGGTTTAAAAATCAGCTTGTGTGGTTCTTGAGTTCCATAAATTTGGCTATCCCTGCCTATAGCAAACATTAAGTACGTAGAGGGGAATGGTGCTCTTTTTGCATAACAACTTCACTGACTCCAAACTGGTTGCAGGATTGGTTCCCTCACCCCTAATAGCTGAAGCTTTATTTAATGGATCTGCCTGAAATATTTATATATGCAATTCAGGATGATCAAGATAAAATGGATCAAGATCTGACATGAATAAAAGAATTCCTCTGTCTTGTGTGGTGCTGATATAAGAGATATAAAATAACTCATAGCTGATAAGCAAGTATTCATCCTCTGTCCACAGCCGAAGGAACTCATGTGCCAACCCATCACTCATCAATTGAAAAATGCATCTTTTGTACATGCTGAAGACGCAGTGGTGCAACTAAAGGCCACTCATCTCCTGAAGGCAATTCATGTTTCAGTACACAGTACACTGAAATGTAGTCACTCTCTGTTAGGCCAACACTTCAACAAAATTCTGGCATGTTAGTTACCATTATAATCAGTCTGTCCTGTTTAGAATAAAAGTGTTTGCAAGGGTACTCTGCAGTAGCACCTCTGCTTCAGTCATTCCCTAGCACTCACAAATGACTCGAAGACATTTGGTGCAGCAGTTGCCAGTACAGTTTATTTACAGTGCTTTTGTGCATCCACCACCTTCGTACAATGCTTGACTAGGGCTAGCAGCTTGTGGGGCCCTATGAGACAGGTAGATTGCATTCATTTCCCTGGACACTTCCATCCTCTTCCTGGCATATAAACCCTACTTTGTCAGCCTGGCAGCTGCCTCCTATCTGCTAATCAAGCATACCCAATCTCCCATCCCAGTTAGGTAGACAGCTGTCTCCCACATTCCCTAACCATTTCTAATGCACCTTAGCTGGGGCTGGAGTGACAGAGGGCTGACTAGTTACCACCCAACATACTCTGTCACCGTGTTCATTTTATAATTCATATATAGTGACTGGTGTGAGCTTTTTTTCTAAGAAAGAGGGGTCACGCCTGCATAATGACCCTGAACATTAAGAATATATGGATTCAAATCAAAGCTTATACCTGATAACTGTAAATGACTATAACTCCCTAGGATGATTTACTTACATCTTCTGTTACTCTGTTTTGCTCAAAGTCTGGCACACCTATCTGTTTATTAACAACCTTTGCAGACTCTGAATTTCAAACAGATTTTATGGCTTTTTTTTTTTGGGTGAGATTTAAAAAAAGGAGCAGCTATTTCACATTCAGTTCTAGGGAATATTTCAGTTTGTATCTTTCTCTGAATTAACAAAGCTAATGCTAGGAAGCCCAGAAAGAAGGACAAACATACAAGCTAAGTTCACTCTTAAACAATACAGTGAACAATTTATTTGTGTTGAATGTGGCTTCATGTGCTATCCCCTAGAGTAACATTGGAAAATAGTTCCAAAGGGGCAGCCACGTTAGACTAGTTAAGCAAAATAAGCAAGAAGTCCTGTGGCACTTAAAGACTAACAGATTTATTGAATGCATGAGCTTTCATGGAAGAAGTTCCCCTATCTTCAAAGCATCTGACGAAGTGGGATTTTCTCCCACAAAAGCTCATGTGATAAATAAATCTGTTAGTCTTTAAGTGATACGGGACTCCTTGCTTATTTTTTTGTAAAACAACAAATTGAAAGACTTTGGGTATGTCCACATGTCTCTTATATTTCAAAATAACACTGGTTATTTCAAAATAAAAAATATTAGGTCCACACGATGTTTTCTTATTTTGAAATGACGGGCTCTGTCATTTCAAAATAAGAACCGTCATTTTGAAACAGCTTAAACCCAATTCATTTAGAAATGGCTGTTATTTTGAAATGGTTATTAACATTTACAACTGTTTCGAAACAACATGTCCAAACGGCCTTATTTCAAAATAACAGCCATTTCGATAGCAGGCTTTCCCTTAATTCGAATTAACATTTACTTAATTCGAATTAATTTATTTCAAAATAAGGACTTTATCTCAAAATAACTCATTTCAAAATAACTTATTTAAAAATAATGATGTATGTGTGGACATAGCCTTTATGTATGTGTATCAATACTCAGCTTTAAAAAAATCTTTAATATCAGTAGGGTAAAACAGTGATTCACACCTCCCAGAAAATGTCCCATTACAGATTAATAAAGGGAAGATCTTTGAAACTTTGGGGTTCAGAATCTAATATTACTGAAAGTCCAGGTGAGTTAGCTAGAGACAGAGCATGGCATGGCAGAACAGATCATACATACCTGGCCACCTCTCATGATCCATGGCTAAAGTTGTCCCAGGCTGGACTATCATTCTGTCATTAAGTCTCTTATTTCCCCTGTATACATACGCATAGGCTCCTGCAATGTTGACTTCTTCATTATTTCAACATGCATTAGATTATGAAAGATTCCCTAATCTTCCTGACTTTGCCCATTCTGGCCACCCTGAAACATCTCTTGCATGTCCCGTTGCCATCATAAGGTCACTGTTTCTAAAAATGTACTTCTCTTTCTTCCTGATTCTTCTCCACCTGCTTTGATAATTCTGCTGTCTCTCCATTCTCCCTGGTTTGTCACTGATGACTCTTATCTTTCTCATTTCCACTCCTATTCCTTTTCACTCTTAGCATTATTAAATCTTGCCATTTCTTACATACACGCTTTGCTAAAACACCTGCCCTGTCTGCCTCATCTCTCTCATTGACTACCATAATTAGTTTTTTACTTTCTGAACTTCCTTCTCTTGCCTCTCTCCATTTCAGTTTATCCAAAGGAACAAGGCTGGAATCATTTTCTTCGCCTATCATTTTCTCAATACGAACCCAACCACACAATCACACATGGAACTCACCATTGTTTTCCTATCTCTCACCGTATGATATGTAAGCTTTATGTTCTCACTTTCAGTAAGAGCCCTATAATAAAAATGATGTAGATATCATTTTTCCCCACATTGTCTCAACCCCCTAAGTGCTATCATCTTGCTTTTAGGTACCCATTGTCTCTTTCACAATCTTGACTCAGAATATTTTATTGTGATGCCTCCTGCACTTAAATTATTCTCCCATTCCTGCCTACCAAATCTCCAAACCTTCAAAGTTCTGTTTAAAAACCACTGCTGTCAGGAAGCTTTTCATCCAGCATCACTTTATTAAAAACCTCTCCTTATATTCCCATCCCTAAATTATTGTTTCATGTCTTGTATCTTACAGCAAACCCTTCAAGGAAAAAGTAATATTGTCCCTGGCTGTAAAGCAAGTATTGTGTACATTTACCATGATATATGATTGATTTTTGTAATTATTTTAATTTTTGAACTCTCCTTGTATAAAGTAGGGTATATTATTAGCCAGTAATGATCCCAAATACTACCATTTATAATACTGGTACATCAGCAGTGGCCACAAAGAGACCCTCATGTAGAGATACATTAGGTCTGACTTGTCACTGCAGGACTACTGTGGTCCAAAATATTGAAAGGAGGGAAATATGGAGGGATACTAACCATGACAGTACTCTAACAAGTAAACAATTACCACTTAGGCACTTCGTTCCAAACTAGAGCACCTTCCTATGTTGTGGTGAGTTTAAATGTCACCCCCATGTAGCCACACATGGCACAGATACTGGTACTCAGTTTTGGAAAGTGAAGGGCTGGATTTTACTGTTATAGATTTTGCAGGAACTAAAGAGATACAATTTGTCATGTGCACCTAAATTTGTACAAGTTTTCCCTAGGGGCTTAGATAACATATAGTAAAATCCTGTCAATGTGAGTAACATTCAATATTCCGCCAATAGTGATGGAGATAAAAATTTCAGTATACTTCATGTTTTTCTGTATCTGCACATACTACTGCTCACCTACGGCTAGGGTTACCAGATGTCAGGCAAAAGGAGGACATATCCTCCTTTTTACCTTCGTGTCCTCTGTCCGACAGGCATTTTAAAAATGCATGATTCTGTCTGGCTTTTTACTTACAGGGGTTAAAGTATGCTGGAACACCCCAGACCAACCTATTTTTAGGGGAAAGTGTTCCAGGGCCCCCTAAAAATAGAAGAATATTATATTAATACTACATTTTCTCCATGTGTCCTCCACTGTCCTTTTTTCCATACTTTCCTGTCCTCTCTTCCATGCTTTGGTATCTGGTAACCCTACCTATGGCTGCTTCTCAGCAGTTGTTTACCATTAGAATTGACCTTCCTGTAAACGTTTATCATCACATACAATTCTGACGTAAAAATCACATTACGGGATAAATTGACAAGTAATGACAGGCATCTTGTGGTAGACTGTTTGATTAGAATTGTATTAGTCAGTAGACATCAAATACTGCTATTCAGCAGCAACAGAAATTTTTCTGTTATTTAAATTATAATAAAGAGTGATGGGTCTATAGAAGGGTAATACGGATTGATGGATCCTGTAAAATAATAATGCTGCAGTGCACTCATATTAATTATTAAGCCATAAAAATAAACAGCTGTGTCACTCTGTAAGAACAATTTCAGAGCAAGTGATCAAATCCCGTACAAAGCAGAAGTGGTAATTCAAGACAACAAAGCATAAGAAATGAGTCTGTTTGACTGATTATTCGATTTGTAATTTAGAGCTTTTATCATTGGTTTTAAAAGAAGCAAAACAAAGCCTTCCAGTGAACACTTCATAGTTTTTAAATTGCTGCATATATCACCGGCCTATTAAACAATGACACTTGACTGTGTTTTGTACCATTGTGTAGATTAAGGTGAGAGATAATAATGCTGAAGTGTCTGCACCTAATGAAAACATAACACCTTCTATTTGTTGGCATGGGTCCGTGTGATAAAGCAATATATCACTGTCCTGAAACACTAACAGGAATAGGAAAATGAGCTTCTGCTAATTAAACCTTTTATACAAAAACATGACTGCTAATCAAATCTTCATTATTCCATAGTCTTGAATTCTATTTTGTTTTTCATTTATAGTTGGTCCTGAACCTTTTAAATGTCACGTTTATAGGCTTCCTTTAAATTGTTCTTTTTGATATTGTAGAAGATTACACTTGTGGTAATAATGAACAAAAACTATCCCTACAATAAGAATGACCACTGTAGCTGGAAATAATGTGGTAACATCAAATTATAGCTGGTTACTCCGATAACTAATTAGAAGTCATTCTTAAATTGTTTGTGAAGTGTGAAGTATGAAGTGCTTAATCAAGCCAACCTGCATCAGACTGATAACTGCTTAATGGTTCTGTTGCAAGCAAGAAAATACATCTGGCTTTAGAAACATCAAAGAAAAAAACTATTTACCTAAATGTGGCATGCACCAAAGATTGCAGCAATATAAATCATATTTCCCTTAAAGAAATAAATAATACTTTTAACTTTAAAGCCTTCATTACAAAGAAGTTAGTAACCCAATCTCTTAAAATAAACCAAATAGTAAAAATAAATATTACCCTAATCAAACCAAACAAAATTAGTAGAAAGCCTATTAAAATTGACAGAATTCCTCTTGCACAGATTCTGGGCAAAGTTATGCTCAATTACTTCCCAGCAAAATATCATGTAACCATTTAATTTATAATTCATGTAATTTTAATTACTGCAATATTTGTACAGTCAAGAGAAAAAAAGTTACAAACTAAAATGTTGTTCTTTTAATTATCTAGACAAGGATCAACTGAACTTGCAAGGATTACCTTCATAAAAGAAATAATACAATCAAAGCTAGAATTGACAACTGCAAGGAGACCAAATGTAAATGAAAGTACTTTTGACAAAAGCCTTGAAGGCAAATGATTCTCCCATCAAGGGATGATTTTCACTAGTCTCCAGGTGTAATATTATGTGCACTGATGAGCTGATCAACAGAACAGAACTTCTACCCAGCTGTAATCAAGAGTGATTGATGGTTGGGACAAAAAAGTTGATTATCATGACAAGTCCACTGATGCAGAGAAAATAAGCTATGCTGGGGGAAGGATAAAACCTGTTCAGAATCTACCTTCTGAAACCTCCTTTATACAGAATTTGAGGAAACATTTATGCTCATTCAGACAGCTCTAATACAAATGAACCAAGTAAGAATAAATTCACTATGCAATTTTTTTCTGCAGTTTCACCACTCTACACTGAGCGTGCATGATCCCAATAGAGAAGAAATCTTTACATTTCTAAATCATCTTTGAAGATCAATATTCAACAGCATAAGACAATTATATATGAATGCAACAGTATGTTTGTACCTGCAGACTGTGTCTTAGGTTTTGAATGTGTGTTCTGAAAGCCAGGCTTTCAAAGACTGTGGAAGAGTCACTTGAAATTGCCATATTAGATTCTCTCTTGAGAAGGGGCAAGTCCTGGATGGCCATTTTAAATCTTTAGAGCTTTTAAACTTACACATGAGTAGAGGCAACTCACCCTCACAGGCATTGTTCAAACATGTGCTTTTTATTTGAAAACAAAGCTTTTAAAACCTGGCTACTGGGTCCCATTCCTATAGAGGGTCAAATTCCAAAGTCTGTTAGTTACATCAAGAAGTTGCTCAGTGCACCATGATTAATATTTCCAGATCTTTTATGGGGAATGATATTACACTGGTCATCAAAAAAAAAAAGTCTAGAGTTAGCAGAAAACCATTAGAATAGGTTTCATTGTGATTAACACAGGGTATAATCAACCTAAGTCAAACACTGTAACCATTAGTATAAAGCATTTTGAAAAGGGACACTATTTGGGAAAAAAACATCATCGTGAGTTACAGCTGCTAACTGATTTTGCTTCTACAGCAAATGAGATACCTAAACATTCTTTGTTAAGATCTGTGTTCTTCCCCAGACTGCAATATGATATATAACTCTCTTCTCTCACATCCTTCTATTCTCAACGAGCCCCTTGAAACAGTGAAATGCAGTAACCTACATACAGAAATATACTGTGGCAAAAGGAACATTGATTAATGGAGACTGAAGCAGATAACATTTTGTTATCAAGATGTGAAATTTGCAGACTGTACCCATGATTACTAGCCGAGTGCTTCAATTTCCCTGCCATTTGATTTTCTATCCTTTTAAACATAAATAAATGTATTGGTACGAAGTGACAAAAAAATTAAATAAAGCAAAGATGACAAACTAAACAAAAGTTAAACCCACACATTGTGCAATTCATTCTCTCTTTTATGCAGCAGTTAACATCTTAAGTGGTACTTTAATTTCATCATTTTAGAAGAGAAGCCTTTAACATTAATTGTCATGGT
This sequence comes from Podocnemis expansa, assembly GCA_007922195.1. Lineage (NCBI taxonomy): Eukaryota > Metazoa > Chordata > Testudines > Podocnemididae > Podocnemis > Podocnemis expansa. The sequence continues at coordinate 8,363,317 of ML681964.1, read as the reverse complement.
GTGTCTAAATGAGGGAGTGGGGAATGGAGGGACTGCTCTCCTCCCAGACCTTTTTACTTTAAATTAACTCCTCCAATTGTTTTCACCTTGGCCTTTCCCTCTTTACTCTGTTGTTCTTAGCAAATTTATAAGACAGCTTGAGCTCAGGCAGAAGCTGAGAGTTTGGTCTTCAAAGGGCAAATGCTGCAGCCTCTCAGTTCTGTGCTAGTAGAAGCACAGAAGCAGAAACCTTTGAAAACAATTAATCTCCATACTCCACAGTTAGAAGAATGGTCATTAAAAAGATAGTTCCCATGTGTTTAAAGCTTTGCCAATTCTGTATAACTAGACTCTTAATAAGGGGAGCGCTCTGCACACTTAGAGCTCTTGTGCAGCAAAACCATGCCTTTTACATAAGATCTCACATCTTTTGCTACATCAAAGGAGTACCTCTTTGAAAGGCACCAGTAAGATAGCCAGAATGGGGAGCTGGAGAGATCATCCACAAGGGCTGGCCCAATGCTTAGTGTTGCCCAAAAAATTAATGTAAGGGCAGTGGACCTTTGCTTTCCTGCCTGCTCCAGCATGACACCAGTTCTTAGAGGCAGAGTTTCTATAGTTCACATGTCAAAATTCCCACTCCCCTTTTTAGCATTTTCACCACATCTCCTCAGTCTGAGCAGAATCTGTACTCATGCTGCTCTCTGACAGGCGGGCTCACCAATGCAGTGACCATGGCACTGTAGGAATTTGACTTCTGAGGCCATTTGTGGCTGCACTTCACTAGAGAGTGAAGTCTAGGAAGGCAAAGATAACTGCAAGATAGAAAGGGGGTGCCCTCCTGGCTGTGAAACAATAAGGAAGACAGTGAAGATACCATGGAGCTCCTTTCCATATCTCCCCACAAGCCCTAGAGTGAGCTGTCAGCTCCATGCAAATACAACTGTATATGTAAACAATGGAAAAGCACAGCCCTATGCAGCTCGTCCATTGATTGGGTCTTAGGAAATCTCTGCCCAAAATGCCTAATACTTCAGCATGCAGTATAGCTGAAGCTGTGTGGATCTCAGGATATCAGAGAGACAAGGTGGATTAGGTAATATATTTTTATTGGACCAACTTCTGTAGGTGAGAGAGACAAGCTTAATATTTTTATTGAACCAACTTCTGTGGGCGAGAAAGACAAGCTTTAAAAAGCTCATCTCTGTCTCCAACAGAAGTGGATCCAGTAAAATATATCACTGCACCCACCTTGTCTCTCTAATATTTCAGTAGTTATATATTTCCACATTTTCTAATAAAACATCCCTGGAATAAAGACTTTATTTGGGACATATCTTCCAGTCCAGCTAAAGTAAAATCATATCTTTTATTTACTCTTACTAATCATTAGTACTCCAAAGGCTGCAAACTTGAAGCAAACAACAGATAAAATATGATCCATCCTTATTCTCCATGTGTCCTAAACTGGGATTTGCTAGCACAGACCTCTGTGTCCATTTAGAATCCAATTAACATACATTGGCCTCCACATGAGTTCAGGCTTCACAGGACTGTGGAGATATTAGAATCTGGAGTGGGGGGAAGAATGGTTGATAAGGTTTCTCTGACATTTGTTCAGCTCAGTTTTTGAAGAGAACTTTGCTGCTGTTACTATTTATGTTAAACAAATACTTCTGGCAAGCATGTTAAGAAATACTTTTATATTTGATCATAATGGCATTGTAGTACTACCCAGACACCAAAAGTCCTACCCAACCTTCCAACACAAGGCAAACAGAAAGATCACTCAGACACCCTTATTATGTACGAGTGAAGAGAGAAGGAGTTTGCGATGTAACAGTTGACCTAGTTAACAGGTTGCTGACTTTGATATCTTAGTAAAATAAGACTGGCCCTACTCAAGGTAGAAACCAAAATGGCAGAAAACTATCAGAAGAATGTAGCATAAGTAATACATTGTATGTACTTATTCCTTGCTGATTTTTATTTTTCAGTTAATTTTCAATGTGGCAAGCACTTAAGCATGTTTGTCACTAATCACATAAACAGTCTCACTAAAGTCCACTGGGGCTTGATTCAGGAAGATGCTTAGCACCATGATTACAATCACATAAGGTGTTTAAGTGTTTGCTTAGTGTCACAGATTTAAAAGGACTAATCCCATGTTTAAAGTTAAGCATGTATTTAACAGTTTACTTGGATTGGTACCAGACTACTTTGGCAGCTGACACAACTGAACTCTTGGACCCTTCCATGTGCTTACATGCTTTGCTGGAATGGTACCATACTGAAAATACAACTATTGGAGGGAGATCTTTCTTTGCCAGACAAGAGGCTCATTACTAGAGACAGATGCAACAGAACTCACCCCTGCTATTTCAGTGTTCTTCCTCACTAGTTATTTGCTCCTTCCGTCCTTCTCTTGTGTGAAAAGTTTTCTTTTAAAAAGAAATACTGAACATGAAGCTGACATGAAGATTTATAGATAGCTTCTTGAGGAAGAGTATAAACAGTTTTAGACTATTGTACTGCTTTTTTATTTTTCTTTTTAAACTTAATTTTGTGATCATGAAAGCAGAACAAAAGCTCTTCTGTGCTGAAAGATATCTATAGCAAAGGGAATCAATTCTGTATCTTGAACAAAAATGAAAAAGTTCAAAAGAGCTGTTTTGCTATAAACATTTTCATAATACCCACATAAAGTAAGTAAATGCAGTCTCTATTCATTACTACTGATAAATGCTATCTCTGGGATCTAAAAATAAAGCTCCAACAGTAGAACAGCAAGGAAGGTTTGGGTCTCAGAATAAATACCTATTTGTAGTTCTTATGGCTTTAAATTACATTGAACAAAATACAGTGGAAATTAAGGGTAAGAATGTTCAGTAAGACAAAAATGTTTCTTCAAAAGAGAAGAAAAGCTTGCAATATGTCTAAATCTGCCATTCACATACTACAGAACCACCAAGCACAATTTTTTACTTGATAACTTCCTTTCTGAGAGTGACATTTCCCTTAAACTCTGACATTTATGTCCATACTACATCGTAGCAATTTCCCATCTTGGGTCCACAGAGTGGTACTTGACTCAGAGGACTGGAAACAGCTGTGTTGATGTTATGGCTCACCTTTCCAATCCTGGGGGTAAAGTAAGGAGGTGGGGAGCAGCAGGGGGTGCTTGAGAAACTGAGCTCCAGCCCAAGGCACATCATCAAGCAATATCAACACAGCTGTTTTTAATGCACTAGAATGAATCCCTGAACTTAGGTTAGAAAGCTTGTGCCATGCCACTTACAATGTAAACATAACCTTAGTCTGCACCTCTTTTACTCCAAATACTGAAAGAAGTTCAAACAGACCCATGAGGCTATGGAGTTTCTCTGTTCTCATTCCACCCACAGATCAGATAAGTGGTTTCAATACTGTATCAAAATACTGAATTCTTATTTTAAGCTTCTGTACAGCAGTTCCTGGAATTCAAGTGGTACAACAATCAGAATGGCCATACTGTGTCAGACCAATGGTTCATCTAGATCAGTAGCCTGCCTTCAAAGAGCACTGGGTGCTAAATACTTCAGAGGGAATGTAGTGGACAGGATATTTATCATGAGATCCATCCTCTGTTCCCCAGTCCAAGCTTCAGGGATCCAAAAAGAAACCATCACAGAGATACCCAGAGATCTGAACTTGAATGGAGCATTCTCAAAGACAAGACAGTGCCAGAGACGAAATCTTTAGGCAACAAATTTTCAATTAAGGATCTTTAAGTCTATCCCAATCGGTAATACTTGAGATGAAATGTAAAATAGAGAAATGATAAGGAGAAAGGAGAGAGAAGTCGACAGATTCTCCTTTCCCTAAAATTAGGGATATAACCTAGCTTCTGGAAACACATGTAAAGCTTCTTTCTGCTGAAAGGTGCTGTTCCAGAGAACTAGAGCATTTGAAGGTGTTATGATATGTCCGGCATCTACTATATAGTTTTCTTTTCAAAAAGTTGCTGTCAAATATACTAAATGAACTGATTCCTCCTGGGATTGTCTTATTTGCAGATGCATGTGTTTCTGAGAACGAACATCCATTTTTATCTTTTGAATTATTTGTCCCAGCAGCAGCAGCAGCAGCAGCAGCAGCAGCAGCAGACTATAAATAGCAGATTCAGACAACTGTGAGCCAGTGTCAGTTCCCAGTGAAACATTCTTTGCTGCCCTGATGAAGAACATTTCTTTTAAGTTCAGATTTCAACTAGTTGTGAGTAAAGCTTCATCTGAGTAAAACCATCGTCCCATCAGTTGGATTACCATGTCAGTTCAGGAACCACTCTGGATTGAGTGTCTGCCAATGAATTTACCAGTTCACTTGTGTGTTCAGTATCCCTTTTATGCGTGCCATCTGGATGAAGAGTTGGTGGCACTCTTCCCAGGAAAGAATGCATCCCCTCTCTACAGTGTGGAGACTTGAGTTTTTGTTCCCACTTGCAGATTTACAAATGCCACATCATGTTGTCTGATTAAATTAGGACATGCTCGCTTTTCAGATCCTGAAGAGCCAGAATGGCTGCCCCAATCATATAGAAGTTAATGACTTTCTAAAGCCTCACTGACTTTTCCAATGTTCCATTGTGTCACTGTGCCTCATGTGAGCTTCCCATGCTGAAAGGCTTAATGTCCATAGTAGGATCTGAAGTTTGGATGGGTATCCCGCTTTCACTCACTGAGAGACCAGATAACTGAATGGTGTCTTTGCATCGCTCGCTGGGAATAGTTCCAGACTATAAGGCGAAGCTCTTGTATGTCTGTAAGGAGTAACCTCTATGCATGAAAACAGAAGATCCAGGACTGCAAGTAAATAGGAATGCATGGGATCTGGCTGATTGTGGAGATCATTGTCTGGAGCTTGTCATCAGAAAAACCCTAAGTGAATTTGAATTTATCTTAATCCGTAGGTAGGCAATACTTGAAGAAGAGATTCTTGATAGTCTCTTAAAGTTTATGACAAGCCTGCATGCCTGAGAGCAAGGAGTAGGCCTTGGGAATGATGCATAGATAAGTATACTCTCAAATTATAGGCCTAGATGAACTCTTTTACTTTTCAACCTGACTATTATCATTCTACCAATACTGTTGTGAATACCTTAGCTACGTCTACACCTAAAATCTTAGTTTGGACTTTGTTAGTCTGAACTAAGTAGTTAGAAAGTTAGTTTGAACTAAGCATGTTTTTTTTAGCTTGAACTAACTTTTAGTTCAAACTAGCCACACTTTTTTAGTTCAAACTATCATTTTAGTTTGAATTTAAAAACTGCAGTTAGCTCAAACTAAAAGTTAGCTTGAACTGAAAAAAACTGGGCTTAGTTCGAACTAACATGTCTACATTGTGCTAGTTCGATATAAATATGCAAATAAATAAGCAGTTAGTTCGAACTAACCAGCCCAAACTAAGCTTTGCTTAGTTTGAACCAAAAACTTTTTAGTTCAAACTAGGCAAAGCCTAGTATAGACAGTCTTCAAATTAGTTCAAATTAAGGCTCCATAATTTGAACTAATTTGCTAGTGTAGACATAGCCCTTGGGATTGGACACCAGACCAAAAGTTACCCTATTGTATTGGTAGTGGATATTTCATCAGGCAAATAAGTGAAATGCCCAATGACCTGATCTGTTTAGAACAGTGATAAGCTTCATTCATGTAAAAAAGCCTCAAGGAAAGATGCAGTGCCTGTGAAAGAGATTTTTTTTTCCTATTTTGTAGCATTGCACGCATTGTCAGCCAAAGCTTTTTCTTTTGTCAAGCACTTTCCAGACCTTTCTACTTGCATCTTCAAAGGAGAAAAATAAGAGAGTTAGATTGGAGATGTTTGCACTGAACTTGAATTTGCTCATCCTTTTCCTTATGACTGGATCTCAGTAGTGGCTACTACCTCCTTTCTTTTATATATGTCTGCGTACAGAATCTCTTCTGTTCTTTCCGGCTTGGTATTACTATCTGGACACATGCATTTTGTCTCTTTGATAGAGGAACTGGAGCTTAAGAAAGACAATGAGGATCTGGGAACTCAAACTTTTGGGTTGCATTTGGTAGTTTAGTCCGCCCCCCGATCAGACAACCAGTTTCTTTTCTTAGTAGGGAATCATGGGGGGGGGGAGGGTTGCCCCTGTCTGTGAGGGTCTTGAGCCCTTGAGCTGTTCACTGGCTAACATGTAAATGGAGAAGAAGCACAGGGGCACACCTATGGAAAGCAGCCAGATCTTCCTCTTCAGCAGAACAACATTCTGAAAGGATGGCAGATACCTTGCTGTGGGAGGGAAACCCAGAACATTTTCTTTTGAAGATGGGTTGAACCAGGGGAAAGAGTTGAGGGATATTCTGATTTATCCCTCAAAAAAACAGGTAAAAATGTGTCAAGTCTGTAATGTCCCAAGTTCCAAAGGTGACTGACTTGCCATGATGAAGATGTAGAGAAGGGAATATTGGCTGGAATGCAAGGATGTGGAAGTTTCAATAATCCACCCAGATTCTGAATATGTTCCCCTTACAGAGCATGAGTCTGCAGGCTAGGAGCAGCAGTAGCAGGGCTCCCTTCCTTTGGTTCCCAGGAGGATCTCCTCATAGTTGAAGAACACGTCTTGACCTTCAGACTGCATCATATGGCTGGGGATGAGGTGGGGACAAATGATGAAAAGAACCTTTTCAAAGCTAGGATTGCAATGGATAAGACAGGAGCACCAAACTGCCACAACTGTTTCTACTATTAAACATACAGATTTTGGAGGAAGAGCAGAAGAGGTACAACCAACCCATATGGACAAGTTTGAACTGCATTTGGTATTTAAAGGAACAAAAATAATGCCACCAAAATATCTAGGACTATGGAGCCTTTAGGATATAGAAACTGCATTGCACCCATTAAAGATAATGGATCAGTCCTCCATCAACCTACATATTTTGCAGCACCTCTGAAGTTAGTAAACTTGCAGGAAGGGAACTGAAGAGAGAATCTGTCTACTGTATATCAAGTACCAATAACTGCCTCTGTCTACAGTACTCCACATCACCATCTAGCATGGATCCACAGTTTAAAATAATTATGTTTCATTTAAGTTCAAATTAAGACACACGAGAAACTCTCTCATTGCATAACCAGAGAAGATAATACATATTTGTAAGTGAATACAAAATGGTCAACTTACATCAGAATTAAATCTCAGTTGGCAAATGTTGCATGATATGATTTGCTTTCTTCGATGTGGAAGAGGAACCCCAAATGTGTGATTTATTACAGCTTTCTGAATTGGGTCCATCTGTAATGAGAGAAAAAGAGAAATAAAAGCTTTTCTGTTCCACTGGAAGGCTGCCTGTGCCACTTATAGTATTAAATAAAATCTGTCCAGAGCCAATCCATAGCTCACATTATAGCAAACATTTTTTATTTGGTGACAGTACATTTCTCTTTCTTTTTTCTATTATTATTCCCGCTTCTTACTGAAAATAAAAAAGAGGAAAGAAAATATAAGGAGCAAAGCTGAAAAGTATTTCTTTGGCTAGTATTCTTTCATATCCCACTTCGGTGAAAAAAGTAAACACTGAACATGTTTATCACATACTAATTTACATTTTTACTTTAAAAATAGCAGAATAAAAATAATTCAATTTTAAGAAAATAAAATAAGAATCTGGAGAAAAGAAAAAAGAATGGGACTACTAGAAAAAATATTAATGAGGATATATATGAATGACTTTATATAACGTGGTGCTTGGCTGGCTTTACATCATGGCAAGATTCCCAAATATTATGAAAATCTTCAACATTGCCCTGGGTTCCAGGAATCAGTCATTTGTAGGAGGAAATTTCTGTTAGAGACAGGGTAAATTCCAGATCATCCTTTATGTATCAGAAGACTCTTTTGCAGCCTTTTCAATAAACCTATTTTCAACCATTTTATCCCTCTTTGAGAGAATACTTCCCTAAGTCAAATCCTGATCCTCAGAACAAAGCCTGAGTAAATGGGCTTTACATAAAGAACTTCAATAGGGGCCAGAGGGGAATGATATCTTACCTGCTCCTCCCACCACAGGCTATGGACTGCAGTTTAGTATTTAATACACAGCTGTATTAGCTGCTGCACTGCCATACAATTCTCTTGTGCCAGTCGATTTATGTAATCATGACACTGCCAGCTACACTCTAGCTTTTCCCCTGGTCTTGTCTTCCATCAACTCTCTCTCCAAACTCCCTTACTGCCCTCCCGGAAAGCTTGACTCCAATGGAGTCATGATACCAAGGAATGTCTTTATGCCTCCTCAAAGGAGGGATCACCACTTGTGGGAAAGGCAAAATAGGCTTTACTACCTTTCTTTAACCATCTCCATGAGACCAGAGTGGGATAACGTACACACAGCTGGATCCATAGTTGTCCATTGTGCGCTGCCTACAATCCATCTTCTCCCTCAGTGCAGAACCCAATCCATCTCTCCAACATAATCCAGTAAAAGTGTGCAGGCTGCTGATGCAAAGGCAAATGCATGCCCCTTCCCCATGCAAGCTGGGGAAACTCTGAGCAAAGGAATCTGTCTGCTAATATGGGGGACTTAGACTGAGCAATGGTCTGGTGCCTGATTAGATCCAATAGGTAGCCTATTTTACGGTTCTGTTTCAGCAATGGCCAAACTTTCATGAAAATCATCATTCACAGGGAAATTCTGCTACAACAGCCAATCTTTCATAGTTTTAACTATCCATGGGTATAAGAAGCCTTGCAGGATTGGCTGATATTGTAAGAAATCCATTATTTAAATTGCAGCAAGGGAGATTTAAGTTTGATATTAGGAAAGACTTCCTAACTCTAAGGGTAGCTAAAAGCACTGGAACAAATTACTTAGGGAGTTTGTGGACTTCCACCACTAGTGGTTTATAAAAACAGGTAGATGAACACCAGGGAATACTTTGTCTTGCCTTAGTACTGGGGACAGGAATAGATGACTATCAAGCTTCCTTCCAGTCCCACATTTCTATGAGTCTATGAATCCCCCCAAATCACACAAAAACTGGTAATAAGATTTCAGCACCAATGCTGAATTTATTTCCACAAACCTACAGATCAAAGATGTCATGAATCCTCCTCTTTTGACAATAACCAATTGATAACTAGGGTGGGGTGGGGTTTTTTTTGTTTGTTTTTTTTAAGTAGCTGTACAATAATTCCCAAGCCATTAATTTAAGCAATTGGTAATCTTCCTCTTTGCCGTACTTTGTTATATGGCTGTGCACCGAAGTCATCATCTGAATTCTCCAACCCCTACCCATAATATATCCAACACTCAAACAGATCATGTAATTTTTATATTGATCTTAAGAAATTAATCTGTTCTGTGCTGGTGTTCCTATGGTTCACTTATATCTCATAAGGGAACAAAAGAGGCACTTGATAAATGCAGGACTGGCACATTGTCTATGGGTAATTTATGACTATGGAGAATTATAAGAGTAAGGAGACAGAGCCTTTCACCTTCACTAGCATGAATCTATACCAGCTCAGCAATGAATCTTTGCATCATGTGATAGCTATTCAACAGCCAATGTTAAATTGGCTGTGATCTTAGGCCAGTTCCTAGTGGAAAGGTGTTCAGATCATAAAAACAGTAAAAAAGATGGTAGGGTTCTGTGACAGGGTGTTCAAACCCAACATTGGGCAAGTGAGAGTTAATGAACTGTTCTGGACCCAACCAGCCACAGCAGCAAGGCACATCATGGCTGAACAGAAGATGTAAAGGGAGAAGCCCAGCTTTTCTGGGAGCAGACATTCAGCCGTTAACTCCTACAGAAGGCCTAGCTCAAGGCAAGAGCCATTCAGGGGACAGCAGTCTTTTGAGGCCCCTGTGCCAACTCCTTCCTTAGTAATATTACTAGAGATACTCACTTGTGGGCACTGAACTGAGCCCTGGCTACTAGAGGTCTCTGAAAAAAAGACAGGCCTTCCATCATAAGGTAAACTCCCATGGGCTCACCCAGAGAGCTGAGTCTTCCACAACCAGTTCCTTTTTAATGACAACTTGAAGATTGGAGATCAAAGCTGGGTGATTTCGGAAACCTGTCATGACTGCAGGGTGTACTGTGAGGGACCAATTCCATGACAGTTTCTTCAAAAGCTGTTTGCAAAGCTATCAACTTGTGCTAGCCCTGTTAGTTTTTGATGAACAAAATCCAAATATGATGTTTGCTTTCACCATGCTCAGCACAATGGAGCTCTGATCTTGACTGGGGTCTCTCTTTTCCACTGTAATCCAAATGATGCACAATAACAAGATTTAGTTTGATTACATCAGGGACTGCAATGAGAACATGCTGTAGTAGAATGTGATACTGTCACACTTCGATATAATGGGCATGTTAACAATCTTTTCACATTAAAACATCATGTTGGAAAAAACCATGTTCCAGAATATAGCACAGAACAGGTGAGTGACAGCTACATGGGGAAAGCAAATAGGCAGTAAGAACCCAGCAATTTAGAAGTCCATTCCTGAGTGGTACAGAGAGGAGAAAAAAGATTGACCTGCTTGTGCTATCTGACTTCCATCACTAGAACACAGGGTCTACTGTGGGTGATATTACCACATTTCACTGACGGTCAGGCTTTGCAAACTATACTGTAGATATATCTATGCAGGCTGGGAATCCCACCTCAAATGAAGACTAGACTAGAACTAGACCAAACTAGAGGCGGGAACCTTTTCACATTCAACCTATCATCTCAAGTCAGATTACAATAGAACAAATGCACTCTTTTCTCTCTATCAATATACCTTTCCCTGAAGGGCTGAGACTTACACTCAGAGTATACAAACAAGAAAAGTTTGCTGTGCCTAAAAACTTCTGGAGAGTTAGAAACTTATTTCCACCTAGCTGGTTTTATACTTTAAAAGATAGCACTTTATCCTTGTCATCCCTGCCTCCCTACTCTTTTGTCTTTTATCCCATTTTATCCTTGACTCTGCCAATGAAATCAGCCATGACTGACTGACTGTTCTCTCACAAACATCTCCATGCTTTCTTCTATGCTTCTTTTCATGTGTGGAGTGCCCTTCCTGACCTAATCTTTCATTTGAATCCTTCAAGACTCATTTCCTTTCAAAGAGTGTTCGAGAAATCAACCACCTGAGAGATGGCTAAGTTAAACAATATTTGGGAGTTAACTTATCTATTTAAAAAAATAAAACAATACAAAGAACTTTGATTATTGAACCACCAAGTTGTGCATTGGCTTCCCTCCTTACTCATGTGATTTTATAATCACTACCATACTTCTCCTTTCCACTTCTAGCCTACTGTTTTTGGTAATGTTCTGATTAAAATTAAATTGTCATCTCTTCTCAGTAATGACTGTCTTCCCCACTTATTTATTCCACTTAGCATTGTACAGTCTCTCTCTCTTTGGTGACTCTGGGTCTTACCACAATAAAAATAATGCTTCCCTGAAATCGCTTGTCTTTTTGAGTTCAGTAACACCTGTCCTTTACTTAGTAACATTTTAAATAAAGTTGGACCTGGAATACCAAAATAAACATTTGTATCCATTTTTGTAACCCATTATAATTCACAGGCATATTTGAAAATTATTTTACCTGGCACAGGAACAGGTCACAGTCAGTAGTTTAGCAAGCATAGCTTATCTAACTTTCTACTAATGCTCACACTTCAATGAGACTCTCAGAGCTTAGCTGGTTGATCTGTAGCTTTGTGTGCCTCATATAAGGCCACAGGTTCTGTGATGTCATCTGGGAATTACTGATCTTCCAGTTAGTTTCTGGGTTATGAATTGTTTCTTCAACAGATCTTGGTCTGGTGTCTCTATCTGTCCTTAGCCTTAGTTTCTTCTCTCTCCTCCCTCTCTTTCCCCAGCTTTTATCCCTCCCTCCCCATTCTATTTCCCCAGTTATGCATTAGCCCACTGACTCTCTATAGAGCAGGGTGATGATAGTGGAACTTGGTTCACATGCGACAGTTCTGCTTGTTTCACATATGATGGCCTAGACTCTCAGTATTAACATAATCAGACTGTAAACTAGCCACAGAAGTGCCACACTCTTCATGTGAAATCAGAGAGCCAACCATCCAGGAAACAAGCACTTAAAGTACAATAGAAAAGCTGCTTTAATGGCGACTAGACCAGAACAACTAATTTCTTGAGGATTTTGGTTTATCCACCTCTATGGTGAAGATGTGAATTCAGAAGGGGCTAGGCTTTCTGGTGGAACTAACTCCTGTTAGGTTTACCAAGTCTGCAGAAAATAACATTTGTAAGCAGTAGTTTTTGGCTGGGTGGCTAGTTGGTTTTTTGGAAGTGAGGAGTCTGGAAAGATGATCAAATATTCTCCACAGATTTTCACTTACTTTTCTCTTGCTAAAGAAATACATGCCTGTATATTTCCCTTCTTCTTTGTAGAGATCTGTACTTATCCTACTCACTACAGAACATGGCCCTATTGTGAACCTTATGATTTGTGCTTGTAGTTCTGTAAGCAAAGCACTCTGGATGGCCTCCAAGGTGATTAAGGAAAACTGGTTCAAATGCAGGAATCCTTTCTCTGCCAATTGCTCTTTGACACAGCAAGTCAGAATTACTTTTCCCAATATGACTCCATAAACCCAGCTCCTAATCAAGTCAGGGCAGCCAACCATAAGTGAGAGTGAGAATGCTGGAGTGATATTTGGCAATATTATTTTTTCCTCGAGATCTCATCTGGGAATTGCTGCCAGTACACAGATTTTTTTCAAAGAACATTGAAAAGCATTAGAGGAGCATCTAGAAGTTTGCTGTACGAAGGAAGAGAGAAACTACATTTTTCAGTGCTGCTTGATGGGAGCTGGGGACTCTGACTGATACTGGAAGCAGAAGCTGGGGGCCGGGGGGGGGGGGATTGGAGGCATCTGTCTGGGTTGCAAGGATAGATGGAGACAGTTGACTTTCAGAGAAACCTAGGGAGGAGAGATTGTTTATAAGAAAGTTTGAGGGAAGCCACACAAGCAGACAAGAATTTAGATGCTTAATGGGACTTCCTAGTCTTTGCAGGTTCTCTGATTGCTACTAATTACACATGTAAATTTCATCCCACATTTTAAATATCATTTATTTGCTTAATACATGTTTTTTATTTGAAAGGGGCACTATCAATATTGCAATTATTTTATATGATCTACTTTATTGTTCTACTAGTGCTACATTAATATAGTTTGCTAATTTAAAAAATCTGATTTATTTTTTCCATTTATGATGCAGGTTTGGGGCTAGACTGCAATTCAAATAGAAAGAGATTTCAACTGATCTTTTGAGGCTGTGCCAAAGTGTAAACTATTGTAAGATATCCCATTACTTTGTTGAGCTGGCTACCTGGATTGTGAGTTGCAGCATGGAGAAGAAAGCAGTCTCCATAGGTAGAATATATTCTTTCCTCTGCATTACTGATGGAGCATTCTCTCTCCCATTCTTCACATACCAGGAAGATGAGTGTCAGAGGTATACCAGCATGCTGGAATAAGAGAGGTACTCTACACTGTTTGTAGATTAGGTATTTCTCTTTAGAAGCAGAGGGGAACCTGGAAGGCAGACAGACTTTCAGAGTCACAATCTGCTTCTGGTCTACTCCAGAGACCAAGGCTGGTAGGAAACCCATTATAGAACTCTTAGTTCGAGTACTGAAAATTTCATGTTCCAACCCTAGTCTGTTTTCCTTTTAGATACCCAATCACTAGGACAGTGTTTCTTTGTATTTTTAATTATTCAAATTAAAGCTTGTGAAGTCTTTTTTTAAAAACTATTTGTAAATTACAAAATCTTTCTATTCTTTGGTCAAATACTGTACTCCTTTTTCAAGGCTCAGACACGTTAAACTTACACTTGAAGTTTTCCCTGGGAATGTTCAATACAGATGGCAGAAGTTGTCTCCTTACTTAGTTTTGTTAACCCAAACTCTCCCTTTCTTATTCATTTATTTTTAAACTAAGTCCACATTTTGAATCTGAGCACTTGACAACATCCCTGTCAGTGTTTATAAGTTACAATTCTAGAGCTAACAAAGCTGATGTCCCCACAGGGCCTCTGTAGGCAACTCTGTGTGGGTCACCTTAACAACAGAAAGGAAATCTGGGGTGGAGAGTTTCTTTGGACGTTGGAGCAACTGTTGGTTCAAAATTTAATAGTCAGAAGGATCATTTCTGAAAAATAGTTATTAATGGCTCTTCCTTTTGTTAATTATTCTTCTTGCTGAAGCCATTAACTAACAAATATACAAATCTGCCAAAATATCTATTTAATCACAAACACAAATTAGGTCCTAATTATTTGGCAACTGGTGACAGCTGTATGGAAAAAAAATGTTACACCCACAAAGAATTTTGTCCTAATTCCCTTTTCACTGTTTCAAATGGCAGGCAGAAAAAAATAATTTGTTTGTTGTTGTTGTTGTTTTGTTATTGTTGTTTTATACCCTACCCCCAGTTCCAAGTGTTTAGCCATATTCAAAAACAACTTTATCCAACAGCCATGTAAACCACTGCAGAGAAAACACAGGACACAAGAGAGGTAAGACTTTGCAACCAGCCCAGACAGGAAGCTATTGCAAAGCAGCACATGTTGCCTCAAAAAGTATATTGTTCATGGGATAACATAGTTGCAGGCACCTGACCAAAATTACTAATGCCCATGACTGTTCTCATTGGTCCACTACTATTTACAACAACATACATGCATCCAGATATTAGTGTCTTTGTATAATAGGCCTGAGTGAAAATGAATCTGTTGCACTGCAAGAATATTGGTCTTGTTCAGCCACTAAAACTCCATTACATATCAGCAGGTTGACACTGGTTCCTGGATAGTCTATTTGTCTCCCTTACCACTACTGACAATAGAGTTCCCTCCTTCCTACAGGCAAGTAAAAGAAAGAAAAGTCTTCTCTAACTCCACCACATGATTCTTTCCCAACTGCCTCTAAAGGCAGAAGATCCTATCAGCAGCCTTCCTTCCCCCCTTGGAGCAAAAGAATGGCATGGAAATGGGACAAATAGGTTGATATTCATATTCAAGGATTTCCCAAATACTAAAGCTCTTGAATATGAATATCAAACAAATCTAAATATCAGTCTATTTACTCACGCCTATTGTATTGGTACTCTTTTTTGACCCAAGCAGCTATTCAAAGTTCAGGTGATGGGAGGCATCCCAGCTGGGAGAGAAAACTGATCATGGAGTTTGGTGCTTCCTTGATGCAATTTTGTTTATTTACAAGGGATGTACTGGGACTTGCTTCTCCGAATGCAGAAGGACCAAAACCAAAAGCATTAGTTTCTTATCTTACTGGTTCAATCATTGTTCAGCCAGCATCCCTGGCCAAGACTTCTCTCTAGGCTTTTCTAGGTCACACCTCTTCCAGACCACAGCTTGGCTTTCTTGTCTGGGTCCTGAGTTCCTTCCATTCTGTGTGTTGTGCCTTTCTTTCCCATACCCAGAAGAAGACTCCCTCTGTCCACTCATTCCAAATCTTCTGGGTAGGTTCACTATTCATTTTGTTTTAACTGGGGTCTTTGGATTAATTTATTGTGACAGTAGTGTGCTCACAACCAATGTAAAAGATTTATGACTGAGGCTGTCACCAGTACTTCTCTCCATAACAATAGGTTATAGAGAGAATCACTTCTACTTGCATTACAATACTGCCAACTCTCATGATTTTATCACAAGAGTCACAATAATTGGTAGCTGTTAGAGCTTCAGTTTCTGGAGCCATGCCAGCATGTACAAATTTCAGCTTTTATTTAATACAGGAGTTTAGATTGCACAGTTATAAAGAAAAGTTTGAAAATGTTACTTTTGAATTCTGGGCATTTAAATGACAATAAAAAGAACTAACAGTTATTTTTCAAACCTCATGATTCTTAAGCCAGTGGGCCTGGCACACAAATTCTAAAACCCTGAATTTGGTAATACTGTATGAATTGTATTGTGACAAAAATAAACAGAGGCAGCTCAGGTGAGGATAATGTTCGTTTCCAAAGATGGTTTAAAAAATTATGACATGTACTTAAAATAAGGTCCCAAGCCAATAGATAAGTCAGGTAAAAGCATATTTTATCTCAAAACTAAACAAATAGCTGCAGATCTAATTGTCTTCTAAAATTCGCTATTGCAAGACAAAACCTGTCCACTGTACCTCATTACTTCTGTTTAGTGTTAAATTGTAGTTACTGGACACACAAGCTATTTTCCCAGTCTTAGTAGCACACCTGGAAATAATTGCAACCACCCTTCTCCAGCTATATTTTTTCCCCTTCTGCAACCAAGCGAATACTCTCTCACTTGAGTTTACATATGATATGCTTCATATAATTCCTCCCCCCCCCCTTTTTTTGGTTTCACATCAAGCTTGAATTCAGAAATTTTAATATTGCAGAACTGTTTAAATTTTTTAGGAGATGTGGTAGAAGAGAAAATAATGGCAAACCAGAAAAGTAACTCTTGTGTTTAGTAACTACAATTTAACACCAAATACCTGGAGAAACAAGATCTCCAGAAAAACTCGCTATAAATTAGGGTCCTTTAGTGGTAAATACAATACTAAACTAAAGCAAATTACCATCCATAATACTAGAGCTTGAGTCTCGGAATAGGAAAGTTAATTCAATGCCACAGCTTCACAAAATCTCCTGTAGATTCTTACAGCCAAGTTGCTGATAGAATGCATGGTAATTATAATGTAAATAACCTTAAAGAAGTGATTTTTTTTAAAAAGCTCCAATTTTGTGTGCAATTTTGCACTAGCAATTAATGGCAAGTGCAAAAATGCAGAAACCACTGCCCACTTAGCCCCACTATAATGTCTTAGAACACTACTGTGTCTGTGAGTAGTTTTTTATACCACTAAATGCAAAATTTATGCACCCAACTGAATTATGGCCAAAATTTAATTGCAAATATAAAACTGCATATGAAAAATTGAAAACTGAGCAAAGTCCCTATTAAAAATTAATTCCTGTATATCCAAACAACTGTGACACTACAAGACTGTTGCAAACCTAGGCTCAGATTCCATGCATAGTCATCCAATGTAACAGAGCATATAATATTGCTACACTAAGCTATTTCCTCTCAAAAACCAGTAATTTGGCAGACTTAATCTATTTAAAACTGCATGGCTTATCTCCACTGCACAGTTCAGAATACAGAACAACTCTGCACGTTGTTTCTGAGATACATTGGAAGAGTGGGGATGCAGTTACTGCAACTGACCCAGAACCTCAACTAGCAAAACTTAGCATAGCTCAGAGACCTTGCCTTAAATGCATTTGAAATTCACTACTTATATGTGGATGGACATCACCAAGACTGCCAACTCATTTCATTTTCTGACTGGGGGTTGGGGGAGAACACCATAACTGTATAAAGTGTGTACAAAACTCAAAATAAATGATGGGGTCAGCTTAGATAATTTAGTAAAACAAACAAAAATAAAGATGCTGAAATAATTTGCTTTTATATATAACTGGAAAACTATGGTATCAACAGGATTGGATTTTCAATTAGGCACATGCTTAGGGGCACCACTGTTCTAGAGGCATCTAAACAGTGACTGATTACTGCACAGGCCAACAGGGCCTATGCCTAGGGGCCCAACCCAATTTGTAGGTCCAATATGAGTGTCAGAACTCTGGCCCCACTCCCTACTTCTCCTTCTCTATTCCGCCTTTTTCCCTGAGGCCCCACCTCCTGGCCAGGCTGGATGCTGGCGCTCAGGAGTGAGCATATTCTCTCTGCCCAAAGAATTATAGATAATTAGGGTTGGAAGAGACCTCAGGAGGTCATCTAGTCTAATCAAGCTGATCACCCCAGCTCCTCTATCCAGCATTGTGTGCACGCACACGCACGCACGCACGCAAAATGTGAAGATTACCTGTAGGTGGGGTTTCCTGAAGATGCTGTACCTCTGGGCACAAAAAGTAAAACTAGCAATTGATATCAGATGCTTAAAATTCACGTTCTAGATGTGTTATCATGCTTGGTTCATCCTCTTATAGCTAATTTATTCAATGTTGCCTCAGTAATTATGCTGAATAATTACCCAGTGAATTGAAATTCAACATTACAAGTGCAACCTTTCTTAGTGATCTACCACTTCTGATCTTATCAATGGAACACTGTAATACTGTAATGTGCTGCTTTTCATGCATCTCATATAGAAACACTTTTTGTCTCAATTAAACAAAATGATTCAGGAGAAAAATCTCTCTAGTAATTATAACCACCATCTGCAGTATTTGCACAAGACTACTTTTTAGAAAGTAGTTATTTAAAACTGGGCAGAAGCATAAAAATTAATTTGGGAACACACAATGATAATGCATATCATGCACAATAAAACAAAGTGCAAGAAATTGTAAAACTGGAATAAACCTGTGCACAAATGTTTGCATTTATTTTACATATGCAAAAACTACATTAAAAGAACAGTCTCATGGTTGCAAAGTTGAGCATTCAAATGATAGGGAATGTGAGAATTAAGGTTCCCTTTGCAACCTTAATTTGTCTCTCTTATATGTATGTATTATGATGTCTATATATTACATGTACATATATATTACATGTATTATTTGATCACATGCTATCTTTTTCCTCAGCACACCATCTCATTTGGTGCACAAAATGGACAGTGCTCACTTTATGAGCAGCGGTTCAATATTTCACTTTTTCCTCATTGTTCAGCATGTGGCTCTGGTCCCTATTTACTGTATACTGTTCAAATCTTGCTCTGAAGATAGAATTTCCTTAAGGGCTTGTCTATGGCATTAATCAATATAATAACTGAGTGCTTCAAAATATTAAATTAATGCACAGCACCCCTGTGAGATGAGGGAATATTATGCCTAATTCACAGGTAAGGAGCTGAAGCATAGAGAGATTAAGGTCAAAAGAATCCATTAATTTTGGGTGCTCAAATGAGATGCTAAAGACCTGACTTTTTAGATTACTTAGCATTAGGTAGCAATTAGTATGTTTAAAATGTAGCTCCCATTGACTTCAATTGCAGCTGACAGTACTCAGCACCAGGCCACACTGGGGGGGGGGGGCTGGGCCCAGGGCCAATCAGCCTGTGGGAGACCCCAGCCCCCTCCCTGCGCTGGGGTGTGAGGGTGGGCCAAGCCAGAGGCTGGGCTCCATGCTCCTTCTCTGCCCTCGGGCTGGCTGCTCTGCACTGAGGGTGGGGTTGGCTCGCCCAGCAGCCAGGCTCCATGCTTCCACCCCACCCTGCTCCTTGCCTTGCAAATGAAGGCAGCAGGAGAGGGAGAGTGGGCAGCGCAACAATGGGGGGGGGCATGGAAACACAGGGCTTGGGGCAGTCACCCTGCTCACCCTCAGCGCAAGGATGGCTCTGTTCAATGCTTCTGCACATCAGACAATAGGCCATCAAGTTGGGCATCCTGAAAGTGAGAGAAACACAATTTGTGACTGCATGTGAGAAATTTGGTATGAGTCACTTAATTAACCTCACACAGAAACTCTGTAACACAGACAGTAATACAGTCCCATTCTCTAGGGCAACATTCAACAAACTTAATTGCGAGACCCTTCTTTCTCTTCCTATAATTCCTTGCCTCATTAACTACACATGTTTTGTATTCTGCAACTAATGAGGCAGGGGTTTTACAGACAACAGCTTTCTTCACCAGTCAATCCTGATTCATCCCCAGAGCAGATCCAAAACACTGTCAAAATTTAATAAAACAAATCTTACGCTGCACACACAACTGGCCCTCTGGGAAGTCAATGTGAAAGAAAATGAACCACCCATGATGTCTGTCGTCTGATTTAATGAACTTCTTAAAGGTGCTTTACTACACTGGTGAAGGCAATATAAGTACATGAATAGAATAAAATAGAAAAGAAAAGAAACTGGAAAGAACAATGAGAGGTTGCTGAGTCAAGTCCCATGCACTCATGACAGGATCAAGTACCCTCTTAAGTCATCCCTGACAGGTGTTTGTCTAACCTGCTCTTAAAATACTTTCAATGATGCATATGCTACAACCTGCCTAGACAACTTATTCCAATAATAAATCACCTTGACCATTAGGAATTTCTTCCTAATGTCCAGCCTAAACCTCCCTTGCCATAATTTAAGCCCACTTCTTCTTGTCCTATCACCAGTGCTTAAGGAGAACAATTTTTCTCCCTCCTCCTTGTAACAACCTTTTAGACACTTGAATGCTTACCATACCCACTCTCAGTCTCCTCTTCCAGACTAAACAAGCCTAGTTCTCTCAATCTTCCCTCATAAGTCAAGTGTTCCAGACCTCTAATCATTCTTGTTGCTCTTCTGTGAACTTTCTCCAATTTGTCCACCTCTTTCCTGAAATGAGCCACCCGGGACTGGACACAATACTTCAGTTGAGGCCTAACCATCATAGAGTAGAGCAGAAGAATTATTTCTCATTTCCTACTTATAATATTTCTGTTAATACATCCCAGAATCATATTTGTTGGTTTTGGCTCCCCCCCCACAGTGTTACACTGTTGACACACATTCAGCTGGTGGTCCACTGTGACACCCAGATCCCTTTCTCCAGTACTCCTTCCTAGGCAGTCATTGTCCATTTTGTAAGTTTGCAATGGATTGTTCTTTCCTAAGTGGGGTAATTTGCATTTATTTAATTCTATTTACTCCAGACCATTTTACGAGATTGACCACATCATTTTGAATTGTGATCCTATCCTTTAAAGCACTTTCAGCCCCACCCAGCTTGCTATCATGCATAAACTTTATAAGTGTACTCTTTATGCCATCATCTAAATCGTTGATGAAAATATTGACTAGAACCAGACCCAGAAGCAATCCCTGTGGTACCCTACTCATTATACCCTTCCAGCATGACTGTGAAGCATGGATAAACACACTCTGGGAGATAAACTACTACTTCTCCTCTATCCAAAAGTCTTGTTAGCCCATCATAGAAAGCTATCAGGTTGGTTTAACATGATTTTTTTCTTGACAAATCCATTCTGACTATCACTTAACACTTTATTTTCTTCTAGATGTTTGCTAATTGACTCCTTAATTATTTGCTCCATTATTTTTCTTGGTAGAGAAGTTAAACTTAGTGGTTTGTAATTCCCTGGGTTGTCTTTATTTCCCTTTTTACAAATGAGTACTGTATTTTCTCTTTTCCAGTCCTCTGGGTCCTCTCCACTCTTTCATGATTTTCCAGCATCTTTGAAAGATAAGAGCCAATAACTCTGATCAGGGTCATTGCTGCCACTGGGCCTGAGGGGCTGCAGCCCCAGCAGCAGTAGGAGCTGAACCGGGAGGAACTGGGGCCACCACTGGCTGTCAGTGGCAGGTGTTGGTTCTGCTTCTGGCCGGCTGCGGCTGCAGCCAGCAGTGGCAGGAGCTGGATCCATGGGGGACTGGGGCTGCCAGCCACTGGCCAGCAGCGACTGGGGCTGGATTGGGCCCACGCCACCTGCTGCTGGCCACCTGCAACACAACCAACAGCAGCAGGAGCCAGATGCACCGCTGGTCAGAAGTGGCTGGGGACAGATTGGGCCGAGGCCACCTACCGCTGGGCAGCTGTGGCAGAAGCTGCATCTGGGCCAGGGTCACCTGCCCCTGGCTGGCAGCAGCAGCAGCTGGATTGGGCCAGGGCTGGTGCCAGCAGCAGCAGGGGTCAGATCTGAGCCAGGCTGCCAGCAGGAGGAGCCCAATCTGGCTCCTGGACCAGGCCCCGGGCTTGATCCGGCCCTAGGACAGGGCTGCTCATCAAAGGACTGGACCCCAGCCCAGGCCAAGGCCCCAATCCTTTTTTTCAGGACAGCAACATGCTTGGCTCTGACAGTTCCTCAGTCAGCTACTTAAGTACTGTAGGGTGCATATCATCAGATCCTGGGGACCCGAAGACATCTAACTTGTCTAGTTTTTAACCTGTTCTAGAATGTGGGTGCTTAGTTTAAGGTCCACACACATCATGGCAGCTTTCTAACTATGTAAAATTTAAAAAGCTCATGTTTAAATTAAGGGAAATAAGTGACTTTTTGTTGTTTTTGGTTTTTTTTTTGTTGTAGGGACTGTGGGAAAAGTGGTATTTCAGGAGACTTAAATCAGGAGAGGCAAAGGTAACATTATTATTAAACACATAACATGTTCCTAAAACAAAGTCAAAGAGAAATGTTAAGCTTCCTGTAAATATACAAATTAAGTGAATTTTTTACTTTTTGAAGGTTTCATCATTTAAGTTCAACGAAGAATGGAGCTTATGTAAACTCTTGAGAAAACATCACAATCATCAACAACTAAGAGTATTTTCAAGCTTAATCTTTAAGACAGAGTCCTGAACAAAAGGTTAGCAAGCATAATGATGATTACATAACAGATTCCCAACAGGCTAGTTCATATGTGAATGAACATTGAAAAACTGGACCAAATGTTATAACTGTTTTTTAATGACTGGATCTTTTTAGTAATTCCTAGTAAACAAACACAGGATGTTTGCCAGACTCAGAAATGGCTAAAAGGAACTTTATTAAGTATTACAGAATTGGGCCCTGAAGCAAACATTTCCTCAGAGTGCATGAGAGTCCAAAAAAGCCATTACAATCTATTGCATACACAGATATTTCCAAAAATTGATTATGTAAAGGTGTGATTAGGGACTAAAAAATAATTCTCACTGTTAATCATGAGGACCGTATTATATTATGCCAGTACTGCTATGCCCACTGAGGTAATTTTTAAAAACACCTCTTATTTACCCAGCATAATGTAATGATTCCAAAAAAGCCAACATGCTATATGTGATGAGAATATTTAAAAGTGTACAGTGCTTACCTGAGAAGTCTCTAGAGAGCCCTCAGACAACAAAATATACTCTACCGTGTCTATTTAAACACTTTTTAGACTGTGTCTTTATAAATAAGGTAAGAGCCATTGAGATGTTACTGTGCATAAGCAGTAAGCATTTTAAGAAATTACATATAAATTAACAGTGTCAAGTTGAATTATCTAGTTAATTTAAAACTGGTTGGAATTAAAAATAGGTTCAGGGAGGCCCAGACGAACAGGATGAATCTATCCTTGCACGTGTACATGTTTACAAGTGTGATCTTGTGCCATAACCTGCTCACTGTCCACTTCTGAAACCCCAGTGCATGTTCCTGAAGTACAGGCTACTGCACAAAAACTAGCATGCATGAAGAGTATGGGTATGTATATGCCTATGCTGTGGAGTGGCCCCATACCCATTCTACAGTACAGTGTAGGTGGGTAAAGGGGTATACCAGGACAAGGATATTGATAGTCCGTCAGGGACATTCCCACAGTGCACTGATCCCTTTGCTGCCTGACACCTACCCAAAGGTATAAAAGCCCCTTTAGCCAGCAATAGTAATGACCTGTGCTGAACACATCAGAACTTACTATCTACTTCATTTTTGCGTGTACCTTGTTTTCCTGAACACGGTCAATGCAATAATTTCCAGAGGTTTGGGAGCAGGTAGCAGAACTTACAGCACATGACAGTGATTTCAACAAAAATCAGGTTCCATGGACATGCTAACAATTGCATACTTTGCACAATACCTGCTTCCCACCCCCAACCATGAACTGGCTAATGTTTAGAAAGTGTGGCAGGAAGCTGCTCATGACAATTATGGATGCTGTTGTTAGGATAAGATCTCCATGTAAACACACTAGACCTCACAAGCACAGAGGGTGCCAGGATAGCCTGCATGCAGGCTATCTTTTGTCATGTATCCTCTGTACCCATATCTCCTGTCATGTTCCTGTTGGGACCACCCCCTCTCAATGCCCCAACTTCCTTTCCTTATACAGTTACCTGTTGAGACCACCACATCACCACTCTGACCCCTTTACTATAAATACAGTTGTTTTTCCCAAAAGGAACAAAAAAGTGTTAGAAAAACTAGTTTAAACCAGATCTGTTAGGATAAGACCTCCATGTAAGCGAACAAAGCTGCAGCAGCACAGAGGATGCCCAGATAGGCAGCCTGCAGGCTGTCTTTTGTCACATATCCTTCTCTCTATCCATATATATAGACCTCCTTAACCATTTATAGAGTTGTTTTCCCCAAAAGAAACAAAGAACTGTTACCAAAAAAAAATAATAGTTTAAACCAGTAAACAAGCAGTATGTGTATACAAGAAGCTGCTATACTAATTGTACTTTGAAGATGTTTGCTGAACTCCCTTCAACATTGATGAATAGACCATGTAATATTATCTCGATGGCTGGATCTTTTTGGAAAACAACCCCTTTTGCTGAACATTTCATTGTGTCTGAAAACTAGAAGGCAAGTTAGCTGAAACAGCTTTACATCTCTGTTGATATAAAAACAACAGTGAAAATACCAAACAACAAGTGATGACTCCCCCACTTCACCAAAGTTACCACTGACAGTCATGTGAACAGTCATGCCAGAAGCAAAAAGCAAGCATAGCATTGGATTAAAGCTCTGAAATATAGTGGCAGATAGAAGTGAAGGAAGGAATCTGTTAACTCCCTCCCAAAACCTTACAGAACCTTTTTTAAAAAGGACATATAACAGTGTTTAAGTGTTCCTTATAAAACAACCAATACAAAGCAATTAACATGAAACAAAAACAGTGTTGAATGATGACATTACAGTCCATTGAAAGTCCCCATAGTCAAAGCTGTTAAACTTCAGTTAGTACATCAACTGCAGGAGATCAAAATTTGCCAAGGTATCTCATAACTGAAGCATGTGGCATTGCTCTATTGCAGTGGTTCCCAACCTTTTCTCTGCTGTGGCACACTGTGATACCTTCAAATTTTTCGAGGCAAACCACCATTAAAAACTTATGAATATTCAAATTAGCTCAAAATAATATGAATATTTATGAACTATGGCACAGTGGTTTGGAAATGCTGCTATGTGGGGTAGTAGGGGTAGCAGAGCAGGGATGGCAAGACAGGGGAGGTCAGGAGTCAGTGGCAGGAGTGTGGGAAGCAGAGCAGGGCAGGGGCAGGGCCCACGCAACCCAGTAAGCCTGGTAAGCACTGCAGGGGGGCGCTGGCACCTGTGCTCTGCTTGCAGGGGGGTGCCAGAAATGGTAGCACCGTTCCTGGGCAGGGGTGGCCACAGAGGATAAGGGCAGCCATGTGGGGAACAGCACAAAGGTGCCAAGAGAGGAGAGGGAAGGGAGAATAGGAGTGGCTTGGGGGGACAGGGGGGAACCTGGGGAGTGGGAAGGTAGGGCAGGGGAGCACGACGCAGCAGCCACTTTCCCCTTCTCCACAGCGGCTCCCTGCCACCCAGGGAAATCCTCACCCCACTGCTGCTCCCTCCCACCCGAGTGGGTCCCGTTTCCCCCTCTGCCAGCCCCCTGCTGCCTGTGATGGACCCTCCCATCACTGCAGGGGCCAGAACTAGTCCTCCAGCCCCCAGCTCACACCCCCCAGCTACACACACCCCCAACCAAACAGCCACCCCACAACCTCAGCTACATACCCTCTGCTACACATCCACTCCCACCCAGTTCTGCTACACACATACCCCCTGTCCCCCACAACCCCCAGCAGCCCCCCTCAAAGCCCTTACCTTGGCTGTTTGCAGGCTGGCTGTTTGCAGGCTGGCTGACAGGCTGGGAGCTGTTTTCCTGCCACAAACTACTTTGTGGGGCCCTCAAAAGGGCCCACTATCGGCCCCCACTGCTACCTTCCCTGTGGCCCCTGTCCCCCCCTGCAGCCCTAACCACCCCACACAACCCCCCAGGACTTCTTTTTGGTTTTGCTGAACTGAACTAATATGACTATCCCCCTGGAACTCTTAAATTATTCTTGGGTATGATATTTATAAAGATCTTCCCATCATGAAGCTTGTAAGTTGATCATCTTTCACTTAACATAAATGAGCTAATGCTGAACTACAAAGTTAAAATGAACATTTTAATTTTTTTTTAAAAGTATGAGCATTAATTAATAAATAAAAAGTGGTAAAATTAATGATGGCTCAAAAATAACAAATACCACATTTAAAATTTTGGCAGTCAAATCTTACAAATGTTTCATATAGGTTTGGGTTTATGTTCACTAGACATTTAATACAAATAATTATAATAAATAAAAATAAGTAAAAAATAGGTTCCTAGTGTGTAGCTATAAATGAAAAACACCAAATTTCAGTGAAATTCTCTGAAGTCCTCAAGTTTATAAGACTCTTGCCCACTCAAAAATATTAATAGTCAGTACAGAAGAAGCTAAAAAATTACTTACAAAAAAATAAGATACAGCACAGACATCACATACAGCTGTAATGATTGTCTAAGAGGGCAGCACTGTATTTATATGTAGCAGCCTATATGGACCTACCTGGTAAACTGATCTAACCAAAGCCAAACTAAAAATTGTCACAAAGTCAAAGGAAGAGGCAAAAGAACAGGTAAAAAAAAAAAGGAAAGGAAAAGGCAATATTTCACAAAATTAAAAAATGGCAGAATAAATGGCCACACTGAGGAATTAAAAGTTGAGCCCAAGGGAAAATCCCTACTGTTGTGCTGTCTGTTGCTTGCTCCTGCTTTTTTAGCATGTCAATGTAAAGGTGATGGGCAGATAATGGTGAAATTTGCAATTCAGACGAAGCACAGATCCTAATGATAGTTTGCCTTGATGAGCCAAGAGTGAAAAGTGCTTAGGCTTCCAGCCCTACTAGCTTTTTGCCAGCCCTGCACAGCCGACATGGCTGGGCTGAGCAGGGAGGGAGCTCTAACTCCAGCTCTCCCAGATACTCACGGCACACTTTGGGTGTTGCCGGAACACTGGTTGGGAACCACTGCTCTATTAAACTTGTAAAGCAGCACCATGGTGTCATAATAGCGTACCCTGCCACAGTCCCAGCTTCTGGTTCAACACTGTTCCATTACGTTGAGCACCCAGCACTACAAATTTCTCTAGTTCCCTAGGAACCAGAAACAGTATACATAAGGGAAGGAGAGAGGTGGTTAGGTTGCCTGTACTGACTTTGGTAAGTAAATCTGTCCTGTGCCCAGTCATTGTGGAAGTGTTTCCTTTTAGCCTCATGTTATGCAAAGCAAAGCATGCCATAATCATCCAAACAGCACCGGACATGCTGTCACCCAGATGGGTCCAGAGCGATCACCGATGCTTGTTTGTTTGAAGCATCTGAAGAAGTGGGATCTTCTCCCACAAAAGCTCATGCAAAAAATAAATCTGTTAGTCTTAAAGTGCCACACAACTCCTTGTTGTTTTTTTACTACAGCTACTGAGTCTGTACCTCTTCTGGGTTGGCAATGTTGGGGCATAGTTTCACAAGCTATGGTTGGCAAAGAAACATCATACATAATAATGTCATTTCACTGGAATAACATCCCTTCAACCCCCATGCTATATTCCCAGTCTCCTGAGCATTTTGCCCTCATGAACCTTTCCTGCATGCCCATCATTTGTGTTCATGAATTCACTTGTGGTTCACTTAGCCTTGGAGAACCAGTGAATCATAACCTTTGTAGTTTCTGGACCCTTTCAGTGGGGATGATCAATGCCTCCCATACTGTTCAGAGAAACCTATCCACTGAAATCCCACTGTAATTTCAGAGACTTTGGTTATTGCAACCACAGACTACAGTATTAATAGCCTGGCAAACCTGTATAGACGCCACCCCAACAGCTGACTTCCTAAATTTAAACTGGTTAGTAACAGACCAGTACCATCAAATGTTGCCAGGTTCCAAAGGGCAATAGCTACTTC
The DNA here is from genome assembly GCA_007922195.1 of Podocnemis expansa. Classification (NCBI taxonomy): domain Eukaryota; kingdom Metazoa; phylum Chordata; order Testudines; family Podocnemididae; genus Podocnemis; species Podocnemis expansa. The sequence goes on along the minus strand of ML681964.1, from coordinate 8,335,551 downwards.
TTCTCTACTGGTAGAGGTTTCCAAAGTCAGGGGGGTCTGGTATGGAGGGTTAGCGCAAACTCCTGGCACAGAGTGATGAAAGTCTGCTTTCTCATTCTGAATTTCTGCGATCCCTCGTCAACATCCAAGGCTTCCCAGATAATATGGTCTCACCACAACATGCTGTTTCTCTGGGACAAGAAGTGGTAGTCCAACCATGTGGTACCACAGCACTTCTGGCATTCAAAGTATCTGTTACATGGGACCTGACTGGATTTTTATTCCTCCTTTGGTCTGCTGACTTCACCCTCTGACAGCTCTCTGAGCCAGTTTTGTCCAGTATCCAATACTGCACCACAAGAACATTTGTCCTGAAAGCAGGAATAGAACCCCATCTTCCTGGATTCACTCCATGTCCCCAATACTGTTTGGCAGAAGAAAAAAATAAGCAGGGTTTTGCAATCATCAAGTCCATGAAGGCAGCATATAGTTTCAGCAACATGCAGCTAGGAGGTTCCTACAGCATCTCTTGTGGTGCACAGGACTCTGGAATGCTGTCCATGAAATTTCAGTGTTAATGTTACGTAACAAAAAGGGGCAGTGTGGATACAGGTATGTGTCTGTGTATAGTGTGTACCCATGCCCAGTAGAGCATATGTGGAAACTCAACATGGGTACATGGTATACAATACACTCTAGCAGAGCACACGTATGGAACCATGTACTCTCAGAAGTGTAGATATGGCCATAGACCCTGAATTCTGAAGTCACACAAAGTTGTCAGAATCTCAGCTTTAATTTAATTTTAATTAATGGTTTCTAGCTCTTATGGTTGTGAGGAACAACTTGAAAGCATGATCCCAGTGTAACAAGGCAATGACATCTGCTTGAGTCTGTAGACAACTGGAAACAGTCATTCTGAAAGGTGGCAACTGACCCATTCATCCCAGTTATTGTCTAGTCTAAGATAAGAGGCATTCTTTTAAATACATTAGTTAATGTGTTCCATCTCACACATTTTAAAACCTTAGGGTTAATCTACCATTAAATCTTAGTGACAGAGCTGTATCTGTACAGATGTGCCACTGTAAGAATGCTTGTATAAGTTACTACACATATTATGTTGATGGAAGAAAGCTCTACACCATCATCCAAATGAGCAGCAGCAGCTATGTCACCAGGAGATTGTCTCATGCCAGCAACATTTATGTCTTCATGCTCAGGAGGGTGGTTTTCTTCCCAAACATACTTTGGTAATCATCAATTGGTAGAATGTTCCCTAGGAAGCTTTTCCAGATGGGGCAAGTAAGAAGAGCCCTGCAAATCCATGGATATACATGGATATCCTGGACCATTTCTTGTGGATCCAGATCGGATATGGATCCACATATTTTTATCTGCACAGAGCTAGAGCCCTGCAAATATGCAGATATCCGTATTATATCCGCATCCACGGATACAACATGGATACCTGTGGACCATTTCTTGCAGATGCAGGTCAGATACAGATCTGTGTATTTGTATCCATGAAGGACTCTACAAGTAAGTTGTACTGGGAGCCACTGAGATCACCACTGAACTGTGGGATCAGTGTAGGTAGAAAGATGGTTTAATTCTGCCTTGGATTTTTAAGTGCACATTAATCTAATCTCAAAGTTTAGGGAGGTAGAAATGAGAATATTTATATGTATAACTATACTACTGACTGCAGACTTTTTTTCTGATTGGCTCAGAGAAAGCATATAAATTTTTATGTCTCATCTTTGAAAAAACAAGTGAAAATATCTTCTGCTGACCTGTTTGAGCCCATGGATTAGGTAAGGCCAAATGGGGAAACAGAACCATGTGACCAACCCCAATAAACCTATCTCAAAATTTGACATTCAAAGTATATTTTTTCAGAAATGCTTCGCTGCCATTCATTCAGGACAACAACAAAATTGTGCATCTAACGTCAAAAGTTTTCCATTGATACAAAACAAGTCTAAATACTGTATGTTTGCAAATGTAGCTGAATACAATCAAATAAAAGCTTGACTCTGAGTATTTCTGAGCCTCAGGTTGAACATTTTATGAATCTGACGCCATAGCTTCCACTGTGAACTACAGAATTGCTACCATAGATCTACCATCATGCCTCCATCACTGAACTTTTAGGAAGTTTTGTTTCTGCAGGGCCTGGTAACAGCCTGGCCCAGAGTAGAAGCCATGAACATTCTTGTTTTCTTATGGGTACCAATCAGATACCAGTCATACCCAAATCACTGATCCAGACGAGTGACCTGTGGGAAAGGGGTTAGAAGACAAGCCTTCACTTAAGGTAATGTCTGCATTGTGGCTGCTAGCACACCTCCCAGGACTGGCACACAGACATGCACTAGCTCCACTTGAGCATAGCAGAAATACCATGGGCAGACAGTTGAATTAGTTGCCTAAGTATGAACTAGATGTCCAGGTGGGTTTGCACTCAGGTGGTTAGTCCAAGCTGCTGCCATGCTCCCCAGCTATGCTGCTGTTTTTAGCATGCTAGCTCAGAAAGAGCTACTGTGTATCTGTCCATTCACACTGCAAAGCATTTCCCACCTGCAGCATAGACATAACCTAAGCTGTAGCCATATTAGACCCAAGATATCTGAGAGACAGAGTGGGTGAGAAATAACTTTTATCGGAATAATATCAGCCAAAATGAACTCACACAGGAAAATGATAGAAGACAAACCTGTGAGTGAACACTTTTCAAAAAGCAGTCATTCTAGATCTGACCTATCAGATCTCATCCTCATAGGAAACACTACACCACTTTCAAAAGGCAAATGTGGGAGTTTAAATTCATAACTTTGGGTATATGCTAAAAATCATGGACTGAACAGAGACATTGAATTTATGGCTTATTACAACAACATGTAACTCAATAACAACTTCACTCCTCCTGCAACTGTCTCCTCGCCCCCATTTTCTATATTCTCTATAACTAGAGGGGTGTTAACAGGCCACTCTGCCTTGAATGGTCACTTGAAATAGGTTTCATATACTTTGCTAGACAATTTGTTCTATCTTGTTTTTATTTAGCTGTGACATACTATGGCCACATCTACATTATCAGTCCTGATACCATGTTATTGGTACTAAATTAGGTGAGTATCCCATGAAGATATAATAGTAAGACACAACCAGGGGAGGGGGAGGTTTGACTGATTTTGTCCTGCACTTTCTATAGTCATTTACATCAGTGCAAAGTAGGTGTAAAAACCACAATCAATCTGATATCTCTCTTAAATTATCCTAGGATTAAAAAAACAGGGGAAATAGGAAAGGAAAATAGACATTCCACACATTCATGTTGTAATAATAATGTCCCTGAATTTCAAAGACACATCATATTTCCCTCCAAACATAGGGATTCAAGACCATGGCACAGACTCATTTAATTCTTCTGTTTACTATACAGTTGGCTGTAAATCTTGTCACTTATTGATGATGCTAATTTAGTTACTTCTCAATTGGTTCTAAATTGGTTCCCATTCCTTCATGAGACAAACCCAGTTTCCTTGCAAAAAGATTTTAAAAGAAGGCTGGCAAGGCAGGGGGAGGACATCTATATTGCACTACATAAAGAACACACACTTTACTCACACTATGACTTTCGGTGAACAGAGCAGACTCTCATTTACAGTGTGTCCTCACGACAGTTACTCCACTTAAAAAGTCTAATTTTCTACTGATTACATTGAGGTTTATTCTACTTAGCGAGCAGATCATTAGAGTGATTCTGAGCATAGGGAACAGCTGTGGAAAATATATTTACAGCTCATTCATTATCTAAAGTATTTTGCATCATTTCCTCCTCATCGTAAGAGGACTGCATGTGAAGGGAGGCTATGGGGAGAATGTGATTGCTTGCTTTGACGTCCACATGCTCATAACAATGTATTTGTACATTAAGCTAACAACTATAATTGAATCTCTTGCTTCAGGACATCCAAAGGTCATCTGCAGGAAGTATCTCCCTTCCACCTCCCATGTACAATTGGCCAGATTTATTATGAGGATTTATTTCACTTTCCTATGAAACATCAGGGATTAGCTACAACTTGAGATGTGACACCTGAGGGAGTGGACCGCTAATACAGGGAAGCCTCTTCTAGAAACCTGACTGGTGTGTCTTTTTCAAATGCTCAAAGTCATGTTGATGGCCTGAGTGGGGCTGGGAAGGAATCATCCTCCAGGTACGACTGACTGGGACCCTGGAGTTTTTCATCTTCCTCTGAAGGGTGGGGTATAGATCATCTGGGCATATCTCAACTATGAAGTTCCTGGCCACTGCAGGGCCTCAGTAACAGTCTGGTCTCTCTTGTTTTTTCCCTGTGCCACACAATAGTTTAGCCTCTTCAAGACTGAAATGTTTTAGTCTCACTAAAGCCTTTGGGTTCAAGATATAGGTACCTGCATGAAGTGTAATGGCCTGTAGTATACAGGAGGCGTAACTGGATGATCTAATGGTCCCCTCTGGCTTTAAACTCCACAGAACTCTATGATACACATAGGCTACTCTAGTCAAGGGGTACAAGTAGTCTCTAGTCCAGTTTCACTGCCAAGGGCAAGGAGATGTTTCCTGCCTCTTATCTTGTCATTTTCCCTGGCATCCAGCCAGACTACTTGAGCCATACATTGTGTTCTGGAGCTGAGTCTTAGCTACTACAAGAAGAACTGAATGAGAAGAATTACAAGTAGCAGAATATGAACTTACACACAATAGTATCTTTCATCTGAAGATCTCAAAGTGCTTTATAAAAATCTGTCAGATGAGTACATGGGCCCTGGGCAAGCCATTTCCACTGATACCCAGTATCCTGCTCCAAGAGCCAGACAATATTGTCTGAACTGATTCAGGAACATCAGAATCGCAGGTATGTTGTCTGTGAGAAGGAAGACAATTTTACCATCTTTGAATGCTGACTTTTGCCTGCTGGTGATATATTTAAAATGCATTTTGCATCATTGGCATCACTAGTCAGAAAAGGGAGTGTCAGGATGAGTGGATGACATGATGACCAATAGATATCTGTTAGGCATAGTATTAATGTAAGTGTTTGGAAGTTATGCTAGCTAAATGTATGACACTCTCCCCGCCCATGTCAAGCATCCCATAACACCTTGCATTAACTTAAGCAAACTTTGACTTATGTAGATAGGAAAACTGCCAGGATCAGGACATAAGAGTGTTTAACAGAGTAAGAAGTAGGGAGTCGCTCCTGCAGGCTAATACTGGTATGTCTAAAGGAAATAGGACAAGATACATGAATGTTCTACCATAGTACAATACGGGAGATTCCTTCACTCTGCTTGGTACTTGAAATGCATTTACTGAGAACAAAGAGATAATGGGTATAACCATGACACACACACACAAAAAACAAAAAACAAAAAACACCAAGACAAAAAGCTGATTGGTTAAATCTAGATTCAGATTATGTACACAGCACCTTTAACTTTTTAACAGGTAGGGCATAAAAAGATAACTTTAAGGATGCAACTCCTGTGCAAGGTGAATGTAACAATCCTACGTGAGACAGCTTCCCAGAGACTAGTATCAAATTGAACCTTTTTCCTGTACTATATTGGCTTTAGCATAAACCTGACTGGAAACTTGAGGAATGTGGCTTGTTAAGCCTAACAAAATGAAGGCTGAGGGGATATCTGATTCCTCTCTATAAATACATCAGAGAGATAAATACCAGGAAGGTTAAGTGCCAATGCTGGCATAGGAACAAATGGATACAAACTGGCCATCAATAAATTTGGGCTTAAAATTAGACAAAGGTTTCTATGCATCAAAGGAGTGAAGTTCTGGAACAACCTTCCAAAGAGAGTACTGGGAGGCAAAGCCTAACTTGTTTTAAGACTGAGCTTGATAAGCTGGAGGAAGGGATGATATAAGATTGTCTACAATGGTATACGGCCCATCTGCAAGTATTAGTAGCAAATATTTCTAAAGCTAGAGATGAGACAGTAATTTGGGAAGGCTCTGAATTATGACTGAATTCTTTCCCAGGTGTCTGGTTGACAGCTAAACATTGAGCACGTGGGCAAGACGTGATTGCTGTATTTGGCATCTGGAAAGAATTTTTCTCACATCCCAGACTGGCAGAGACCCAGGATTTTTTCACCTTCCTGTGAACCATGGAACAGAAAACTTGCTGGTTTGAGTTGGAGTAAATGGTAAATTTTCAGTAACTTGAAATCTTTACACCAAGATTTGAGAACTTCAGCCTCTCAACCAGAGATTAGGGACCTGCTACACGAATGGGTGGCTGAGGCTCTGTGGCTTGGGATGAGCAGAAAATTAGACTAGATGGTCACAATGATCATTTCTGGCTTTAAAGTCTATGAGACTTTATTTAGTTATTTGGTGTGTTGAATATATTTAATAATGAAGCAAATTGCTCAGTCAATTGAATATATGATTTAACATCAAAATATCTGTGTCCTTCCTTTTTAACGTTAATTGTTTACATATTGGTGCCTTTGACTGACCCCCTCCCTTTTACCTTGTTCACAGATTGAAAGCGGTGCCCAGATAGACTCTGGCATCAGAGAGAGGGTGGAAGGCAACAAATAAAGCAGCAGTCGCTTGAAGCACCTGCAACTGACCAGGGGCAGATGCACCTCATAATCATTAATGGATTTGATCCTTCTGACATCCTGGGACAAAGGAAAATACTATCTTTTTTCTACAATTGGCCCAAGGTAAGTGAAGTGACTAGCCTGAGTTCACATAGAAAGAGTCTTGTAAAGTGGGACTGAGTTCCACTGCAATCCTCTATCCAATAGTGCATCCTTCCCAATGGGTTAGGGAGAAGTATTTCCACCTGCAGAAGGGAGACAGCAAGAGGTTTGGGCAACACTGCCTTGCCATCTTAACCTCCAACAGCATTCAGGGAAGGTAAAGGTGCTGGAGGAGGATGTCTGTAAAGGAGCTCTTGTGACATCTCCCCACCACCCTAAGAGATTGGGGCACCCCTGGGAGCAGGAAAGTAACGATCTCCCTTTTGAAAATGGACAGGGAGGGGCAGAAACAGAAGTATGTTTGTTTGGAATTCTGCAAGTGAGCCCAATAGGGTTACTAGCCCCACCCAAAGGAAACTCCCTGACGCACAGCCAGCAACCTGATAACCAGGGTCGTCTTCACTCCAGGATGGTATATGTGCACCCAAGGGCAGTCTCAGCTATGGGGCACCCTGGGCATTTGTCCAGGGCTCCACACTGAGAGAGGGGTGACCTGCCTGTGGAGCCACAGTGGATACAAGGAACTCGGACCAGACTGGGGGCAGCCTGTAAATCTCCTGGCTGCCCGCCTAGTGCACTCACATGGTCAGGGCAGAAGCAGCCAGGCCAGGGAGCAGTTCTGGGCTGACAGCTGACATGGGAAGTGGAAAGGAGCAAGTGGGTTGGGGAGGTGTGCGGAGCAGGAGGCCAGTGGCAAGGTCAGGGAATCGGCAGGGGGCTGGTGGTGAGGCCAGAGGGCAAAAGCGGACCAGGGAAAGGTGTGAGGCCTGAAGGTAGAAGGTGATGGCCTCCCCCCTACAGCCTCACAGGGCTGCCGATTCCTCCCCTCAGGCCTCCTTGGAGGAGAATGCAGTGGAGTCACTGGCTGTTCTGTAGCAACAGTAGGAGATGCAAGAATTTCAGCACTTGGAGCCAGGGTTACTGTCCAACCCCCTTCAGTGCTTCCAACCATTTCCCTGCTCCCCTCCTCTAGTCTCCTAAAGGGTACTGCAACCGCTTTAAGCAGCAGCTGCTCCCCTCACCACCATGTACAATGGTGTAGGAATCCACTTGAACAAGGCTCTTGTCTGTAAACAGGAAGGAAGGGGGAAAAAAAGAGGAATCTCAAATGTAAAAAGCAAAATAATATGTTGTATTTTGTTAATTCTAAGGATGGCTGTGTGCTTATATGGAAAATCAGAGTTAATAAATAGCATGCAACCACCCTTTATAGCTACTAATCTTAGTTCCCCTTGGGAAAGCCAAAATTAGCTAAATGCTTCCTTTTTACCTCAAAAGATGCTCCCTCTGTTCAAATACTACACAAACAGCTGCACAGATGAAGGCAATTTACAGCACCATCAGAAGCCACTGTTTCTACAAAAATCTAGGGACTATGCTACTTTTTCTTGAGTCCCACCTATCAGCACCTCATCTATTAACTTGTTATGTACCTACAGACATGAACACTCAAGTCATATCCTGTCTTTGATGACCTCTCTCATGCCCCAGCCACTATATATATTTGATTGGCGTTATAAAAACAGCACTACTGCATTTATGTTCTTTTTTCTTCTCCTCCTCCCTTTTTTTTTTTTAATGTAAAAATTGAATCCAAAGCACTGAATACACCTCCTCTGGAGCTATTGTGGGAATTCAGAACCAGGTCTAACCCTGAATCTGAACTTCAATTGTTAAATCCATATCTAGTACTCGTGTAACAGTGTGTGGTCACATGCCATAGGGGGGATTTTTTGTGTGTGTTAATTCAGTGCTATTTAATACTGATGAGACAATACTTGGGCCAAAGCCAAGAACTCATTTGGGGCTTATAATTTATTCTACTGACAAAAAAATGTGACAAACATTTTTGGATGCCAGGAAGGTCAGGTTTCCTGATTATTATTAACAGATAACGTGAGGTCATGTACAGCATTTGATTCCCACGCCTATCACTAATGAAGTCCAGCACTCCATCAAATTTATTCTATAGCTGAAGTTGATATCTGAATTGGGGTTCTTGTTTTGTGCAAAATGGGGAACAGAGAATCAGCTCTCCAACTGGGGCATTCATGATGACTGTGATGTGAAAATCACAATGACATATTTTAGCAATAAGCATCCCCCCATGGAACCAGCACAGAATCCATGGTGTTCTAGGAAGGGCACCAAAGATATGTGCTTGCATTAATACTTTTTGAGCAGCATGAACACACTGCTAATGGTGGTCAATTACTATGCAAATACCCTATAATTGTGGTTGTCAAAAGCAAAGCATGCTATGCAGGACATTTTAAAAAGAAAACAGAAATGAGAAATGATTACAAGATGGCATGGTTTAATTGTTGAGAAAGGAAAAGTACCAGTTTCTCAGCGTCCCTTCCCAAAACCTGAGCTGCTGATAATGATGCAAATATAAAGAAGCAAAGCTGCAACCTTAAAGTAGTGCACTACAAGTCCAGTATTTCTATAATTATGCTTATGCTGTCTAAGATTAATCAGGCAAGTTAATGATGCAAAAAATTACATTTATAATCCAGTCTGAATACAGCTGTACTGCAAGCTAAGATCTAAGTGCTATTAAGTTAAATGGAATTAATGGGCTGTCCCTGCCAATCTTTATATCTATCGGTTACTAATTAACATTCTTCTATAAAGAACAGTTTGTGAAAAAAAATATACAGAAGGAACAATGCTAAAACTTACAATATACACTGCTGTTAAATGACAGTCACATGGGACATAATAGAAATACAGTGTGTTCATTTCACCAGTGAACAAGAAATTGCCAAATGGCACTGCAATCAGTAATATGTTTTATGTAAAGTCATTAATTTCATATGGCAGCAAATTATTACTACCAAAGATGAACTTTTGTGGAAAATGTCTACTTCAGCTAATAACTGAAGGACTGAGCAGGAGAAGCAATAAAAATGTGATAGTTAAATTAGCTACCCAAGAAAAATGAATGCTGTGTGTTATTTTTGTAGATAACTTAGCACATTTTTTACTTCCAACATATGACTCCCAACCTGATTACTAATTTTACTCTTTCAGTACTTGTATTCGTTTCAAGTATTCTTGCCAAACCCTTATCACCATGTTCATTTGACTCTCCTTTGTTTTGGTCTTTATTACCTGTGAATATATGCTCTGTCACATCACATGGCAGGAATTTAGAGCAGAGATGAAATCTGGTAATAATTACCAGTAATTCTGGTGTCTTGATTCTTTTTTTTTTTAAATCACATTCAAATGAATACTCCCATTAAATATAATCAAACTCTGTACTTATTGCATGTGAATGATGTAAATATTTTTCCCAAGTTTTAGAGCAGTCTGTGTTTATTGAACACATTCTTAGAAAAATCATTACTGTTTTAAGCTTACAATAAACCAAGTCCTCTTACAGAAGAGCAAAAGACCATAAAGTTGGAATGTTTTTAATTTTGTCTCACCAAGCCCAAAATGGTGGCAATTAGCTAGGATATTTATATAACCTACATCCACCAGATTAAAAGGAATGACATTTATTTTTAAACGTACTCCATGTGTCATTTTACTGCAATTAATTTACACTGATAAATTAGATGTGTGATTGACGTAACCACCATTTCAAATACCTTCCGATTAAAATGATAAAAGCAAAAATTTAGCCTATTAATTTTTTCTAACTTAGTCTCTATGATCCCAATGATAACCCCCCCAAACTTTAGAACTTATGTGAACAGCTATTTTGTATATATACTACAGATAATTAACAGATAAGATTTTTAATTAACGCACAAAGAGTTAGCATAATTTGCCACTTAGGAAAAAAAAATCTACAACTGTGGAAAAAATTAATTATGCTGCCAGAAAAATATACTGGATAGCATTAAGAAAGAGTTCAGTTTTGGTGCTGCAAACACCCTCATTATCGCTATATTGCAAATCTCATCCCACCACACCAAAATTCAGCCAGCACTGTCTGTATGGACGGTAGAATTCTGTCATTAGAAGTATGGCAATGTAAGTTTGGTGGAAATAAATACAGAATAACTCTAATAAGCTCATAGTAAAAAAAAGACAAATGATAGTAACCATTATAATAAGCATAGAGAATCAGCTGCTTCGAAAGCATGAAGGAAATTCATAATTTCATTTTTTCTCAGGAAACTGAATGAGATAACAAACAAACCCAGTCAGGATGGATCTGACTGCAATGCAGTAACTGCTAAAATAGGTGTCCAATTTCTTCATTGTACTGTACAGTATATTTGCATTGTAATGTATGAATTGTATTCCAATCAATGCTTCTTTTAAATAATGTATTTGTTTAAGAATGTTCTCAGTTGCAAACCAAATATTTAAAAAAAAAAAATGATTCTCCAGTCTTTCACTGGAGCTTTCCCTTTTGGGTTACAAGATACATTATTGCAGGGACTGGTGCTGCTATCTTAGTGGTTTTGGTAGGTTTTCTCATTGAAAAACTTCCATTCAGAAATTTGCTGTAAACTTTGGCAAAAAATGAAAGTAAGAGCTTCAGGATGAAGGAAACGTATTGGCTTAAAAAAGTCAAATAGAACTGTCATTTTTAAAAGATAGATATTCATCAGTTTAAAGACATCTTAATGCTTTTGTAATACAAAAGGAGAAACAGGCAAGTATGGTAATTAATTCAAAGTGTGGTCTAATCACTGTTGGTTATTTGTTTTTAATTACTGAATGTTGTCCTGGTGAGAGATTTTGGATTGACAGCCCTATAGAGCAAAGTTCTATATTTAGACATGCAATGTGTAAATATGAGCAGAGGCTAAACTTCACCAATGTGCCAATCGCATTCTGCTCTGTAGGTTGGTCTTTGTTACTTTGATGCTTGGTTTCTGTTGATATCTTCCAACACAAATACATGCTTTTACTGTGCTAGTGATTTTATGATATGGACAACTATTCACCAAGAATCATCTGAAATTACAAATGGTTGAGTAGCTGATGTGCAGAGACCAGTCTCTGTCATTCTCACATGTACTATCTAATGATTTTATTACGCTACCACATCTGTCTGTCTGTTTCTCTCTATCCTCTCTCATCGTCTACTGAGATAATAAGATTTTTGGGACAGGAATTATCATTTTGTTCTGTGTTTGTACAGAGCCTATCACAATAGGGCTCTTATTCATGACTAGGGCACCAGGACAGGGCCAGATTAACAGGGCAGGGAGTTCCGGGTTGCCCAACAGCATGGAGGCCTGTCCTGGGGAGAGGGGAGCCTTGGGCCAAAGGGCACCTCCACCCTGGCCCCGCTCCAGTCAGTCTACCCTCAAGGACAGCAGCAGCTGGCATGCAGCGCAGCCCCCAGGACCGTGGGCCCTGGGAGACTGCACTGCAGGCCAGTCAGCCCTACTCCCTCTCTGCCCCGCAGGAGTGAATAGGTATTGCCCCACCATGCTCTGCTCCTGGGGGTGGACCAGCCACCTCAGGGGCAGGGTGGGAGCACAGAGACCAGCCTGTGGCCACATGGCCACCCTCCCCCAGCCCCAGTGTGGGCAGAGCAGAAGCATTCTCAGTGCTCCAGCCCTGCGAGTGCTGAGTGGGGCAAAGGGGGACCAGACAATGATTTTAGGAGCTGGAGCCTAGCACTCCAGCCCCTATAGCCCCTGCTATAATCCAGTCTGGCCCCTGGACACTACAGGAATAAAAACAAGAAATTCACACAGGCCATTGAATAGTCTTTGGATAGTGCTCGCTGTTGGTCTTCAGGAGCCTTGTTCCGAGCCATTGAAATCAATGCGAGTTTGTCTATTGATTGCTTTCATAGGACTGAGCTTTAGTACGGGAAAGGTAAAGTTGATGTATGGTTGTTTTTGTCTTTTATTAGCCTGAGACCTTCATAAATAGAATTCTGCTGGTTCCTCCATTTGGTAACCTATTCCTAAGGCATGGCTGCAGCATTCACTCTTTTCTCTTCAGCACATATATCCTAGGTTCACCTGTTGGTCTTGGGGGTTTGGGCAATGGGGCTGTTTAATTGAGTGTTTCATGACAAATCATCCATGCTGTAGCTGCAGGGGGCAGCACTGATGTGGATAAGAATGGATTCCCTTTGCCCTTTACTTAATTTCCTCCCAATTATCACCACAACTATAGGGCATGTCTACATTGAAATCTTAAGTTTACCTACAGTAGGTCAATTTACAGGCATTGCAGTAGCTCCAGTGGTGGCCGATGTCCACATTATCCGCCTTCTGTTAGTGGTGCATGTCCTCACCAGAAGTGCTTCCATTAACTAAAGAGGAGCAGTGGGGGAGCTCAAAGTCAGGTTCCTCAGTTACACGTAACTCTATGCTGGAAGCTTTTAGAGCTGCTCTGCCAGGCTTCTCATCTCCCTGCCCCTGGCCCAAGCTTGAATGTTTACATCACAACTAAACAGCCCTGTAGCCCAAGTCTCATGACCAAATCAGTTGACACAGGCCAGCCCTGGGTGTTTAATTGCACTGTAGACAAATGTCAGGGGTTGGAGGCCTTGAAGCTTGCCAACCCTAATTAATGGATGAGACACACCTATGAGAAATTAACAGCATCTCTATGAAGAGCAGCAGCATACTGCAGCGAAGAGATGGAAGCTCAGGAGACTGCTAGGAACATGAAAAGCTCCTGCCAGGAAGACTGTGACAGAATTCTTGGCACCAACAACTGAGCCAAGTTTACATGGCAGACCTCTATCAGTATAGCTACATCCCTGTAGTTAAATGCTCTCCACCAAAGTCTACCACCAATTTCATATTCTCCATTTTCTTCCTTTCCATTGACTAGTATCTTGTAATGGGCGAACAATATAAGCAAAGATGAAACTTAGGACGATGTCCAACAAGATGATTGGGTACTCAGCATCTCTCAGGAGGTGGCATCTTTGTTCACCTACCCTGCATCCTCTCTGGTAATAGCTTTTCAGTGGTGGTGTTTGTTGCAACATACAAGTAACTCACACCTTTTTTGTGGGAGTTACTGGACATCCATCTAAAGGAAGAAATTGATGGTGTGTTTAGAAAAGGAGGAAGATTGGATTAAAGTAAATCAACCTTATTCCTAATGCTTGTTTGTGTAGTTCTCCGATCACAGTTCATTCCACATTAGCTGCTAGGTCTGAATGGCTCTGGTAGGTTTACATCGTAACCTGTCCCTTCTGAGCACACTGGATGTGCTCTCTTGCATAATGCATAGAGGATGTGGTCCTTGCCTCAAGGGCTCACATTCTAAATCAGATATGTAATACAATTCAGACATAGACCAGTCGGCCAAAGGAAGGTCCAATTTCAGAATAGTGCAGTTTTATATATAACTGTTTTGCTGGATTAACACTCAAAAGTATACCAGAATAAATGTGTTTTATCTAAATATAGCTTATTCCAAGATTCAGTGAGCACAGCTGGCCACGCTGACAATACAATAAACTTAGATAACATATTTTGAAGTGGAGAAGATGCATTACTTCTATATAAAATTTACTGCCTGTCTGTAGGAGAAAGATGTTTGATAAAGGACTTTATTGTTTCCATTAAATCAATCCTCTCTCAATGTAACCATTGATGAGATTAGCAAAGCATTGTTTTGAAAGAGGTCGTAATTCTTTGCTAGTTGGGAGTGTCTCATAGCAACAATATTAAGGTAGTGACCTTTCAGGATTAAAAGCACAGCCCCTTGTGAAATACAACAAATCTGACTTGATGCAAATGATTTCTGTACAATATAATATATCCCCACCACCACCACTATATGTAAATATGTGTTTACAACCCTTGAAAGCACACTCTTTTTGGAGGAATTCTACTAATCATTTAAAACTAAAAGTACATCTGTCAGAAATCCAATCAAACAGAAATATGCAACGTTGCTGTTTGGAAAAGGGTCAGAAAAATCTAGCTCTGCTATCTGAATCACTAAGTACTCATTATCTGAACTAGATAAGAAAAGTTTGCTGTCTCTGAAAGCTGGAGGTACACTGCCAAAATTGGCACAGGTTGTGGAGTCTGACAAATCTAGGGAATAGGCATACAGCAATTACTTAATCTCAGAGGTACAGGGCTCACCAGGGACTGCAGTTGCCATTTCCTTGTCTCATGGTTCAAGTGCTAGTCTACGACGCAGGAGATCCTGATTCAATTCCTGTTCCCTGAGAGTCTTCCTGTGTGACCTCAGGTGAATCCTTAGTCTGTCTGGGGCTAAGTCACATCTATAAAGGACATGGGAATAATAATGCTTCTGTTCCTTTCAAGGGAGTTGGGAGGCTAAATTTGCTACATGACACGAGGCACACTGATACTATGGTAACAAGGGCCTGAGACAGAGAGGATGCAGCAAATTCTGTAGGTCAGGATGGAGCATGGGATCATGACAGTAAATGTATTCTCAACCCACTGCAGTAGCTGAGAATGGCAGCAGCACTAGTCAAGTGGCAGTGCTGCTTGCTTCCATTTTGTGGTGGGTAGGAAAGGAGGGCCATGAGAGAAGCTTCTTGTTTCACTTTCTCTTTTGCAAACAGCAGAGCAGGGGGAAATAACTTTGCCTCTGAATCTGATGGCATGCAAAATACTCTCCCAATACTGAACAAATGGGCCTTTTATTATGAATGTGGGGTGAGTTTTGGAAAAATCTGGCTTCATAAAAAGAACAGTATTGTGTATATATTCTTTGTTTGGCTCCCTATAATAAAATCACATTACCCTTACCAAATACATATACCTACACATACTGGTGGTAACTTTCGTTTCACTGGGTGGCTTTTTCTTTGAGATTTCTTTCTGTTGTATTTTTCTATTGAAGAAAATGCAAATTTACTCAATTTAAATACAAATTATATCAGCTTATAGGAACAAAATAGTTCAAATGAGCTGCATTTCCTGAATGTTTCCAAGAACTCCCAGTTTTGCAGCAGCAGCAGCAGCAGCAGCAGCAGCAGATGTTTCAATAAGCAGAATTTAAAGCTATCCCTGAGCTCTAACGGTGACCTTCTCCTTCATCAGTGTGAACTTTCCAATACTGAACTTCCAGCTACCTAATTGAATCACAGAACAAGCAGATGTTCTGCTCAAGCAACTGTGTAAAGTTTGAAGTATTGTGTATAAGCAGTATTCAATGACTTTTGCCTTCAAGGCATCACACTCCTGGAAATGACTACTACTTAATTTGAAGCTGACATAAAACTTCAATTTATTGAAAAGTGCTGCTGCTTTTTGATGGGAAGACAATTTGTAAATAGCCAACAAAGAATGTCAAGGTTTAATTAAAAACAGCAATTCCCACTCAAACTTCAGCACTACTTTAAAAAAAAAAAAAAAAACACCTTAGCCAAGATGTGGACCATGTACAAATATCAGTCTGTTACCAGTGGACCCAATCATTAGGTCCCACATGCTTCCAAGCCAGCCGAGTTTGAGTGGATTCCAGTCACCTCTTCTAGCCTGGAAACATAGGTCACCCTGTCTCAGACCTCTTATTTGACACTCATCCTTGTGTGCCACCATGTAGCTTTTCCAGACCCTGAAATCACTGTCTGGAATCTCCCTAAGTCCACCCTCCCCCACCTCGCTGGTGCAATCACTTACACCTACTCTCTCAAAGCTGTAGCAAGACTGCGGACATTCTAGGCTTCAAGTTTAAGTCTTTTAAGGAAAATGAGACCAGAAGCAGAGAGCACAAGCTGAGCAAAGGAACTTCCTAACCACGGATCTCTGAAAACAAGAGCTCTCAGATGCATCGTCCCTAGTCCGATCCTGAACTTCCTATGAGTCTGAAATTTGTGTGTGTTTCAGCTGGCCAGTCTCAATATTAGGTCCCCACGAACAGAGCAGAACCCTATTATTAGGTAAGGTCTCTCTTTTGCGCCATAAGCTCAGCTGAGAAGTACCAGCCTCTATCTATTATCATACTTATCACACCTGCCGGGCCCCATGTAGAAAAATAATTGCTTCATTTTGTTGAGCCAGTAGTTGAAAACTGGTGGTTCTAGACTGGTTTTGATGGCTTCCCTGCGATTCTCCATTACCAAGGTATCAAGCACATTTCTTGGGTAAGGCAAGTCTCTGGAACCCAATACAGTAGACTGCACAACAGTGAATTTTCCTGAGCACAGCCACAGGACTCACCATTTTCACACAAAACAAGATAGAGCTCATAATCTGATTCAGACACATTCCATTCTGACACAACTTTAATTTGGACCATGCTTAATTTTGGGGGAAAAAGCACAAAGTCCTGATGATTTTTTTTTCAAACTTAGATAGTTGTAAGTTAGGTAAGTAGGTCCATACTTAGGTACCTAAATGATTGTCCTGATTTGAACACTGATTTTCACTAGCAGTTGCCATTGAAGAGAATACAGCCACATAGTTACTACAGATAACTAACTTTAAGCACAGACTTTTGACAATGCTGATAACTTTTCTCAACATTTCAAAAAAAAACCTTGCTTTTATCATATTTTTAAATCAGCAGAAGGGTAAAATGAAACAACTGTATCATAACCACCTATTCTTCCCTCCAGTTAAGCACTGGTTTGGCACAATGTATGCTTATTACAAACTTTTAAGTAAACATTTTCAATTTGTTTATTATTATTACATAGATATGAATTTGGGACCTACTCCAAAGGGCACTGAAGTCAACAGACTTCTATTGACCTCCCTGGGCTTTCAATCAGGCCCTGAAGTTTACTAATTTCATGTACTAATTACATTCATGCTTTGACTTACTATTTGAATACAGTGAATAGCTTTCTAATAAGGGATTAGAAATCTCATTAAGAAGATTCCAAACTGAGTGCTATGAGAGCTTCTCACCTGTATCACAGGGAGCCAGGAGACTGGATACAGGGGATGGTGACAAAGCCAGCAGGAGCAATGACCAGACTTAGGAGAAGCTCAGTTATTAAAGAGATCCTTCTCAAGCAGTAGCTCAACTGAAGAGGGTTGGGATGAAGGAAGACTCTTAACTCTTCCTCTTTGCTTGGACAGGCAGATATTGTAGGCAGCTGGACTGAATCAGCCCAGAAAAAGTTCAGTTAAGAGTCAAAACTTTTGACATTTATCCAAATATTTCTGAACTAGAGATGGACCAGTGAGATGAGTCTGGATTCATTTAAGCAAGGGTGGAAGATTCTGGCGCCTGTCTTTCCCCACATTTTTAACAAAGTATGCCAATTTAAAAATATAATTATGTGAGTTGCAATTTGGAAACCTTCTTTCAGATTTTAATTGTGGCAGATATACATGATAAACTGTAGAATTCAGGTGATGGTGTAACCTAGGCATCATTTAGACCAAGTCTATACTGACAGCACAAATTCACTGCCATCACTTCAAACTCTCTGGTTCAATTGAGTGACCAGTCAAGTCCTGCTCAGTCGATCCAGTGTAACTCCACGCCCATGAGAAGAGTAGCACTGAGTCAAAGGGATGGCATTTTCTCTTTGATTCAGCACACTGGAGCCATGGAAGTCAGTGGGAGTTAGAAAGTCGAAGGGAGATATGTAAGCTACATAAAATAACTTGCAAATCTTCCTTCAGCCATTGCTGAATATGGTGGCATATATGTACTAGGCCTTATCAGTTATTTAAGTATTATCAAGTGGTTTTTTTCCAACTTAAGTCATACCAGTCAGAGAGAGAAATACATATTTTCACAATGCACATTTGTAATTCTTTGTCACCCTTATCACTCTCATAGCACTTTACATTTTCAAAATTCTGCTCAAACAAGTTTTTAGGATACCTGTCAAAGCAAGTAACTATTAATATTCCCCTTTATAAATGAGGAAAAAGAAGCAGAGAGCTTAAAAGGAAAAATCCTTTTCCAAAAGCCAGAATGAGTAGAGGGGCTGAGCCCTAAACACCTCAAAAATTAAAGCAGAATCATAACCTGCAAGAACCTGTGGAGATGGAATAGACAGCCACTCTTGTTATGACCATTATGCAGGAGTTTAGAGCTGCTATATAGTAAAAAGCTTGCTTGCTCCATTGTTGGGCTGCATATTTTAGAGGCATTTCTGATTGTATGGCCCTGCAGCAAAAGGGGCAGCATCTAAGCCTTAGTGAATTGCCAGAGGCCCAGAGTCAGTGCCAGAGCTGGGCTAATAACCAATATTTTTTCAGCTTGCTGGAAGTTCAAAAACAAATGGGAAGAAAAAATGGTTCAAAGTAATCATGAAATTATTCATAATTTTGGCATAAAAAACCAACAAATTTAGTCTGACCCAAAACAAAATGTTTTGTTTGATTTCAGGGCATTTTTAACTTAAAAAACCAAAGGAATTGAAGAAGATATTTACAAAACCAGATGATGTGGTGGTAGTGTTATCCTCCCATTCCTTACACCCAAAACCAGTAGTTAGGTTGCTCTGCTCCCAGGTTAAAGTAACCTAATCCCCAACATTTTGTCTGCTTTGTTATGGGTCTCCCTCACTTGTTGGAGCTGTTCCATTTTGTATAACATACTTTAAGAGTCAGTAGCCCAAAACAAGATATGCACTATAGCTTGCTGACTAGGGACTAGTTCAAGTGACTGCTACAGGGATTATTTAAGTACTTACACAAAATGGAACAGCTCCAACAGGAAAGATTTAGAGAGCCTTCCTGCTCCAAATAGCTGGCAAACTGGTGGTTATGCAACTCATCTGGAGCAGGATTTGAATCTGGGTATTTCCCATCTCAGCTGAGTGCTATGGCAACAGGGCATAAGGGTGCTGGCAGCACTGCTGTCTCTTATAGTTTTGTGAATGATAGCTAAGTCCCCTTGTGACTCTAGCCCCAAACAATTTTTTTTGTTAAATTAGTAAACAAATTTGTGACAGATCTGGAAATAGTTTTGGTCAACACAAAACAGCATTGAAAAGAATATGGGCATACACTTTTGTGGGCTGCAACCCACATGCATCTGATGAAGGGGGCTGCAGCCCACAAACGCTTGGGCCCAAGGAAACTTGTTAGTCTTTAAGGTTTCATCTAAACTTAATGTACTCAACAAATGAACATTCTGCTTGGGTGGGGGAAAAAACCTAATGTTAAATCTCTGACTTGGTTCAAGATTCAAATACTACTATTTATAGCCAAAGTGTAAAACAGATGATGATTGCTCCTCTTTATAAAAATAAAAACAAATATTAAAAGCTTTGCACCAACTAACACTCATAATTAACCTCAAGGAGTGTTTTGCATTACCAATTAATCACTGTAGTTTATAGAAAGCTTAAATATAGTTTAAACACCCCTTTTATTGCTAAACACGAGGTTCTACCTTACAATCCCTATTTTTTCATGTATGTAGAAGCAGGCTTAAGTGACAAAGAAAACCACACTATACAGTAGCACCATGGGGGTGGGGAAGCAAGACCAGACATATAAAGTCAAATGTATAATACATGGCCTTTGTTTTTTAATCTAAGGTAATCAAATCACTTAATTGACTAAACACTTAGAACTCTTGAACTTTTTATGTGCTATATGTTCTCTGCTTTTGAACTACCAATTAGTGAGTCTGTATGAATTTCATGTTTAACTTAGAAAGGCAAAATCGTATATATGACCAAAATTAATTGGATCTTCTTTCATTATATTTTTAAGTGCAGTGCTAATAAATTTATAATGTGTAATTCAGGATAAGAATATGTATTAACCACACCACTTTGCATTTTAGTACTCTCACCTGAACTACTTAAGGGACACTAAATTTAGCATCACACAAGAGAACTCTCCACCCTCAGGATCACTATCAATTTATATGGCAAAACTCTTCCCTACCAAAATAGTCCCTTAAAGGAAATTGAGTGCATTAATGTTTTCTAAAAAGTTGCAATGTTTTGGAAAGCAGTAGCTAATGGGGATATTTTTGACTGCAATAAAAACATTTTCTAAATAAACTGCACCCGAGGGTACCACGAAACAATATCTCAGACTGACAGGTTTAGTGTAACTCTTTTAATACTATTGCCTTGGCAGTCCTAAGTACTCTGCCTGTTTGCAAAGATATCGAGAATTTTTTGCAGCAGCCTAGGAGACACATCCACACTGTGTGTTCTCTGAGAGAGATTTAATTTATATTTCTTGCTTTCCTTAATATAAAATAGACATTTAAAATTCAGAGTACACCCTTTTCTCTTTGTGGATGGACATTAAGGACCCCTCTTTGGGCTGGTAGGCTTTCTAAGGGCTGAATTGCTAAAGAACAATGCAAGCAAGGAGTCCTGTGGCACATAAAGACTAACATTTATTTATTTATTTAGTCTTTAAGGGCCACAGGACTCCTTGCTTGTTTTGCAGAACTAGACTAACATGGCTACCCTTTTGGAACTAAAGAGCAATGACAATTTACACCTGGTGAGATCTGCCACCCTTGAGCAGCATTTTCTGTTCTTTTCATGATGGCACTTGCCTTTCAAAGGCATGAGCTATTTTTACTTTGGTATCCATTGGTGGAGGGGGGGGTTGTGGATTTATTTATTTATTTTAAGTGCAGTTTGAGACATGTTTTCAACAAGAAGTGGGATAATTTCCTATTTTTCTTTTTGCAAATTAGGATGAGAAGCACTTGGATTTCAAGCAGACACAACTGCAGTAAGAAAAAATAAGTCAACGGAAAGAGAAAAAAGTGGGTAGAAGATGGTAGGCAGGTAGTAAGAAAACAAAGTAGCTTCCGTATAAGTCAGATTGCACTCTGAAGTTAAATTAAAAACATAGTATTTTAAATATTAAACAATTTTCTAAAAGTGCAAGCATTTTATAATGGTGAAGCAGGTTTCAATATAAACACATCTTTTTTCCAGTGTTTTACTGAGCAAGTACATCCAACAAAGACAGCAATTAAAAAATTTCCACAAGAGCAACCTCTGAATATGAATACCAAGAAACAGCCCAAATCCAAAACCTTATCCTCCTCTTCCGTCTCTTTAAGGCTTTCTGATTCCTCTATCCCATGGTTTTTGCCAAGTTCTTCGTTGCCATTCTTAGTGTCACAACTCTTCTTCCAGCTATCTCTCATATTACCTCCTAGCTCAAACAATAGTTACTGCTATTTCCTGTGACTGATGCTGCAGTCCTGGAGGGCACTTCTATGATTAAATTTGACAGTACTACTATGGTTTTTCCTTCTCATCCTAGAGTCCCAGCAACGCCCAAATTGTAATTGTTTGGTTCCATTAGCAAATCAGTAAATTTCAAACACAAAATTCAAGCCAGAAAGTGAATACAGGACATACCTTTTCTGTCCTCTACTGTCACAAAAGCATGGCAACTGGCATGTATGTGCACATTTTTAAAAGCAACATTTTGATTTATTTGCTATAGCAAGTCACAGTCCTAAGCCTGTAGGTGATGAGTGATGATCTCCATCTGTTTATCTGGATGTTATGCTCCCCTAGTGCTATGTGGGCTGGTGAATCACTGTGTCACCCCAAACCCCTATTCTTGAAGCCCATCTAACTCTGCTTTGTTGTGAGGACTCCCACTCATGGGTATCCACCTGCAGCCTGCAAGTAAGGTGCCCCCAACCCAGTAAGTGAGTCAGCCACTCCTTTGGTTTTTGGAACACAATGACTCCAGTCAACATCCGCACTCCCAGATGAGACTCTAGGAAGTACCATCCTATAAAGTTCAGTGTTGCACACTGCCCACTGCGAATTCATATGTTTGCCAATTTATCAAAGAAACTTGATATGTAGCAGCCTTGTCACGTCAGATGTAGTTTCTAACACATCTTAAAGCAAATGAATTGTTTCAGATAAAATAAAGAGATTTATTAAACTACAAAGGATTTTAAGTGACTATAAGTCAAAGAAAAGCAAGTCAGGTTTAGTTAATATAGACAAAGCCAAACTCATTCTAAACTAAGCTTAACACTTTCAGCAATCTTACAAGTTCAGGTGATGCTCATCACAGGCTGGCTGGATTTCTTTCCAACCAGGATCCCTCCTTCCCCACCAAGTCAGCACTTCAGTTATTTGGTGGTGTTTGTAGATGGAGGTGGAAGGACGAGCAAATGGCAAAACATCTCCCCTTTCTAAAATGTTCCTTCTTTGCTCTGGCGAACTGTCCCCCTCCTCCCCCAGGGTCAGGTGACTTTATCATGGCTCCAAGCTAACCAAGGAAGAAAGGGAATGTGATCAGTTGACAATCCCTTGGATCCTTTGTGGATACTCAGGTCAGTCCTTTGTTCTTGGACTGCTAAAGAGTTGGGTTTGTTTTATGCATGCCATAGTGAGTTGAAAACTGCTCCTCTGATCCAGGAAAGTCCTGCCTCTGTATGTTTTAAACTATGAGGACATTTTTTTGGGCACATCATATCGTGGAGTATCATAACCATACACATGGCACTGCGACAAACATATTACTATAATAACAACGTTCCACATTTCATGAGTATTCTAAAAACATCTTAAGTGACATACTTTGCATTCAACAATACAAAATTATACTATAAGGGTGATCATGGGAGATGTAGTGTGTCACACGAGTGCATCACAAGCCCATCCCTGCTCTCTACCTCTGGTCTTCCCTGAAGTAGATTCTTCAAAGATGCTTGCAACCAGCAGGGTCGTAACTAGGGGGAGCCACCAGGGTTTTGCCCCGGCACCCTATTTTAGAGGGCAATTTCAGTCATGTGGCTCTATTTTACCACTCACTTTGAGGGTGTATTTCGTGGTGCTTGCCCCAGGCGCCAAAATATCTAGTTCCAGCACTTCTTGCAACTGTTGTTTCTTGGAAGCCACAGTGTACACCAATTTCTATAGGTAATTGAATTAAAGAGGTATCACTCCACTGATGTGATGTAATTTGCTCTTGTAATAAAGGCTGAGCAGTCTGTGCTGTCACCACAACCTCACACCTGAATTGCAACTCATTGCTCCAAACTTCTTTATTATCAAAGTATATTTATTATTCCATGATTATGATATGGTCAATTACTTATAAATGGCACCTGATCAGTTTCTTTGGAAGATGTACTCAGCTGAGTTTGCTATAAATGTCACCACAATGGTTACTTCTCAAATAGATTTGCATGACATGTCAAGAGATAAAACTTTTGCCTTGTGCTTCCACCTGGGAAATCTCCAGGAAAATATACAATTTCTAAAGGAAGTACAGAACCAGTAAACCTCAGTAGGCAGAATGTTTCTGAAATGAGGTGGCACATTTAGCAGCAACGGGTGGGCACAGCAGGACACAAAAGAGTTTGCAGTTAGAATTACAACATTAAACCATATGTATAACTAATATGATATAGCTAATGTCTCAAAACAACAAACGATAAAGTAACACAGCAGGCCTTTCAGGCATGACTTTTCCTTAGTGCTGTAGCTTGGTAGCAGAGTCAGTGAGATGAAGTGAAGATTTGTGGTGCTGAGGCAGGCCCGGCTCAGTTTATCTATTCAGCTCCTCTCAGCAGTATCTGAGTCTTTTAGTCCACAAGCTTCTTTTAAAATGGAAGCCAGAGAGTCACTTTATCTCCTTTCTTGGCCTCATCCCTTCTTGCTCCTCTAAGTAGAGGTAAGTCACTCAAATAAAATCTTTCTACATGTCCCTCTCCTCTGATAGGCTATGTCTACACACACATCGTTATTTTGAAATAAGTATTTCGAAATGAGTTATTTTGAAATAAAGTCCTGATTTTGAAATAAGTTAATTCAAATTAAGAAAATGTCAATACGAATTAAGGGAAAGCCTGCTATCAAAACGGCTGTTATTTCAAAATGGTTATTTCGAAATAACAGCCGTTTCGAAATGAATGAGGTTTAAGCTGTTTTGAAATGAAGGTTCTTATTTCGAAATGACAGATCCCGTCATTTTGAAATAAGAAAACGTCGTGTGGACCTAATCTCTCTTATTTCAAAATAACCAGTGTTATTTCAAAATAAAAGAGATGTGTAGACATACCCATATAGACGCCACGTAGAAACTGAGATGAAATGCAAGCTCCTTATGTTGTAAAAAACTTACTGCTCCCATCACCATATGAACTCAGTCTGTGGCCTCATCAAATCTCACTAACTATATAAGGTCAGACTGGATCAATACCTGGAAAGAAAGCACCAAAGGAAAATATACGTTCTGGAGAAAGTAGTTTTGGTGCTTTGGTAGGTACCACTGCATGCTTTTTCTTTCTTTTTCTGTTTTTAATAAGCAGTAAATCAATGCCCCAGCGAAGGCTTAGGTTTCACTCTGCTGTCAGAAACTCCATCTTTTGGATGAGACACAAAACTTCATTTTCACTAATGTGGTCATTAAAGCATCTTTAACATTTGTGAAAATGAGGCAAAGGCAGCTTTAAGCCATCTTTGTGATTTCCTGAATTCTGGGATGTTTCATTAATACATTGCTTGTTGATATATAGTAATAATTTGATTAAGAAATCTCTGTTTTATAATAAAATATATTTTAAAACAATATAACAGTCTTTTACACAATTAATTGTCAATTTTTTTGCTACTTTCCTGTGCCTAGCTCTTTTTATGCAATATTACTTCAAACATTTAACAGAGAGAAAGGCAAGATGCCAAGAAAAACAGCAGTTGCATGAGACTTGAATTTTAAATCTCAATTTGACTGTATGCATTCAGCATATAACCTTTGGGGATTGCTTTTCTTGATAAAAATGAAAGGATGATAGAGTAAATTAGACAGAATATGGACACTTTAAAACATTACATATAATATAAAACACATGCACTGAGAATGGCATTTTGAAATTGATCCCAATCCTATTGAATGTCAGTAACGTTATCAGGCGAGTTAGAAAGTTTCTCAGACAAGTTTCGCTGGAAAGTCTCACAACTGGATTGGTCCCTGGATGGACTGTAACCTTGTTGTGGCAAAAAGGCTTGCGTGGGCTAAAGTCCATCAGAGCTATATCAGTACAGTCATCTTTTATGAGCAAGTCTGAGGCAGGGCTGCTGACTAAACCCGGTCTAAATTGCACAAGATCTCATTGATGGATCAGGCGCATAAAAGGTCCTTTTAGTACTCTGCGGCTATGAAGAAAGAGTACGACTGCAGCAGGAGAGATGCCCCTCATTGCCTTGGATGTCCTTACTAATGGGTTTGTGTTTTCCTCCTGTCAAGTTGTGTATGGTTACAGCCTGGGCACCTTTTCCTCACATTAAAAGATTTCATGCACAGGCTTCTGACAAAAGACTCATAACCACACACTCCTGTGGTAATGGATGAGTGGCAGTGAAGACAAGGAGCAATGATCTTTGGGAGACTCCAGTAATAAATTTACACACAAGAAGCAGTTTGTGATGACTGTCTTGTGCTTGGATGAGACAGAAATACATTTCAGCAGCAGCACCAGTGACTGAGCAGGCCTTTTTAGGATGTCCTCTTCAACCCAAATGGAGAGTTGACTAGAAAAGGTACTCCAAACATACCCTATATCATCTTCTTCCTCCCACACCTCCATTTTCAAGTGAATGATGAAGTGGCATCTCTCCCATGACAGCTTACATGATAAATAAATCTGTTAGTCTTTAAAAGTGACATAAGACTCCTTGTTTGTTTTGTTTAACTGGACTAACACTGCTACCCCTTTGGAACTCGTCAAGATCATACTGACATCCATATCAGACAAGCCATGAGATATACAGATCACTGTTTGACAGACTATCACTAAATAAAGTTAATCATGTACCTGCACTTTGCTCCATCACACTACAAACAACTACAGACTAAAGAAAAGTGGTACAATGTCAAAGTACTTCAAAATCAACTGAGTTGCAAAACTTTTTGGTAACAGCTGTTTGAGAAACTCTAACTTGTCTGATAACACTGACATGTGAAAGCACTGGGATCCATTTAAAAAATACCATTTACTACGTATGTGCTGAAACCATAGGATATTTCACTCATTGGCATCAAGACTACTTTGATGAGAACAATGTGGAAATCCTAGTGTTAATTCAACAGAAAAGAAATGCATTCTGTAACTGCCAAAATGACACTTCCAGCGATGAAAACATGAGACCTATTACCTGCTTAAAGTCCAAATGAGGTTATGCAACATCAGAAACAACCCGTGACAAGAGAAGGACTCTGAGACCCAGTGTTTCCAGACCAGGATGATATGAGAAGCTTTTTTCAAGAAACAAATGTGACATATAGGCCAAGTTCCAGAGGACTAATTTTGCATTCTCAGGATGGCTCCGCCCTCTTTATGAATAATATAATCACTAAAATGACACTGAAAGGAGAATTGTGAGAACTGTCTAAATCATGAAACCATGGCCTCTGAATACACCACTGAGTTTATTCCATAATGTTCAATAATAGGACACCTTGCTGATCCCCATCTTCTGAGGAAGTTCAACAAACCATCTCCCAGACAAAAAAAAAAAAAAATCACAAGTCACCTGGCTAAACAGCATCACAGAGGTTTTGAAAGCTGGAGGAATAATGCTCCAACACAAATGATCAATTTCTTGACAAAAACTGAACCTGCAGAGAAATTCCAACTAACCTTAATAACACCAACATCGTTAAAATATGCAAGAAAGGGGACATAATTAGAGAGGTATTGCCCTCCTCTCCATCACAAGGAAGATCCTTGCCTGGATCCCACTAAATTGTGTCCATCCCCTTCTTGAGGAATTTCTCTCCACTTCACAGTCTGGCTTCAGGCCATTTCAAAGTACAATTACCATGGTCTTCATGACATGGAATATTCAGGAAAAGTAGAAGAAGCAACATTAGAAACTCTTCATGACATTCATCAACGTAACCTAGATCTTTGACTATTAATTCAAGTGCCCTGTGGAAGGTGCTGTGTCTACTTGGCTGTCCACAGAAATTCATTTCCATCATTAGACTACTCTTTGATGGAATGCAACCAATCTGTGCAATGGCTCAGACCAAACCATTCATTATTCACACCGACGTCAAACAGGACTGTGTCACTGCTCCAACACTCTTTTCCATTTACCTTGTTATGATCCTGATTCTCAGCCATAACTGCCTTCATGGAGGAATCAGGATTGAGTATTGCATGGACAGCCAACTCTTCGATCTCTGACATTGGCAAATAAAATCTAAGGTCACGAGTATTCGCATCACTAACCTTCAATATGGAGACTATTGCATCATCTTTGCACACATACCGAGGCTGACCTAAACAATACCTTAAAACCTTAAATCTTTTTACAGATGCCTATCACAGCCTCAGTCTCTTAACATCAGAAAAACCAGGGTACTTTACAAGTCATCATCTGCACAAGCTACTATTTGTGTTCCAAAAATCACTAGCAGAGGAGAACCTGTGGAGAATGTGGACCATTTCCCATGACAGGGCAAACACCACTTTCAAGCAGCCAGCACTGAGACAGAAATTGAGCACCGGTTTCACTGTGCGAATACAGCCTTTGGAAGACTATTTAAATGAGTCTTCAATGACAGAGATGTGCAAACAGCACACAGATCTTGGTCTACAAGGGAGCTGTCATCCCTATCCTCCTCTGTGGGTTTGAGACCTGGGTGACCTGTAGATGACATCTCAAGTGGCCAGCAATGCTTTCTTAGGAGGATACTCAGGTTCCAGTGGGGAGACTGATGCAGCAATATCAGCAGTGTAGAAACACAGATCATAAAACACCAACTCTGTTGGACCAGCCACTGTGTACAGATGCTTGACACTTGCCACCCAAAGCAAGTCCTCTCTCAGATAAGTCATGGAAAAAGGGTTTATGGAAGACAGAGAAAGTCCTTCAAAGACATACTGAAGGTATACCTTAAAAAGGGTGGCATCAATCCAACAACTGGGAGGACTTGGCATGCAACAGAACAGTGGCACCATGCCATAAACCAAGCTATAGCCTATTTTGAAAAGAACACACATGCTCACAACAAAGGGAAACAACAAAGGAGTAAAGAAAGGATGCAACATTCTAGCCAATAACCGTCTCCTTCAAGATTACACCTGCCACCTCTGTAGGAATATCGTTTGGACACAAATTGGGCTCTTTAGCCACTTAAAAATTCACCAATGAACCCTTTGTACAGACATCATCCTTATATGGAGGAATAGATGAAAAAGAAGAAAGTGACAACAACTATAAAAATATTCCATTTTATGAGTCATTGCAAGACAGATTAGATGAATGTGTTCCTTACCATGTGTCATTTCCAAGCCAAAATCACTATTGTTTAAAATTGTGGGAAGGGAAGAAAATCTCAGCTCTTATTTATTTATCATCATGGGTTAAAATGTGTAGTATAGGCCAAATTCTTAAATAAAAGCACGAACATTCTGCTAAATATATATGCACACTGAAAGAGGTAACTATGCTAAGAAATTATTTGTATGTGTACATTCTAGGGCACAATCCAGATCGATGAGGGGCTATCTGAACAAATGTCCCATAATTTTGGATGCTTCACGATACTTTGCTATTATAGGTCCCACTTGGGCCCCTCTCAGACAGACTATTGGCATATAGGTCACATCCTGAGCACCTGCATATAGATGCAGTCCTGGCTAAGGAGCTATGACACCAGCAGCCTATTATCAACACACCATTCCCATATTGGCTTTCATCAGCCTTAGTCACTACCTGTAGGGTGTCCCCAATATCTTTCCAGTCCTGGATTTCCTTCAAAATGTATGTACTGCACTGTTCCACCCCTCATGCACAGTTTACTACTCCTGAGAAGCATCAATATTCAACAGTCAGCTATTTTATCAATCAGTTTGTTACATTACCAAACAGTTCAGTTTAAACAAAACACTGACTTGGTTTAGATTAAAAAAATAAAACAAGTTTATTAATAAAAGAAGACAGGATTTTCTGTGAATTAAAGTACGGGGGATAAATTTAATAACAGTTGCAAGAAAATTAAAGGGAAAACACTGTCAAGGAAGTTTTGGTTCAAAGCAAAACTTAAGATGCTTTTTCTCACCTACAGTCTTCCAGCAAAGTAGTGAATGACCCTTTCCTGTTTGTCAGGATCTCTCAGGGGCTCAAAGGTGCTGGTGTCTTTGTCATCTTAGGTGAAAGAGAACTAATGTAAGGTTCTCTGTTCCTCTTTTTTATATCTCACTGAATCTCTGACATGGATTCTACTGAGAAATACCCCTCGAAGAAAATTTTATGTGAACACTGAAGAAGGTGACATGGAGTTCTGTGGTGAAGAGTTCCCCATGCTCTTTCCTCTGACCTGTGTCTGCTGAAATGCAAGTTTGCTTCCTCTCCTGAAATTGTTTCCCCTGCTGTCTTGAGGATACTGTTTACTACTTATATGTAAATTGAGGGGAAAAAAAAAACATATTCCTCTGCTTTGGACAGACCTGTTTAATAACTTTTGTGGTTTTGAACATGTGCTAATAACATCATACATTGGGAGTCCATAACTTAACTTATAATGTTGCTACAACCATTTTCACTGTAATATTATTGACCAGTGAGCTATTAATTTTCAAATGATACCTCACATGGCATATCTTGTATAACGATTATTCCAGAGTCTGTACAGTGACAAAGGTATAATTTCAGTCACAGTGTAAAATTTCCTGTGGTAAACATGCATGCTTATTTCCATGTCTCTTCTTGAAAATTTCTCCATGAAAGAACAAAACTTAGATTGTGAATAAATTCAATAAAGCACTTATTCATCTAGATTAGTGCAGCGAGCAAGTACCTGTGAATGTGTTTATCTCACCAACAGAACCATTAATGACTTTAGAATGTTCTTCACTCTTTTCTTCCTCAGACCATAGTAATCAAATAATTTCTTTAAGTGATTCTGTTTTACTTTAATTGCAGCTTTTAAAAAACAGGTTAATACCAACCATCCATATTTAAACTGTAGATTTTATGATTATGCCACCCATTAAAGGTTTTATAGTCTGCAGAATAAAATAATCATTGATCTTTTTCATCTGAGTGCTATTAAGACAAAGGGTGTAAACATCAACTGATTAAAACATTACTTTAAATGGTTTATTAAAATTTATTTTAAGCAGTTCTTCTCATTAAGACTTGACAGATCTGAAGAGCACTTCATTTAATTTCCTTTATGAGGATGCTTTGCATGCAAAACTAAGAGCCTGAGGAATCCTCAGCCCCCAAAAAGGCTGCTCTGTAGCCACTGAATGATGTTATGACTTTCTGATAGGTACTTATCTGCCAGTTGATTGTGCAGTGCCCGGTAGCACATATACATTCAGGAATAGTTAAGTAAAGAAGCTTTACTCCTTTTGTGTTACTAAGCATCAATTGAAAAGCAAACATATACAAGGTATTTACATCTTCTTGTTATTTTAAATAAATTAGAGCAGGGAATTGGCAGACACATTTGGGAATTTTATAGAATATTTATACTTTCTCAGAATCAACTCAGGAACTACTAATAGCATGCACAGGCTTTCACGTCTAGGTCACAGATCAAATCCAGTTAAAGTGACCAGATAGCAAGTGTGAAAAATCAGGATAGGAACTGGGGGTAGTAAGTACCTATATAAGAAAAAGCCATGAATATCAGAACTGTCCCTATAAAATTGGGATATCTAGTCACTACAAATCCAGTCATTTGGTTGACAACAATTAATAGACTCTCAGGGCTGATCTACATCACAGAGGGATTTCAGCGGAAGTCAAAGGGAGCCACATAAAATACTTATGCTACCTTGTGTCTCCCTTTGACTGCCTACCACCTTCTTACTGTGGTGTCTTCAGTGCACTAAATTAAAGGGAAATACTCTCCCTTCAATTCCATGCAGCTCCATTCAACAGGGTGGTCTTCAGTGATTGACTTCCTGATTGGCTGAGCAGGTCCTCACAGACCTTATCAATCAATTGTGAAGATCTATCTGATGGTGGCAAATTTGCTGCCATCAGTGACGACTAGCCCATAGAAGGTCAGAAGGAAGCAATATGATCATCTTATCTGACCTCCTCCATAAGGCAGGTTACAGAACCTTACCCGCCCACTCCTGTAATAATAGTCTTACCTATGACTGAATTATTAAAGTCCTCAAATCTTGGTTTAAAGACTTTAAAGTATAGAGACTCTACCAGCAAGTGAGCTGTGCCTCATGCTATACAGGAAGGCAATCCTCCTCACCTCCCCCAAAGCCTTTGCCAATCTGCCCTGGGAGAAAATTCCTTCCCGATGCAAAATATTATGATCATTTAAACTCTGAGCATGTAGGTAAGATCACTAGCCATACACCCAAGAAAGAAGTCTCTATAATAACTCAGAACTAATAACATAAAATGTCCCATCACCAGACATTGGCACCACTACCACCAATAATCAAATCGTAGTCAATTGCCAAACTATGCTGTTCACATCATACTATCCCCTCCATAAATTTATCAAGCACAGTTTTGAAGCCAGCTAGGTTTTTTTGCCCACACGCCTCCCCTTGGAAGGCTATCCCAGAATTTCACTCCTCTGATAGTTAGAAACCTGTGCCAAATTTCAAGTCTAAACTTCTTGATGGCCAGTTTATATCCATTTGTTCTTGTGCCCGTATTGGTACTGAACTTGTATAATTCCCCCTCCCTCCCTGGTGGTTATCCCTCTGATTTATTTACAGACAGTAATCATATTTCTCCCTCCACCTTCTTTGGGATAGGCTAAACAAGACACATTCTTTGAATCTCCTCTCAAGAAAGCAGGTTTTCCATTCCAGAGATCATACTGGTAGCTCTTCCCTGCATGTGTTCCAGGTTATATTAATTTTTCTTAGACCTGGAGGACCAGAACTGCATACAATATTCCATATGAGCTCCTACCAGCACCTCATATAATGTTACTAACCCTTACCTAACTCTACTAGAAATACTTTATATGATGCATCCTGGGACTGCATTAGCTTTATTCACAGCCACATCGCATGGGTGGTTCATAGTCATACTGCGATCAACCAATACACTCAAGTCCTTCTCCTCCTCTGTTGCTTCCTGATGCGTCCTGAGCTTACAGCAAAACAATTTTGTCTTTCATCCCTAAATGCATGACATTGCACTTTCTATTATTAAATTTCATTCTGTCCATATTACTACAATTTAAAAGGTCATACAGGTCTTCCTGTATGCTATCCTGATTCTTCTCTGTATTAACAACACCTCCCAACTTTGTGTTATGGTAGCAGGATGAGATGGGTGCCCTCTGAGTGGGGCACCAGAGGGCTCCCATGCTGCCACTGCTGGAGAGAGGAAACACCAGCAGGAGACTAGGCCCAGAACCCAAAAGGCAGAGCTAAGGGAAGGGGGGACAGTATAAAGGGCTGGACCGCAAACCCAGAAGGGGTACGTTCTCAGAGATGGAAGGACTGGCCAAGAGAGCTCTCTCCATGGGAAGGCCCTAACAAACCCCCATAAGTGTTAGATGACCAGGGGGCAAACAGGAGGGAGGGCCTTCTTCGTTTTTTCCTCCAGGACTGGACCTAGAGGAATTGCTATCAGTGGAGGAGCTGGGGCCCAGGGGAGAGGTGCCGACAGCGGATGACCCCTGTGATCTGGAGGAGCTGCCCTTGGCTGAGGACTCAGAGGACCTGAGGAAAGGACTGGCTGCCAGTGGCCCCTGTGACTTGGAGGAACTATCTCCTGCCGATAGCCCCGATGGAGAAGATCTGATGGGGATCCCTCCAGGTGTATAACTGGACAGCAACAAGAAGGGCCACAGGACCCAGGTAGCCAGGAGGAAGTAGCCCAGGGGCAGCCGGGGAGAACCAGCTGAGCTGGAGTCACCTCGTTTTGGCTGGAGCCCCACTGACTCACTGGTGGATCACTCTGCCACTAGGTGGAGCCCTGGGCTGGGACGTGGTGGAGTGAGTGGGCCTGCATCCACCTCCTCCCCCTCTCTGGTCCCCAAGGACTGATCCCTCCTACTGACTCTGGATGTTATGCCTCATCCTGTTGGAGGGCTGGAGGCAACAGACACCAGGGGTTTCAGACAAGCTCAGCGCCTGAAACCCCCGACCAAAGACTGTGACCCTACTACAATCATCCGTAAACTTTATAAGCACATTCTCACTTATTTGTGCCAAGGTCAGTATTAAAATGGTTAAATAAGACTGCTCCAAAGATCAATCTCTGAGGAAGTCCGCTAGTAATCTCCCTCCAGCCTGACAGTACACCTTTCAGTATGACCCACTGAAGTCTTCCCTTTAACCAGTTCCTTATGCACCTTTCAATTTTCATATTAATACCCATAATTTCCAACTTAACTAATAATCCCTGTGTGCAACCATATCAAATGCCGCACTGAAATTTAGATAAGTTAGACTCATCGCATCCTCTTTGTTTAAAAAAAGAAAAAAAAAGTGTTATCTTCTATACAATAAATAAATAAATGAGAGAGAGAGATCAGGTTGGTCTAACACAATTTACTTTTTTGTAAAGCCATGTATTTTATCCCAATTACTGTTAATCTGAATGTCCTTAACTACTTTCTCTTTCATTTTTTTCCCTAAAACCTTGCATACTACTGAGGTTACCAGGATCCCCTTTTTTCAAAATAGAAACTATGTTAGAAGTACTCCAGTCACATAGTACAACCCCTGAGTTTACAATTTATTAAAAGTACGTGTTAATGAGCTTGCAATTTCATGTGTCTGTTTCTGTAATATTCCCGTCCTCAAATGTTCTGACATCTAAGAGGTAACTTGCTGATCCCTTCCATCTTCTAGACCCTATAAATTTTCTGCTTTCTCTTAATCAACTATCCAAGATACTTACTCATCCAGCTTGGTCTACAACTCTTCCCTATGATTTTTTTCCCCTTTCTTGGGGTTCAGGCTTCAGATAGTTCCTGCAACTTTGATCTGAACTAATTCCAAGCCTCCTCCACCTTTAGATTCAAGAGTTCTTCAGTCCAATCCATTTCTCTTAAAAGTTAATCCTTTTGATGTCCAAGGCCCTAGTCACACAGATCTATTTTTGTTATTCCCTTCACTTTGTTTGAACCAAATTAGCTTGTGATCACTCAAACCAAGGCTACCCCCTAAAACCAATTCTTCCATGAGGTCCTCACTACTCACCAATATCAAATGTAAAATGGCATCCTCTCATGTTGGTTCAGTAACTATTTGGTGAATGAATCCATCAGTTATCACTTTCCACACACTATTTCAGGGAAATCTTTATAGTTTTCTTCCCTGGTGTGATTTTTACCCGAACAGACTGTGTCCTATCAATTGTCTCTTCTAATTTCCTTACAATGTACCTCATCATCATTGATATAAAATGCTACTCCATCACCTTTGCCTTTAGATCTGTCTTTCCCAATAGTTAAATCATAATTTGATGAGTCCCAGAACCCTCCTAATCCCTGAGCCCCCTTCCCGTATTGTGCAGGCCCCAGCCCAGGCAGAACAAGGGCACAGGATGAGGAGGGAAGGATGCGGAGGAATGGAGCAGGGGCAGAAGGTGGAGGTATTGAAGGGGTGGCTGGGGACTGGGGCAGGAGATGGGAGCAGTGAAGGGGAGGGTGGGGGCAGGAGGTGGGTGGCTGGTGCAGGAGGCAGGGTGGTGAAGAGGACAGGGGCAGGAGGTGGGGACTGAGAGGGGTGGATGTGGGTAGGAGGTAGGGAGCTGAGGCAGAGAAGGGTTGGAGCAGGGGAGTTGGGGAACTGGGGATATTTGCAAAGAGGACACTGGGCCATTTGCCCAGCCAGTGCCTCTCTGCGGCCACAGAGATTTCGGGGACCCCAATCAAGGCAGGCCAGGCAGAAGCGAGTCCACCACACTGCTCCCAGCACCAGTCCTGGCCCCAGCCCCAGCCCACTTTGCCACCGTACTGCCAGCGGACCCAGAACAGCCTCGGGTG
Source organism: Podocnemis expansa (assembly GCA_007922195.1). Taxonomy (NCBI): domain Eukaryota; kingdom Metazoa; phylum Chordata; order Testudines; family Podocnemididae; genus Podocnemis; species Podocnemis expansa. The sequence continues at coordinate 8,300,020 of ML681964.1, read as the reverse complement.
CTGTGCTTCTGGCTCCAGCCCTGGCCATGGGTGGCTGCTGTAGGCCCACCTCCTGCTCCTCCTCCATGTCCAGCCCAGGCCTGTGCCCGGGCCCCATTACCTGGTCGCCAGAGCGGAGCAGCCATGCCACAGGCTGTGCTTCCCTCCCACCTGAGCATGCTCAGGGCAGAAGTTTTAAAAACTCCCAGCCTGGGGGAAGCTCCCTACCAGCCGGAAGATACAGTCTTCCAGCCGGGTAAAGGATGCCCTCTCACAGCTGCAGACCCTACCCAGCTGGAAGACAGAGTCTTCTGGCTGGCAGGGAGCTTCTAAAACTGCTTCAAGGGTAGTAAGGTGTAACTCACCAGAATGCTGCTTTCTGCCCAATTATTTTATTTTTAGGGCCCCGGAATGCTGGCCCTAAAAATGGTGGGCCCCAGAATGGTGTTCCAGTGCATTTCCTCCCCCACCTTACTTTATCCCTTGGTCTTCCCTAAAGAGCACATACCGCTCAATATTTTTACACATGACTACTATTCCACTACATTTCTGTTATCCCTGTATAATATCTGGTTTCACTGCTTCTACCAGTAGGTCTAGTTCCTATATTTTGTTACTCAGGCTCCTCTGATTGGTATACAAACATTTTAAATTTTTTGTTGGTTAGCTTCACTAATGTTCCTTATCAGATTTGGCAGTCATTCTACTGCCAATATCACCTATTAGACCAGTATTTACACTATGCTTCCTCTTAATGTCCATTCTGCTTTCCAGTTCTTTGTGCTGTGTTACTTCATTTTCCTCTCTTTCAATGCTAAAATCAGGTGTGGAGATTACCTGAGCATTTCCTAACTATGTCCCCAAACTCACTAGTTTAAAGCTTTCAATAAATTGTGCTAAACTCGATCCTAGAAATCTATTTCCCTCCCTATTCAGGTGAAGTTCACATACCAAAAGAACAGTCTTTTGTCTGTGAATTCCTCCCAGTGACCATATACCCCAAAGCCCTCCTTACAGAATCACTTTGCTACCCTATAGAAACCACTGCCTGAGCTTGAACTTGTCACACCTTTGTTGTCAACAATCAGCGGATTCTTTTCTTCTCCCATTAGTACCTTCTTCAGCCTCAGCTCAACACCCTACATCTTAGCACTCAGAAGACATTATACCCTTTCGTTCTCTGTATCACTTCTGGTTACAGGCCTGTCTGTTCTCCTCAGCATGGAGACCCCAATCACATAGACTTGCCTTTTCCTGTGTGATTCTTCAGCCTATTCCCATTTCTTTCCGGCTGCAAGTTATCTCCTCTACATTTCTCCCTTGCAGTCATCTACAACCACTCCTTTATCCTCCTGGGGAATTTATTTGGTGGGATCTCCATTGGTTCATCCACTCTTTGTATAGGACTAGCTGTTCATTTCTTCCTTACCCCCTCACCTTCAGTAACTACCAGTTGTGCCCCTTCTTCATTTTCCAGCCCCACAAACCTGTTCCTGAGCAGTATTTCTCCTTCACTAGCCCATCTCTTCTTCTGCCAGGTTTTTGCACTCACATGCTTCCACTGGCCCCTTTCCTCACCTAGTATTGTCCCCTGAGAGTATGTTGATCCTGCTTCTACCTACAGGTCTGGGTTCTTCCCTTCAGCCAACTCATGCTGTTGTTCCATCAACTGCTCAAACCCCCTTTTAAACTCAAACGGAGCTTCCATCTGCATCTCCAACCCTCGAATCTTTTCTTCCATTAGTTTTATGAGGCAGCTCTTCATAGATACAAAGCTTTTTTGAGGTACCCCCTTCAGGACCATGTACATCCCACAGCTTCCACATTCAGGCATCTTCAGTCTCCTCCACTGCTTGAGTGATTACCACTGCTGTATCTGTATCTGTCATAGGCTCTCCCTCACATCCAGGCAGTGAGACCACAAAAACACCACCACCACCACCAATGAGTACCCCAACAATAGTAGAACACCATACACCTTTACCCACCACACACACACTCCCCAAACTCCTCTTGCAAACAACTCACACTCATACTCTCCTGTTTTCAGCTCTGTTTGCTGTATCCCGTGTTGATGCAACTGTGCCATTGTCTTTATAGCCCCCAGATTAGGGAAGCCCTGCCCCCTCATTAAAATCAGCCAATCTTAATACACCACCCCATACCAGCTTTCCAAACTAAAGCAGGGGAAGCAGAAAGCAAAAAAGAACATACAACTTCACAAAACTCTAGTCTATTAATTAGACTTTGTGGGCAGGGACACTTTTAGCTACTTATACACAGATGAACCAAGACAGATGGGTGCTGTTAATAAATCCTGTGACTATCAGTGGGTCAGTCTTTGCAGCAATGGTACTGAGAACAAGCATCACTCTGTCATGAGGGGTGACTGAAGAAATAATATACTGCCAGCAATATATTGGACAGGTTGTGTGCTATCATACAAGATCTGGAATTCCACATACACAGCCTTAACTGATTCCATAAACAGCATTTCTACTTGCACTGAGATACTCAGATCCAGAAGGAATATAATCTGCTATGACTGTCCACAAAGACTACCCAAAAGGAGACATCAGTGAGGACATTCAAGAAAGTCATGAAACTGGTCACTAAAGACGACGCTGGTTTTTTTGGCCAGTATCACTGATTTACCTTTTGGGGCAAACAACTATAGTTATGGTCCATCACCAGCTGAAAAGACAGCTCTACCACTGACACAGTGCACATGCTAAACAATTGCTGGGGAAGACAAGAAATAGGAAGAGAAAAACAAGGGAATTATATCCAGACTAAGTCCAAGGACCCTGCATTCAGAAATATCATGGACATTATGTTGTTCAAAGGAGAAAACCACTTAAATATTTTAATGTGATCTTAAAGTTTGTTTCCAGTTTTTTAAAGAAATGTGATCACTTGACTATCTGCAGAGACCAAAAACAGGAAGAGTGTGAACACAGCTGTTGCATATATAATTTAAATTCAAAAACAAACTTTTCATGTTTTTTTGGAAGGGAGGGTTGGGCAACATTAATTCAGTTCCGCCTGTGAATAAGCCCTTCTAACCTTGCAAGACTATTGCTATGCATCTGGCAACATCTGCCTGCTGCTCATCATGAGCATAGAACGGCTTCAAATGTTCTTACTAGAACATAATCCTAAAAGAAAATTGCAGAAAATTGCTCCAGTAAACTGGCAGGAAATTCAAACAACTCCAACAGCGGAGCCAACAGAGCTGTTGAAACATAAGGTAACATTCACAATACAATTACAAGACAGCACTGTTGGGCTCTGGGTTGAAACATGCTGGAGACCTAACTGGTCAGGTGGTAAAACAGGTTGAAAGCTGTCAGGCAGACAGCAAGAGAGAGGGCAAAATTTGGGCTTGATGATGAATGGCATTATAAAGTACACTCTTTTCTCCCTGGCTCCTCTTCGCTTCCATCCACAAAACAAAAGATACCCAAGAGACAATGGATGGGATTCTTAGATCATGCTCTGCAGTCACTCTGCACTGCAACAGCAGTGGAAAGTAGTCCTAAAGCAACCACAGTTAGCCTGGCTCCTAGCAATGTTGGAAGATCATCCAGTGGTGTAGAGCAGAATAGCAGAGCTGAAGCACTCCTGCTACGTCTCATTCTTGATTTAGGGCATAGATGAAGGAAGGGAGTATGGTTTGAGCTTTCCTAGGCCTGTTGGCAGTAAATGCTCTAAGTTGCTGTAGAGGACATGGCTGACATATAACCAGCTCACGACTGGGTAAGTTCAAAGCCCTACTTCTTTTGCATCGTGCTTTTACAGCCATGTTTCCTTCAGCCATAGCAGAGGATCTGAGTCAGGGTATCTTTCAGGAAGGGCGTAGAGCATAGACTTAGGGTTAAAATATTCAACACACAAATCTGGCCTATGCAAATAATTGCATATTGCAAACTGATGCTGATTCATTCTTGTTTTGTGAGTGACAAAACAAAATATCTGAATTGCCCAGATTTTGTTTTGTTTGCCTGCTTCCCCCCAGCACCTTTTTTTTTTCTGCTGACTTTAGTTTAATGGTCCAGCCAATGTGGAAAATGACATTACAATGAAAGAATCTGTAAACCAGGCCATCATTCCAGCTCTACTGAAGTACGATTACAGCTTTTTCTAACATTTTGGCAAATATTCCGGTTGAATAGCACTAGAGATGTAGACTCTGAAGAATCAGACACCAGAATGAAAATAGTTCACAAATGACTTTTGCTGCTAGGCAAAGACAAAAATTCTGCTCACAGAAACTTATAAATGATGGGCCGAGCAGTGGAATCTAAAGGCCCTCTCTTTTCTTTAAAGGATACTGCAAAGAATACTGTCCTTCCTGCTCTGGTTCTCCAATAAATTTAAAAGGGTTTGGTGCATCATGCTTCCTCACCTGACAGAGTTCTTTCACTTTTTAGCTAAGTTAATAATCGACGGCAACATAAGAGTTCATTATTATCACCAAGTCCTTGTATAAAAATGCTGTTTTGATTCATACTAAATTAAAGCCATGTTTTGCCATGGCTATCCCTTCATTGAACGAGACCATTGGCAGGATGTTGTCACTGCTGCAATTTAAAGGACATTAGATCCAGGGGTTAAAGTCAGACAGAACAGCCAACAAATTTGAGGGGCCAGCATTCCAGGGCCCCCAAAATTAGAAAAAGAAGGTGGAATGCAAGTTCCACTCTGCCCTGGTTTGGGAGCTGCCTCTTGGATCTTAGTCCTGGGAGGATTTTCTTTGTGTGTGTGCTGGGCTGCCCAGCCTACATAGAGAAGAAATTCTTCAGCACTAGGACCCAGAAGGGAGCATCTAACTACAGCACAGCAGTGGAGCCCCTGCAAGAAAGGAAGGAGAGGGAAACTACATGGGTCTGATCCAGGAGTCCCCTCATATCCTCACCCACACCCCTGCCATGAGTTGTGAAGGGCCAACCCCATCCCTCCTCTCCTCAGTCAAGGGGGTGATAAGGTTGCCCAGATCCAGCCAGGGCTGGGGTCCCAGCTGCAGCAGGTGACAGTAAGTGATGGGGGCAGAGTTTCTGGGCCAGGCCAGCCCTTCAAGGGGGTAGGGGGAGGGCGCAGCGTGTGAGGCTGGAATGGGGTGTAAGGGTGAGAAGGGGATAGTGTGAGAGACCAGGATCGAGGAGAGGGGGCAGTGTGTGGAAAGAGGATCAGGGACAGGGGTGGCAGAGGCAAAGTGTGAGGCCAGGATCAAGGTCAGAGAGGTACAGATGGGTTGACGGGGGCAGCGTGTGAGGCCAGGATTGGGGCTGGAAATTTTATAGAACGATAACTGATGTATATGCTACTAAGAAGCGGTTGCAAATATCCACCTGGGCATGCACGAAGAGGAGCCAGAGATTAGGAGGGTTCCCAGGCCTTTCAAATTATACTTTAACCACTGATTATATCCTGCATGGAAAAAAAATAGTTGTATTATGCACTCCTTCAGTTAATCCAGACAGAATGGCCATTTCATCAAGCAATGCAAAATAACCACTTTTTGTTTTGTAAATTTCAGACTATTAGAAAGAATGCTTTGTAAAACTCACAAGTATTTTTGATTGCCCTGACCCCAAAAGCTATGTTTCATCCATGATACACAGGAAACTGGATCTTTCCTGCTTGAAAAGCTATGTGAGGCACTGAGAAGATTTTTAGAACATCTTCTGGAGAGCCCTTAGTGAGCTCTTCTCTATATGTTCTGGGCCTAGACACTCTTGATCAGCAACAAGGTTTCCTGTATTGTCTATTCCTACCAGCTGGCTGCTCAGGTTGGAGAAGACTATATTTCCCAAGCAACCATAGGGCTACCTGCTGTGTTAACTAGTTCAATTGTGAATAAATAGTAGCTTGCACCTGAGCAGTGTTGTAAGATTGCGGGGGGAGAAAAGCAGGTCCCAGCAAAAGGACCAGTCACAATTGTTTCTTGGTCACATGTGCAGACGTGCTTGCCTAATCAAACGGTGGGCAGGCCTCAGTCACCTAAGCACTAGCTAGGTAAGAAAGATATGCTACCAAATCTGACCTAAAAGTTTGAAATTAAAGTTCCTTGTTAGCATGCTCATTCAATTCCCAGGTAATACAGATGCAAATTCTATTTGATTAAAGTCTCACCCTTCTTCCATTCTCTTCCCTATGGCTAAGCACTCCCTCAGCAGAAGGGCGATATAGGCCCTTAGATACTGCAGTGTTGCACAGAGGGCTAGAAAAAAAAGTCAAGACGCTGAAGGATGAACCCCATATTGAACAAGAGACCTCTGTAGAATATTTAATCATTTAAACGGCTTGTGTAGTGTATTTCTGAGTTGCAGTTGCACCTCTTCAAAACTATAACTTAGGTAAGATTCTAAAGAGTAACTATGGGTTTATTGCTCTCCAAAGGACATCTTACCTGTTATCTTGGTACCTTCCTTTGAAGGAATGTGGAATGAGGCTAGAATATACTATTTCACAACCAACACCTCCAGCTTCTGGTCCATAAGCAATTGCTCAGGGTCAAAAATTATGAAAAGTTGTTTTTTCTAGCTTTTATACTTCACAGATGCTGGGCATATTCTTTAGCAGAGTAAGCCACAAAATAAGAGGTAATATTTATAAGAACTTTTGCAGACAGTACTGAATGATCATAAAAAACATATATAACACTGAAGGAAAACTGTTTTGTTTTCCATGCAGTATCAAAAATATTAATTTAAGATACTTTCGAAGACTACAACACCTCAGATTTTTTTTAAAGTTATCTTATTTTGTGGCTGAAGGGCAAAGTTTATGATACATTTAAAAGAATCATATAAATGTTCCATGCTGTTTTTATCCAAAAAATCTTATGTCCAGATTCAGTAAAATTTCTGTTCAGCTTCTATACCGAATAAACTTGCACTTAACTGAGGACTGAGAGAGAGAGAGAGAGAGAGAGCAAGCAAGAGAGATTGACTTCTTCACAGCTTGCAGAGCAATATGACGTCTTCAATTTAAAGGGCCAAATGGTGGAAATTTTGTTTTATGACTTGGGGGTGCACATTTTCCATTCAATTAAGTATATAGCACCTACACATGTTCAGTTTCCTAGACTGTTAATCAGCACGCTGCTTTTATGCTTTGTTTTAGAAACAGAAAATGTCACTTCCTGAAACTGAATGAACATTTAAAGATAGCACCGTTGTTTTTCAGGTTGCCCTTCTCTGTCCTTTTTCACCTATTTTTCCATGAACTATTTGGAAAGGGAGAGCACAGTGTCCTCCATCCCCCAAGATCTTCTGTCCCAAATGATTGATATGCCTTGCCCTGCTTTCACACAGACAAGAGGTCAGGTTTGTTTGTTTGTTTGTTTTTTCTCTCTCAGAGGTACCCATTACTAATTGCTTCACTTAACTGTTTTGAGATTTGAGACAGGAGATTCCAAAAAAAATATTATTGCATTGGAGACTTTACTGAAATAGGGATAAAACCATGTCATAAAAGTTTATTGTTTAATTCTAATGCAGTTGCTCCTAGAGTCCTAATCAGTATCAGAACATCATTCCGTACACACACACACTCACTCTCCACTCTGGAGAACTTGCAGTTGGAGTAAACTGGATTGGTTGCATACGTAACTCTATACTCCTTTTATATCTAGCTCACCTAGATCTGGAAAGCCACCTAGCATCACTGCTTAGATCTAGTAAAAAACTAAATGCAGCCTGATTTTAAGGAAAGTACTTCCTAGGAACACTGCACTATGATTTGCACTGCCTCCTTATCTCTAGGCAGAGTTGTAGCTCATTTATAAAGCTCTAAATGGCTTGGGAGATACCCACCTGAGAGATGACTCCTCTCACCTTAGATGCTGCTACAGCTGCAACTGAGGCAGCAGCATCCACCTGAGCTAAATTCCCCCTTCCTTTCATTCCTTGGTTAAAAGAATGGGAGCTTCTGGAAAGTTGGCAGTAGGGGGCCCAGGTCTCTGGAACTCACTCCCAACTCGCTTTGAAATAGCCCAGATTTGTTGATCTTACGCATATGCTGTTAAACTCATCTATTTGCTAGGACTCTGAGAAAAACAGAGGGGTCTTTTTAGAGTCAGTTGTCTCATATATGATTTATGACTTCTAGGTCTCAATAATTTGGCCAAAGCTAATACATCTGCTATGGGAATGAGTACCTCCTCTAGCAATAAGATGGAACATAATCTAGTGTTTAAAACATAGGGTGAAAAATCCAGAGTTCTGGATATTAGTCCCAGGTCTGCTATTGATTTGCAGTTTGACCTTAGTTTAGTCACATAACATAATGACTTATTTATTTCACAGCATATTAGGAGATTCAGTTAATACAAGTCTGTAAAGGAATTTGAGATCAGTGGCTATTATATTCTCCATACACATTTAAAAGAACATAGTCATACTTGAACAAATGTGTTGATCAAGATGGTTTTCCTAAAATTTTTACATTTGTTCTCTTTCTTTTATGTTATATGTATGCCCTTGTCAGAATGTCCTGTGCAAAGTCAAATCTGGCTTGTATATGACTTTCTCCTTAGGCTGATTATGTTCTACTACAGCTGACATGTCCCCAAAGATTTTTGCAGACTGGAAAGAATTTGTAGAAATATGCATGATTTCTCTGCCAACCTACATGTTTACACGTCTTTATCCAACTCAAGCATACAAACTATTTTTAGCAATGTTCAATACTGGATTGTTCAGATAGAAAATTGGAACTCCAAGCGTGACACTGCATGTCAGAAGCAGAATACAAGAGTCATGTAACAGCTATGAAGTATGAGATGAAGCTGATAGCAACAGCTCAGACAACTAGACCCTCATGCTAAGGAATTGCTCCAAAGGGGTAGCCGTGCCAAGCACCTGACGAACTGGGATTTTCTCCCATGGAAGCTCATGCAATAAGTAAATTAGCTAGTCTTCTAAAGTGCCACAAGACTGCTTGTTTGTTATGCTAAGGAATGTCACATTCAGCAAAGGTGAATTCAGCAAATGGCAAAGTATCCAGCTGTTCTATACTTAAAATGCTACAGTAACACAGCCATACCACTAAAGTCATGCCACTATCGTGCTTCAGTGTAGATGCTACCTCCTATGCCAATGGGATGGGTTCTCTCATCAGCGCAGCTAAGAGGCAACAACTAGATTGAAAGAATGTCTCCATTGACCTACCACTGTCTACATGGAGGTTTAGGTCAGTTTAACTCTGCCTCAGTGTTATAGATTTTTCACACCTCTGAGCGACATAGTTATGGCCAACCCAATCTTCTAGTGCAATGGTTCTCAATCACTGTGTCAGGATACATTATAAGTCACCACACAGTGGTAAGAAAGTCACAGAAAGCCAGGGCAATGACTAAATTTGACTTGGGGGGAGGGCTCCAGTGTGTCCTGTAGGGTCATGACATTCCACCAAGTGTGTTGCGACCTGAAAAAGGTTGATAACTACTGATCTAGTGTAGACAGGTTTCAAAGACAGCAACAATAAAAAGGCAAGAGGTGGAACATCAGGCAAGGGACTAGGGGGTCCGGATACCTTAACTTCCCAAAATGATAGGGGTAGAAGCAGAGAGTCTTAACTATTCATGGCAGTAGGGTAAGAAAAGAAAGGACTGCTTATAGAAAAAATATTTGATGATGAACAACAAAGGGGTCACTGGTAGGAGTTTTATTTTTTTTACTTTCCTGAATAATTGTAATGCATCTTTTTTTTCATTTGAAATGTACTATGTTATTAATGTATATCTTTAATTAATAAAGTTGGGACACCTAAGACACATGCACCAGTTGTGCAAATGTGAGAAGGAAGGCAAATCCCAGCATTTCACAACATACACACACACATCCTCCCTCCCTCCTTTAAGGCCATGTTCTGAAGCACTAATTCTGAGACAGGGAATTTCCCTGAAGTTCCTTATAATACCTACACACCAGCCACTTGAAGAAGGTACACACTAGTGCTGTAAGTGGCATGCAATAATACACAACATAATAACCCTAAAATGGGGGGGTTGTTTAAGAAAAACAAAAACAAAAATAGATGTTTATGTGGTATCATAATAAGTTATACTTCAAGAAGTTTTAAGAGTCAGTCAACACTGAAATTCTGCTAGTGAATGAAAACTGGCAAGAGAAACTGACAATAAGTATAACTGGCCAATTATATGCACTGGATCTGATGCAAAAAGTTAACAGCAAAAATCACAAAAAGCAAATCATGTTTTTAATTTCTTTTTCAATTTTACAATAGACCATGGAGCCAGGGGGATATACCTGAACTTTTTGGGGAGGCCAAACACAAGTGTTTCAGCAATCCCAAGCACCAAGTCAAAATGGCACTCACTCAGATTTGGCTCGGCTGTCCCACTGTCATAATTTGAGGTGATAACGTTACAACTTGGTGCACAAGTCACAGTGCCATTAAAGTTTGCACTAGGTCACAATGCCATTCATTCCGATTTGGAGGGGCTAAGTATAGGATCACATGGCCCCAGAAGGGGTCAGGCTTGTGGTGGGGAAGAGGTTGGTCAGAAGGAAATTGGAGGTCAAATCTGTGTTCTTCCTCCTCCCCACCCTCTACACTTGAAATGGCACTTGGCAGTCTATGAGTTTCAAAATATTGTCGTCCATAACACAGATTAAAAAAAAAAAAGTGAGGTTTACACTTACAGTAGAACCTCAGAGCTACGAACACCAGAGTTTGAACTAACTAGTCAACCACAGGCTTCATCTGGAATCAGAATTATGCAATCATGAAGCCATGGGGGGGGGGAGTAAATACCGTACTATACTGTGTTAAATGTAAGTTACCAAAAAAATAAAGGTAAAACAGCATTTTTCTTCTGAACAGTGTTTCAAAGCTGTTATGTTCAGTTGTAATCGTCTCAAAGAACAACCATAACGTTTTGTTCAGAATTATGAACGACTTCCATTCCTAATGTATACATAAATCTAAGGTTCTACTGTATTATATTTGTGGATATGATTTTTTTATCTTGACAGGGTTCCTTTAAAAAGTGATATTCTTAAGTAAGCATTTAGAATTGGTGCTATGCACCTGAGGATTTCAAAATAACCAGCTTGCAACTTACTGTTTCTGAGGTCTTCACTGATATGTGATCTTTTTATTTGGTTGTCCTGTATTTAAGACTAACAAATACGGTAGAACTTCAGAGTTATGAACATATTGGGAATGGTTACTCTTTCAAAAGTTTACAACTTAATACAACTTTGAAACATTACTATCCAAAAGAAAAAATCTGCTTGTCCTTTATATTTTTAGTAGCTTATATTTAACACAGTACTGTATTGTTTTGCTTCCCCACTCCCTTGCTGCCACTGAAGTTCTACCGTATTATTAACAATCAGTTCATTTTAATTACTTTATAGCGAACAAAACAGCCACAAATATAAACAAGTAAATTAATATTTAATTACTGAAATTTCGTATAAATCACTAATTGCTAAGAGAACTAACATGTACTTTTACTATTTTAATAATTTCAGTTACACGTGTGTGAATTAGAATTATTTTCTTTTAATTTGGAAATCTCAGCTTCTTTTATGCTTTCTTAATGTAATTCCTTTTCATTATCTAGTATTTGTACATAAGGCAAGGGGCTCTGGACATCTTGCAAAAGGGTTGCTTGCTTTTAGTTGTACATTCGGTGCTTGTTTGCTTTTAGTTAGGCAAGAAATACGAAGATGTAAAAAATGTGGTGCCAACTTAAAAACAAGTTATAATATGGTTTATAGAATTAATTCTCATAGTAGATATAGGAAAAAAGAAGGATCATTAAATAACTTCTTGCTAGAAAAAGTTGATGGAAACATTTAAGAGGTAACATTTTTTCTTAAAGTATGATGGATCATTTATAATTTCACATGTAGTACAATATTATACAATAGTGAAGATACAGCTATCAGATTTTAGTTTCAACGGCCAGACAAGAAAAAATTCTAAAATGAAAGAAAAAAACTCATTGTCCTATTTCTTTTCATACACCATTCTGCAGGTATACTAGGTATTGTTTGTGTTTTCATTCTTGCTTCATTTTGTCCCAAAAATTTGACCCTCGATATTCACCTTCATGTTCCCATTTAGTATTTTTAGTCAAGCATGTTGGTGATCGACAGTGGAATTCTATTTGTAACACATGTATCAAAACCTAGTAAAACATTCTCATATCATAAGTGAAGACCAAGATCCATTCTGAGCTGTCTCGTGTCTCCAGAGAACTGTATATCAGTGGAATAAAATGAAATAAATCCATCAGTATTGTACTTACTGCATTGAAGTTGGGGAAGAGATTGACTGCTGCTGCTGTGTCTAGGGGAAATGGAAGAAATGGTTTAATATCCAGCGATGGTTGTAATGGTGGGGCTGGAGTACGCACCAGGGCTGGAAGAGCAGGGCTCTGGCATGTACCACCTTCAAGGAAAAATAAGAAAGCATATAGTAAGCAAATGATTTTTGATATTCAACAACAACAATGAACCAAAAAAACTTCAAGTTTTATACTACTATCAGGTTAAACACATACATTTGTTTTTTGCAACAAATTACTACCTTGTTAAGAATGCAATAGACAACTACTATTTATGATTCTTTGCTGATAACTAACTACGATATTGGTCTTTCAGACCTCTAAAATTAGCTAGCAAATCTCCATTTCCCTCCTCTGAATTATCCTGACATGTTAGTATAATTCAAGTCAAACTTCTCTTTAGATGTTCAACCGACTTAATTCTATTCTTAAATCAACGCTGAAATCACAGCCCCTTTACTCAAACACTCTATATCAATTTAGCACCAAAAAACTATTTTTTTTAAAAAAAAAAGCTCTTCCACTCAATTAAAATGATTTCAGTTGGTGATTATCCTTGATTCTTCTGTTCACTCAGGGTTTCTTTTCAATTTTATTTTGTTAAATGCTTATTTATTTCTCTAGCCAAGCAATTTCAGAACAAACCTAAACCTAACAAATAAACCATACCTTGCTGAATCAAGAGTTGACCAGTAGAAGTCAATTGTGAATGCACTGTTATATAACTAATACCACATTTGAGTTTTTCATAGTTCCAAATAAAACTGCAATTAAAAAGGGACTGACAAGCTTTTTGCTGTTGTGGTAGAGTTGGCTTGATTCAGAACTCTGTAAGGCGGAAACGCTCCTCCTTGCTAAATCTACCAATGAAAAGTTCTGTGGGAACATTATTTAAATGAAGAAATCCTCTTGCATACCAATAAGCAGCCACCTGTTTGTAATAAACCACAATTTTACTGATTTGTTTGCCCCTTGCCACAGATCCCAACATAGTCCAGATGACTGAGAGCTGGAAATATTCAAACCCAATATCTGCTTCCAATGTCTGCCATGTTTGGTTACATTCCAAAAATCAATTTATTAAAGACTATTTGAATCCTAGGAAACTGTTGAAATATCCCGGTGTTGTTCTAATCTGAGAAGCAGGCAGCAGACTGTAAAAAACTGGCTGGTGAGAGGCCAAGAAACATTCAAAAAACAAAATGCAAAGGGAGTTTTACCCCCCTCACAGAAGAGAGAGAGATCAAAAATTTCTCTCTCACACACCCTTACTTCATAGAAGAGTGGTGTGGTCTTTTTCTCATTAGAATACATATATACCACAGTCAAAATGACACATGAAATCTGCCAGATTTGGCCAGCAAAGCTGCTAACCAGAGTTGCAACTCAATGTTTCTAATTGAGGACTAGCAGAATAAGATTTAATTAAACAGTTGTAGCAGGCACATCAGCATTTGGCTTTTTGGAATATAATTTGTGGGAGTCAAAAGATCAAAGATGATATTTTTTGCCATCTTTTCAGTTTTCTATGAAACATTTTATATAACATTACTGAGGAGGACACAACCACTAGTACACTGGAAATATTAACATAGGGCTTATCCTGCTTTCACACTGGTTTCAAACTAGGGTAACTGCACTTAGTTTGTCAGAAGTTCCAAAGAGGTAGCTAGCTAAGTTAGTCTAGTTCAGCAAAACAAACAAGGAGTCCTGTGGCACTTTTAAAGACTAACAAATTTATTTATTGCATAAACTTTCATGTGACAAAGTGGGATTTTCTCCCGCGAAAGCTCATGCAATAGATAAATTTGTTAGTCTTTAGAAGTGCCACAGGATTCCTTGCTTGTTTTGCTGAAATAGATCAATAAGGCTATCCCTTTAGAACTCAAAGGCTAACTTGACATTTTCTATGAGCCTTAATCACTGTCACACAACAGAAGCCTCAGTCACCTATTGCTGTCACCAGGGCCGGATTAAGACCCTTGTGGGCCCAAGGCTCTATGATTTTGCTGGACCCCAGCCTGTCAGTGGCCAGCCTGCAGGGGCATCGCTGGCTCTGGGCTTACAGGGCTCGAGCCCTAAGTCCCAGTGCCTGAGCCCCAGGTCTGCTGCTGGGCTGTCCACAGCAGCAGCTGCTACAGCAGCACGCAAGCCCTGACTCTCAGCATGCAGAGCCCTGCGTGTTTTCCAGGGCCAGCAGCGCTCCTGCCAGCATGGGGGCAAAAGAGTGGGGTGTCTGGCACACAAAGGGCTAAACTTACCTTGGCACTCCCCCATTGGCAGCAGCACACTGTAAGAGGGGTCTATGGCAACGGCAATGGCAGCAGCAGCACGCTGCAGGATTGGGGAGAGTCTCTGAGCCCATGTCCTGCTCTCCCCTTGCTGTGGGGGCAGCGAGGCAGCTGAAACAGGCCCTCTGTGGGTCCCTTCTTATGCCCATATCAGGGATGGAAGACTCCCTGGATGCCTGTGAGCTGAGACAGCTGGGGCAGTGAAGCTCCTACCCTCACATTTCCCTCCAACCTCCTCTTCCCTCCCCAGACCCCTCCTTCTCTCACAGTGTCCCTCACACTCACATCCTTCTCTGCTCCAGCCTCCTTCCCCCAGTGCCTAACCTCCCTGTCCCCAATTCCTCCGCATCACCGCATCCACCCTCCAGCCACACCCTGTCCTGCCCTGCTCCCTGCATCCCCCTTCATCTTCTCCTGCCCTTCCCATCCCAGTTCCCCCATCTAGCCCAGTCCTCATCTCCACCCCTTTCCAGTCTCCCTGCGGCTCTGTCTCCCAGGAGTGAAGCCAAGAGCAGGCTGCATCCCCTGCCCTGCCAATGAAGGCAGCAGCAACAGTTTGGTAGTTGGGGGTGGAGGGGGAATTGGAGTCAGCTCAGCTGGGAGCAGCCTAGAGCCAATCCTCTCCCACTGGAGCTGTGGAGTATAACTGGGAGGCTACTCTAGCTAGAGCAAGGAGTAGAAAGATCTCTCCTACATTCCCTCCGAGCAGTGCCTCCCTGGAAGCAGGGATAGCTGGCCGGGGGATAGATTTTTGGACCACCCTCTTTGGCCCAGGGACCTGGACTTCAGCCCCTAAAACCCCTGTATTAATCTCACCTTGGCATCACTCACTTTGTCACAGTACCAGCTAGTGATAGGAACACCATTTAAAAAACAACCTTCAGATTGCTCAGCAGTGAGGCTTTAGGTTGAGAGTTGGAACCTCTGGAACTTAGTTTGAAAACCCAGGAGAATTCTGACTAAACAGAGGACAAGTATACTAAGCAGCCCAGCTGCTTCCTACTACTCCAGTATCAAACACCACACTCCTCCCCTCCACCACCTGATGTGGTTATGTATGCTGTAAGACTGGCAGATTCTCCAAAATTTATCATCTTTCAGTTTTAAAAAATTAAGTTTCTCATTTTTATGCATGCAGACATTGCCTCCAGTTAACATTTGGAAAGTGAATAAGTGTTGTGTTATACTTCTGCAATGCAAACAGCAATGGCTGTAGGAGAAATGAACTCTCATGCACACCCTTCAGCTCATTGGTCTGTCAACTCAAACGTCCAATGGCAATCAATGTTTCAGAATGTCAGCACTGAAATAGTTAATGCTGATCATTTAGCAGATGGGATGTATAATGGGTGGGAGTGACGTCCAGGGAGGGAAGTTGCATTAAGGAGGAAATGGCAGAGGGAAGAAGTGAGGATAGAGAGGGAAGAGGGAGAAAAACAGAGAAAGGAGAACAGGGAAGGAAAAGAAAGAAACTGTGGCAGTCATAAATAAATGGGAGTATATTTTCCCACTGAGCAATGCTGAATGTGACAACCATGCATTTAGCAAACAACAATACTTACATGATTTTAGTTATTACATGAAGGACATATTTACCCTGCATCTTTGTGCAAACCTCTCAGTGTCTATGTCTACACTGAGGGGGCTATTTTAAGTTTACTTCACAAGATTGACTGTAAAACAACTTAAAGTCAGCCTTGTGAAGTCAACTTAGGAGTATGTCTATGCTGATAAACATATTATGGGACTGGACTTGGTCCCCAACACCTGCCCAGCCTCAGGGTGCAATCGGGCTGCAGGACCCCGATCTGGCTGCTGCTGCCACTGGCAGGCAGCTTGGACTTGGAGCCAGCCCCAGCCACCCATGGCAGAGACCTGAGAGCCTGATTGAGCTCCCAGCCCCTTGCAGCAAGAGACTGGAAGCCTGATCTGGCTCCCAGACCCCAGAAAGGGGTGTGGAGCCAGAGCCAGCCCTGAGCTCCCTGCCCCTTGTAGCAAGGATCTCATTGTGAATTGGGCCCTGAGCCTCCTGCCAGCAGCATCAGGAGGCTAGGTGCCCAGTCTGACCCTGATCCACTTGCCGCTGCTGGAAGGTGGCTGGGCAGCCTGGTCAGTTTCACAGGCTGATCTCAGGAGTAGCCTGTGAAATTGAGCATGGTCTGTCACTGGGCTGTTTCCCTGGTGGAAGAAAAGCTGAAAATCCCACTTTGTCAAATGATTTTTATTTATTTTTTCTTTTTCCTGGCTACAGGACTCCTTGTTTGTTTTACTGAACTAGACTAACACGGCTGCCCTTTCGGAACTCAGTATTTTAACTAAGCTTGAGGCAATCATTTGTTGCCTGGGATTCCAAGGAATCTGAAACACAGCCATCACAGTTCCTCTGCCAGAGTCACTGACAACTCATGCATGGTAAGTATGAGTGAACTGGTTTGGAAAAAATGAACTCACCCACCTGAATCTTTGCCCTTTCCTGTAATCAAAAGAAATTTGGTTTTCTGAGATTCTGAAAAGTTCAACTAATACAACTCATTTCCAACTCAACATTTTCACACACCAATGTCCTTTTCGGTTTCCAGCTAGAGATTATGTGTTGCCATTAAAAAGTTATTTTTACAATATTTTTAAGTCAAGGGCAGCAGGCAACCCTGCAGTGGTTTCTGTGAGCATACAGTATACATAGCACAGTACTTTCTTGCCACATACAATTCTCATTCTACATAAAACAAACAAGGAGTCCTATGGCCCTTTTAAAGACTAACATTCATTTATTGCATGAGCTTTCATGGGTAGAATCCCATTCTGAATGGTGTATTTTCACATGATCAAATATTGCTCTAATCTAGCAGTAATTACAGCACCTTTCCTAGCCATTCCTTTTAGCATGAGATTTTATACTTTGTAATGCATAATGCGGGGAAAGGGAATATAGGTTAGATGGAAGACTGATACAGGTTAGGGGAACTGAAAAAAGAGCTGATCAAAACTTAGCATTTCCATTCCTTTGGATATTCCAACTTTTTTTTTTTTTTTTTTTTTTTGCATTCTGAATTGGAATGAAATCAAAGAATTTTAAAAACTTTCATGAAATAAAATTAAAAAGTAATAGTTTCAGGTCTAATCCAAACATCTTTTATATAAATATATATACAATTTAAAATACATTTCTCAAAGATTTTTCAAAATGAAAATTTGACATACTCAGTAAGTCACTGTTTGGTAAACAGGAGGAATGTGATCTACGTGCATGCACATACACACAAATGTGCACACGTACATTATTGCTATCCTTTCTGTGGCTTGAGACCAAGAGCAAAATCAAGTATGCAGCTGTGATGACCCAAACAAAAACAGTCTGGGAATATTGAAGAGGTTAACAAAGAAATGGGGATAGGCAACAGAATTGCACTGTTGACAAGAAAAGGCAAGTCTATGTGATTGGTGACTCCTTGCTGCGTACGATGGACAGGCCTGTACTCAAAGCTGATCCTGAAAACAGAAGGGTATGCTGCTTGCCAGGTGCAAAGATACAGGATGTCAATCTGAGGCTGAAGAGGATCTTAATGGGAGCAGGAAAGAATCCTCTGATTGTCCTTCATGTGGGTACAAATGATGTAGGTAGAGTTTCACTGGAACATATCAAAGGTGACTATGCCAGGCTGGGGAGGACTCTCCAGGAAATAGAGGCTCAGGTGATATTTAGTGGGTTTCTGTCTGTCCCTAGAGGAGGGCAACGAAGGTGTGAGAAGATCCTGATCATAAACCCATGGGTCCGCAGTGGTGCTACAAGGAAGGCTTTGGCATGTTTGGTCACCGGGAGGCATTCATGGACAGAAGAAAGTTCTTCTGGGATGGACTACACCTGAGCAGGCAGCAAAACAGACTTCTGGGAGGGAGATTAGCACAACTAATCAAGACAGCTTTAGACTAGAGAGTCAGGGGAGATGCCAGAATAATCTCCATGCCTGACATTTGTGTTGAGAAGGAAAATGAAATAAGAAAGGACATAAAAATAGGGAGCAGCATAGAGGTTAGAAGAAGGGGTAGGGTAAATACCAGTCTAGCGAGAGATATTGGCTGCAGAATGACTGTGCTGAATCAGGCAAAGAACACGAGTGAGGCTAACCATCAAAAACTAAAATATTTATACCCTAATGCAAGAAGCCTGGGAAACAAAATGGAGGAACTGTACCTACTGCTAGATGAGGTGAGATCACATATTGTAAGGACAACAGAAATGTGGTAGAATAGCAGTTGTACCAGTATTGAAGACTATGTGCTCTTCAGGAAAGACAGATATAAAGGTACAGGTGGGGGATTGGCATTTATCAATGAGAAGGTAGACTGTAAGGAAATTCAAAGTGATGGAATTAACAAGACAGAATCAATCTGGGTAAAACAATGGATTTTAGGAAGGCAGACCTTAGCACACTCAGGGAGTTGATGGGAAGGATACCATGGGAAGAATGTCTAAGAGGAAAAATGACTAAAGACAGTTGGCAGTTTTTCAGAGACGTTATTAAGAGCACAAGAGTTAACCATTCCACTGCATAGGAAGGATAAGATATATGGCAAGACACTACCTTGGCCTTAACCAAGAGGCCTTTAATAATTTAAAAATAAAGAGCAAGTCCTACAAAAAAGTGGAAACTAGGTCCAATTACAAAGGAGGACTATAAACAAATAACACAATTATCTAGAGGTGAAATCCAAAAGGCCAAGGCACAAACAGAGATTAAACTAGCTGAAGGCATAAAGTGTACCAAAAAGACTTTCTTCAAATCCATCAGAAACAAGAGGAAAACCAATGACACTGTCAGACACTTACTTAAGAAAGAGGGTAAAACAATAAATGAAAATGTGGAAATGGCAGAGGTACTAAATAAATATATCTCTATATCTATCTATATCGAGAGAGAGAGAGAGAGAGAGAGAGAGAGAGAGGCAGGCACTGGAGAAGGGCAATTAAATGAATTCAAGCCCAGCTGAAGGTTACACTTGGTCAATGCTTTTTCACTCAGTCCAAAAGACATTCTAAATCACAACGGCTTAAGCAACCACTTCCTACTGAACTCTTGTGACCTGAGCCAGGTGAAATTTTTTGCTACTAGTCACCCTACATACTTTTTCCTTGTGCACATGCCCATTCCTAGCCCTTTTCCTTAACTTCAGGTTTGAATTCCAAAGGAAGAAGAGCCAGATAGTGCAACAGAAGTGAAATTTCCAACCTAAATTTTACAGTTTCAAACAGTTCAGATAAATTGCAAAAACATTTGAAAGCTTTCAGTGCTATGCAAACTGATCTCAAACTCTAAACTCATGTAATCTATTAATCTGATCCTTTGTAAATTATTCCCTCACTGATACAACAACAAAGATAAAATGAAAGGGCAATTAAATTATGGATTCTGTTTCCATTCTTTGGCACACATTTCCTTTCAAGCTCTGTGAATAGACTAAATCCCTAACAGGGATATAAAAGGTTATCCATTTAAACGTAATCAGCGATAATTTGATTTCATGCTATACATTATTTATATGTAAATAGGTTTATTTTAAATATTAAAATTTGGTGGACTAAATTTATCTCTGATGTTCATCCCCATTGATCTTATTGAATCTACATCAGGGTTGAGTTACTTTATCCAGTGCTGTAATAGCAAAATAGTGTTTGGGAGTTTGATGATGATGCCTAACATTTATGATGTTAGGTCTCAATTCTCCGCAGGTTTTTCAAGCAGTATAAGCACTTGATTTCTCATTTGGTGTTACAGATTTTAATGTGGTTTTTTTTTTTCCCATTTCATGAAAAGCTTAAATATGCTTCTGAAAAAGAAAATATTCAGAGTCAAACAAACGTGTGTGATATAATAATTGTTAGTTCCAGAAACGACAGCATTGGATACATGAAACCTAACAATAAAGAATAAGCCTTAGAAATAAAAGTCCATTCCAGAGTCTTTATTTAGGCAAAACTCTCCAACTTCCATGAGTAGGAAGCCTGGAAGTCTAGGGGTCTGCACAACATATGGCAATCCAAGCTTTTATTTCACAGGCTTTGCATTTGGTCATATTAACTGATGATAACTTTGGAAACAATGACTATGACAGTGCCTTAGCCATTAATATTTATAGTATTATTTTTACCCAGTAGAAATTGTGATTCCTGCAACATTAGTAATTTTTGGAGGGAAAATAAACCTTAATTTATTTCTACCAATCTGTTACTATCTATTCCAATGCAAAGCAATGCACCTTCAGTTTCACAATATTTCTTTTGTATATACAATATTTGAAAGATATGCAAAAGCATGCAGCATGCTGGAAGATATAAAACTGTATTTTAAAACAGATGTGTTTAAACAGAATCAGGTATCTGCCTCTATAGTCATGCATCTATTAGAGCAGATTTCTCTTCTTTTTGTCTGTAACTCATATAATAGCCCCATGAAGCTAACATCAGGGTCTGCTAATCATGATCTTCCACCTCCTCCTGGTCTTAACACAGAAGAAACTGTTCAAATCCCTTGTACTCCTGCTTCACAGTGTACATGGGAAACAATTTTCACCCAAAATAACCCAGAATGTTTTTTTTTTAAATCAAACTAATACAAACTCTATTGAAAACAGGATCTGAACTCACAAACAGTACTTTCTGCATTCTAGCCATGAAGTGTACTAACCCATTGTGTCCCACATCTCAATTCTAATCAATCATTGCCTTCCCAGGAATGAATTGCACACGAGTGTCTCACAATGTTTAATGTACATATTAGAGCTCATGAGAAGAATTCCTACAATCTTGCATTGTAGTTTGCCAATTCATGAAAATGGAAAAATACCATGGAGACAGTGCAATTTCATTCAAGTTCAAAAGGAACACAGGTTTCCTGCCAGCCTACCAGCATGGCTCCTTAGTATAGACCGCCTTGGAATCAGGGAGCTTAGGGCTTCCAGGGTGAGCAATTCCAGGGCAGCGCACCCAGGAGCTTTTGCTCAGTTCTCTTTCATGAAAGTTTGGAAAATTTTGGTTTTCATTCCTAACTAAAATGAAACCACCTTTTGAATGATCAAATCATCCAAAAAAAATAGAATTAACTTTATCTGCACAGATATACTATTATTCCATTTTACAGATGAGGAACTGAGACTCAGAGAGTATAAGTGATGTTTCCAAGGTCACACAGCTAGTTTCTGGCAGAGAACGAAATTAAATCCAGGTTCCCCAAGTTCCATACCCACATCCTAACTATGGGTCCCATCATCCTTGGCCTTAAGACCATTTGAGCACCTATTCATGGGGTGGTATATGATAATACTATAATCAGTTTTGTCATGATCAGACAGAAGCCTATTTATAATACATTTGAATGGAGATAAAATAATGTATAGTGTTTTAAGTAGTGTAGTGTTTATATCCATCAGTATGTAAGGTGCCTTATATGGGCTTAAATTACAGCAAGGGAGATTTAGGTTGGACATTAGGAAGAAATTCCTAACTGTCAGGGTATTAACCACTGGAATAAGTTGCCTAGGGAGGTTATGGAAACTCCATCATTGGAAATTTTAAGAGCTGGTTAGACAAACACCTGTCAGGAATGGTTTAAGATGGTTCTTGGTCCTGTCATGAGTGCAGGGGACTGGACTTTATGACCTCTCATGATCCCTTCCAGTCTCTATGCCTTACATTTTTATGAATTAATTGCTATGAAATAATTATCACAGGGCACAAACTGTGTGAAGTTCAGGTATAACTCAGATATGGTATATAAAGTATGTGAATAACTGTGTCTGAACAACTTCTTGGAAACACAAAATAACCTGGTGTGCTTCAGACCAAATGCAGTTCTGACTTAATCATCTCTAATGATTTTGAGAGTGTTACACACTCAAAGTATGACTGAAGTGAATCTCATGCCTCC
Organism: Podocnemis expansa; assembly: GCA_007922195.1. NCBI lineage: Eukaryota > Metazoa > Chordata > Testudines > Podocnemididae > Podocnemis > Podocnemis expansa. Next base: position 8,277,497 of record ML681964.1, on the reverse strand, counting down.
CTCTCTACTACACTGAACCTTTATTTTTAAGGTTTTCCTGAAAACAACAAAATACAAGTATACAACAATCTTCCAGAGATGCATAGACTTTACACTTACCCATAGGTAAGATAAATACAAAGTAGTGATAAATATATTTCTTTGATTTTAAATGCCAAACAGACTTAGTATGTTGAAAAATAAGAAAAATAGTTAAGTCAGTGTTTCTTAAGCTTTTAAAGGCAAAGCCCCACCTTCAGGAAAATGAAACCAATTGCACATGCAATATGTCATTAATGACCCATACATCTTTATTTACAAGCAACCCTGGCCCGGTGTCCCATCCTACAACCTCTAGCACTTCAGTGAAGAGGCTCCCTATGCCAACATGATGAAATCTCTCATCTGTACAGGTAATGTACTTCACTGAGAGGTGGTAGCCGGGTTTAAAGTAAGCCAGAACTCCCCAGAACGTTGCTCAGCATTCCGGGGCCCCCAAAAATAGAACATGGAGCCAGAATGCTGCATTCCGGGGCCCACCATTGAAAAATAGCAAGCCCTGGAATGCAGCATTCCAGTTCCTGATTCTATTTTTAGGGCCCAAAGGCTGGGCACCTAAAAATAGCAGGCCTGCAGTGGTGTTCTGGCAGGCAGGGCCAGGGGCAGGGGACAGGGGTGTTGCTGAGGGACTCAAGCCCTGCCCCAAACCCCTCCCTTTCCATGCCCTGCCCCCAACATGGGGCCTGCTCCCTCTGCCCTAGTCGCACTGCCACCTGGACCCAAGGCCTACCCCCCAGTTGTGCCACCACCAGTGAGTGCAAGGAGGCCCAGCTCATGCTAGGGGAGGTCTTCAGGGCAGGCGGTGGGTTGCTGGCATGGGAGGGCAGTAACTGAGGTCCACAGGGGCCCACCAGCATGGGGGGCCCCACCGGTATGGGACCATTCTGGGGCCCCTCCAAATTATATTTTAACCCCTGGGTGGTAGCTAGAACAACAGGAGTACTTTCCTTTCCATCTAGTTCTTTCTACACTGGGAGCTAGGCAGTTTAACTGCATTGTTCAGAGGTGTAGGTGTTTTCATGCCTCTAATCAAGATAGGTATACTAAGCTAATTTCCTAGTGTAGGCCATGCCTTATTTTTTAAAAAGTGAAAGCTGAAACCCTGGAGGACAATTGAGAGGTCTATTTACAGCTGATCCACTAACTCCCTTTTTGCCTGGTAAGCTACAACAGAAAGGCTCTATCCACACTGTGATGTTTACATACATGGAAGTAAAAGGCTCTGGGTGGAGGAGCAGTGGGGAAAGGCTAAGGCAGTAGGAATCTGCCTACCCACAAACAGAGCCCCTCTTTTTTGGCAGAGTCTCACTGCAGCGGGAAAGGCCCTGGCAGCAGGCCACTACACTGCTAAAAATAGCAGTGTAGACTAAGGAGGCATTGTTTGACTGTGCAGAGAACTGTGTAGGCCAAGGTATATACTCTTAGGTTCTGGCGTGTCTATACTCTACTGATCCACACAGTGCTCCACCATCTGCACAGCTATTTATATTTGTGTTAGCCGGATATGCAGAATCTGTACTCTACAAGCCATCACAAGTTTAGACCTGGCCAAAGTCTCATTTTGTGTCTGCCACTCCCCCCACTCAACTTCTTTACTAGACCTGGCTGATTGTGGCAAAGCCAGGATTACAGCAGCAAAAACAAGTTTGCCAAAATTGAGCTCATAGTGCATAGCATACAAACATCATAATGTCAGCCCAGAGGATCTTGTCCAGAGGGCAAGTGACAGAAGACGGACAATTACATGGGAAAGCTGGCATCCCTTTTCTTTTAACTGTGAAGACTCATGTGAAAAAAAAAAAAAAGAAAGACTCACTGTGCATTGTACACCCAGTGTCAGTGCTCAGTCCTGCCCCATTTCAAGTCAATGGATATTTAACACAAATACAATGGCAAGCTAGATCTGGTCCTCTGTGAGGAGCACAGACACTTTTTAGCTGGCATTGCAGCATGATGAACTCACAGTGTAAACATAATGCCATAAATGCATGTATTAGAGGAGGAGAATCTGAAGGGTTCAGGATCTCTTTGGCCATCTTGAATTTCTGGGCAAACCATTTGCCTAGCATTATCCCCTTTCTTTTGTGGGATTCAGCAGCTGTAGCAATACCTTTGCTGGGCACTAAAATAACTGCTCCATTATTAGCGGGAGCATTCTGGGGCCTGATCTACACTGCAGCCCAATTTCAGAGGCAATCAAAGGGAAATATGCAAAGTTCTTAAAATACTTTGTGTATTTCCCTCTGATTGCCGACCACCTATTCATGACAGTGTCTTCAATAGACTGAGTTAGAGGAAAACCCTTTCCCTCCTACTCAGTGCTATGCTCCTTGCCATAGTTGTCTTGCTGAATTGACTTGCTGATCAGCTGAGCAGGCCTTGACAGACCCAATAAGTCAAGCAGGGATATCAATCTGATGGCGGTGAATTCAGTACCATCAGTGAAGACAAACCTTGGGTCTCCCAGGCCACAAGTTATTTATAATGAAGTCAGATCAAAGATGCCCTTGACAGTTCAATAGAGTAACTGACACAGAGCTCAATGAAAAGATGGTTATAAACCTAATGGATCCCAGAGTGGAAGTGCTGGTTGGAGCCTGCTGAAGAACACCTGAATCAATTCAATGTACCAGTGTCAGGTTCCCTTAAAATTCCTTAATTATGAAGCCTTGAAAAATTCAAAAATCTTATTGACAGCCATTGAGTATTGCAAACCCACATTCATCTAAAAGCATTATACTTTCTGACATTTAAAAATCTTTGACCTGGCATATTCAGCAGTTGGATTTTTCTAATGTCCTTATAAAGGTCATGTTTATGGTATAATGAACACACATTTGCAAGGGTTATTAATCAGAGAAACACTATATAGCAAACAGATTTTAAAAGAATTTTTCATTTTATGCTGAATATTTTAGCTGTTTAAAAAGCCCCATTTTTCAGGAGCACACAGAGAAAATAAAATTAATTAACTTCTGATGCTAAGATATTTTTGTTTTAAATAAAACAGAGCTATAACTCAGAAAAAAATAAGACAAATACCATAAAACAGACTGTTATTTCAACAGATTCCACTAACATTTAGTAAAACTTTGGCAATGAAGCTGGTGGTGTACAACAATGCCATTTTCAACCAGCAATAGGAAGGTTGAGGTTCAAAAATGTTATTAATCCAATGAATGTTGGAATCGTATCCTTTTTTGGTCATACGCACTGAGGAGCAGAGGGGACCTAACTTGAACAGCTACACTAGTATGTATAACAAATAAGGAGCCCTGTGGCACTTTTAAACAAATTTATTAAATTGTTAGTCTTCAAAAGTGTCATTGGACTCCTTGTTTGTTTTGCTGAACTAGACTAACAGGCTACCCCTTTGGAACTACTATGCATGTTTTTAAGAGCAAATCCTGCCTGCTTATACGCAGGAAGGTCGCAACAGCAGCAAAACCAGTGTATGAATGGAAAGATGGAGTACACAGGGAGTTAATCATTAGCTGAGGGAAGGATTGTAGAAGTCAATAAAAGAAGAGCAAACTCAATGTCAAGGACAGCTCCAGAGAACAACTCCTACCCTGATGCAGAAGTGAAATCAGGATGGATCCAAAGAGTATATGACTAAGGGTATGCCTTCACTGCCATGGCAACAGGGATCAGTGAAGCAGGATTGATTGACCAAGTCATGGAAACCCACTCAAATTGAGCCTGGAAGTGCTTTCTTGTTGACACCATTAATCTACCTCCCTGAAACAAGTAAGGTTGCATCAATGGAAGGATGTCTCCCATTGACATTGCACAGTAAAGATGTTGCAGTACAGCAACATAAGTAAGCCAAGGAGAGATATACAAGCTTGCAGACCAACCTTAAGTTTGAACATATACTGGGACATGGAGAATTCAAAATCAAGGAAGCTATACTGCAGCATTGTGGGTTTATACTAGTCATATGCAGCTGTGGAGTGCAATTGTTCCTTGTATTAAATCCCATACAGTTTTCTTACATTAGTAGTAACTCTAACGTATTTTAGAAATACTTCACTGAAATCAAGCCTCGTGCTCTGCACAGTTCAGCTTTTAAGAGGTCTGATCATTTTTTGTGTATAAGCAACAAATGTAGCATATTGTTCTTTAGAACACCTCTATTACAGCTTCTGCGTTTTGATTCACAGTATATATTGGAAGAATAAATGTCTAAATCTGATTTTTGGTAAGCTTATGTCCCTTAAGAAGTGGACAAGGGAGTCAGATAGATTGTTTCAATCTAAATGTTAATGGGCAAGAAAGTAGAATGGCGCCAAAAGCAGGGGACTCACAAAAGGACACTTAGATGGATGAAAGCATTCACAGTCACATTAGATTGGAATAAGATTTGCATGGCTTATAAAGCCTCAGACTTCTGGCGTAAAGCAACCACTAAAACGGTTAGCAGTTTGGAAGAAACTTATTCCAGTGGACAGGTTATCTTATTTTCCACAGTGGAGCATGGGCTTCTTTCAGAGACATGATATCTATCTAGGTAGGCCACTAGTTTGAAACCCTATTTTCCTGTGCTAAAGCCGCTGTAAGTGTAACCTGTTTACATTAAAGAACTACTAGTTGCTACACCTACATGCCTTCAAAACCCAGGTATGTGACGCTTCAACAGAAAACTTCAAAAGATCATGTACCATGAACATTTACAGCACATTTGAGGGCTATAAAATTCATCCAGGCCAGCCTGAATCATACAATCTTGGCTGGACAACATAAAATCAGACATTCTCTACTACAATCCTATACCACATGGTTGCAAGTTAACCATGACCGCTGCTGTGTAACAAATCAAAGATGACTCATAATGTAAAAGCATGCAAGATGATAAGACATCAGCCTCTTAGGATTAAGAAATGAGTCATTTAAACAGCACAAATTGCCAATTGTCACTGAATGTCATAAAACCTTTGCTTTACGGTACTGATCAACCCATGCACTGTTCTGAATTTAGCTGACAGGGAATTAAGGGATGCAAATGACTAGCTACTCCTGGTCAGAAGCACTGTTTGGTTTAAGCAATGGGTGGAGGCATGAAAGGAGGGCAGGTGTATATTCAGGCATAAATCTTCCAACTTCAGAACTGACAGGCCACATCAAAATTTGGGAGGCTGGAGAGAACGAGGAAAAGAGATTAAAATTAAGCAGGGAATGACTGAGAACAAATGGAATAAATTTTAACTGTGGCTGGAATAGGTTATAGGGATGGTTTATGGAAATTTTATATTCAGTCACTTTTAATTACATTTAATTGGGACGCATAAAAACATATTTAAAAATAAATTGTTAGTTGAATCATAAAATGCTGTTCATTATAGTGCCTTTTCAATCCTGTTCTACAAACTTTCTCTGCCTTCTGGCATTTTGAGGTGGTGGTAACTAATGTATTTACAAAATAAGTCAAGTACTAAAAATCTTAACTGAAATAATACAAGGTGCTCCATGTATTTTTAATTTAGAAAGGCTGCAGGTTATTTTTAAATATGAATATAAATGTGACATACAATACTTTGGAATCTGTCTATTACAGCTTTCGCATTTTGGTTCGCAGTAGATACTGGATTAATAAATGTGTACATCTCCTTGCAAACAATCTGGGTACGTCCACATGTCTCTTTTATTTCAAAATAACACTAGTCATTTTGAAATAAAAAAGATTAGGTCTACATGACGTTTTCTTATTTCGAAATGACGGGCTCTGTCATTTCAAAATAAGAACCGTCATTTCGAAAGAGCTTAAACCCCATTCATTTCAAAACGGCTGTTATTTCGAAATGGTTATTTTGAAATAATGCCGTTTGGACATGTTGTTTCAAAACAACTGTTTCGAAAAAACACCATTGTTTCGAAACAACTGTTTCAAAACAACATGTCCAAATGGCCTTATTTCAAAATAACCATTTCGAAATAACAGCCGTTTCGATAGCAGGCTTTCCCTTAATTCGTATTAACATTTTCTTAATTCAAATTAACTTATTTCAAAATAAGGACTTTATTTCAAAATAACTCATTTTGAAATAACAATGTATGTGTAAACATAGCCTCTGAGTTTCTACCTCCAAAGCCTGGTTTATTTGCAAGACAACTCCCACCCTGTAAAGCAGCAAGTATTTGTCCTTTCAGATGAAACAAACAGAAAGAGGGAAACATTGGGATACCATTGAGGAGATGTTAATATACAGGAAAGTGGTCTGTTATAGGAGAGGTTGGTTGGCTATCAGGACAAAGCGCTGATCTTCCACATGTTAGATTAGGATGGCATAGCGGGGAATTGATGAAGTGCAATGTACCCAGATGATCCCAGGAAGGAACTGACCCACATCCAGTGCTGCAGAGGAAAGCAGAAAAACAAAAACAAAAACCCAACGTCACTGCCAATCTGACCCAGAAAACAATTCCTCCCCAGCCCTTTATAGGGCAATCAGTTAGATGCTGAGCATGTGAGCAAGAACCAGCCAGTCGAGAACCTGAGAGGAGGAATGTTTTGTGCTTCCTGAACACCAACCTGCCTTGTTCAATGCCCCATCTCCAGCTGTAGCTATCTCTGATGCTTCAAAAGGAGAAGAGAAGACACACACACACACAAAAAAGCATACTGCGACCGATGACCACCTGAAGGCCTGATGCATGAGATTTTTGGAACATAAAAAACAAATTGGAAAAGACCTCTCAGGCCCCCTGAACCTCTCTCCAGCATCACAAGCAACCTCCATCATACAATCCCACTCATAATTTTTCCACTTGTCTTAAAATTAATTAAATTCTTTGCTCCCACCACTCCTATTAGGAGGCTGTTCCAGAATTCCATTCCTTCAATGGTCAGAAACATTATTCTAACTTCCAGCCCGAATTTGTTCATAGCCAGTTGATACCCATTTGTTCCCATGCCAGCACTGGCCTTTAAAATTAAACAGCTCTTCTCCCTCCTTTGTATTTACTCCCTGATATATTTATAGAAAACTTTTCAGATGTCACACTGTCTGCTTCCTCCTGGCCTTTCTTCCACAGACAGCTCCTTGGTTGCTGCCTCCAGCCTTCTGCTCTCACACGGCTTTTCTCCCTCAGTCCTGGCCTCATTTTTTCTGACCTCAGAGTATTATTTTTCTTCACTGTACTCTGGAGATCATGGTGCCCTCTACTAGGTAAATGCTGAGCTGAGTAATAATGAAGTCTAGGAACTTTCTCTCTGGTTCATTCTCTTGAACGGGGAAGTTATCTAGTGATGAGCCAGTAAGTTCACTACAGTGTCATGATTTCAGGGAACAGCTTAACTAAGATGACTATACAGAAAATGTCCATCTCTGTACCTAATTATAAAAGCCAGTACTAATACCTATCTTTTATTCCCCATTCCCCCCACACCCAATACAGACATTTGTCATGAATTCACTTATGCAACTGAAATTCAAACCAAGTTATTAGATAAAGCTGATTTTATGCAAATGATACAGCCCTCTATTTTCTCGGGTTTTTAAATATTTTATCTACTTGTCAATGTAAGGAACTCCAAACAGCATAGAATTAAAAGTATGTAAGACTAACATTAGAGTTGGTTTGGAATTGTCTACATTAACTTTTTTTTTTAATATAAATAGAAAAATATGATTTGCGCACATCTGAAATTTTCCATGGGAAAAATTCAATTTTGCCCCCAAATTTTTGGTTTTCTGATAAGAAATTAGAGTTGCTGTGGTACCTGTTGCCCTCTCTTTTCTTTTTGAGCCAGGGACTTTGACTGAACTACATTGACCATGATCTCCTCTTTGACCGAAGTACTGCAAAGTATCACAACTGTAATGCATTGGGGAAATGAAGTCTATCCTGGGGAGGGTGGTCAAACCCTTAAAAGAGAATGGAGACAAAAGGTATCAGGTATACAACTCCCACAAGAACCAAAGCAGGTCAAATAGACAGTTCAATACAAATTGGCCCAAAACAACATGTTCCAACTTTTCCAAAGTTGGGGGGGGGTCAGTATTTTAAAGTCTTCATACCAGCTCAGGATGAAAACAGATACGGAAATACCATAAATTCTCATAGGATGGAAATATTGATTTCTGACCCACTAATTATGCACACAATGGATAACCACTGAACAGAAGGGATGGCATAATTTCCATTAAAATAATGTTAATCTAGAGTCATTTCATGACCTCCTGAAGAAAAACACTGCTTCCAACTATGGTAAGGTCAGTCTTGCCCAATTATCACCTCGTTTTCTTCTCTGCCAGAGGGGCAGGCATCTGTTTTATAAGGAAAGGAGACAAACCCTTCAGAGTCCTGAAGATCTGCATGGGATGCTTCTCCCAGGGTCAGACATGCTTCGCTCGAATGCTAAAGATCTAATTTTGGTTTAAAGTTTGCTCTTTCTTTTTAAATGAAGAACCAAAATATATCACTGTTACTCCTAATTCTTCTTCCTTCCCTGTTTTCCTATTCTTTTCCTTGGGCGTGGGCAGAGGGGTGGGAGAAAATAAGGAAAGAGGGAGGGAACTGAAAGACATTTTATTTTTTGTTTAATAGAAAAAGTAGAAAATTCTGCACAAATTACAAATATTTCATTTTGGGGAAGCTGAATATCTTTTTAAACCCACTCTGTCAGTGCTCATTACTACTGATATTAACAAGAGCCTTTCTAGATGGGCTGACAGAGTCTGAGTGCCCCAGCTCTCTGCCTTCCCAAGCAGCCAAACTGAGGGGATGCCAGGGAGGCAAAGAACTGAGTGCTCAGCCTCCAGCAGCCCACCAGAAAGCCTGTGGTCTATTAGAATTGACAAAAGCCTTCCAGATGGGCAGCTTGCAAACCCCCAAAGTCCACTGCGAATTCCCTGAAGTAAGATTTTTCTCAAAATCCTTCCAGCCCAAAAAATTTTACATTTGTGATTTTTCATGCAGATTAGGGATGAACTTTTTACATTTAAACTAAATGAAACTAAAAAAGTTAATGCAAAGAGATTTCCATTTACCAGTCAGCTGTAGGGGTCATACTGAAGTCTATTTCAACTGAAAGCTCTGTTCACTATGTATCCAAAAACTGCATGTCAGGATGTGTTACCTCTCTACTGAAGAGGAGAAAAGGAGGAATCCTTACCAGCTGGAAAGAAGGGAGATCTATCACCCAACAGCCAAATGACCAATTTAGCATTTACAGCTGCTGTCTTTGCCAAATTTAAAGGCCAGCTACCAGAAAAGGATGCTGAGAAAAATTCATTTAAAAAGGACATGGAAATTAGTTTCTGCATTTCAAGACTAAACTGTAGATTTGCTTGCTCCGGATTGGTGGTTGCCAGGAATGAGGCCCTCAACCAGTCTGTTCATTTGCAGCCCATAAGATTTATAGGGATGTGAGGGGTGCAGATCCATCCTACTGTTCCTATCTTCAGCTGGACTTCACTTCTCCTACCGTACAGCCCATAGTCACGGAGTCCTGCATTCAGATTCACAACCATTCTCTCTCGCCATCATAGTATGGATGATCCTTTGCTACATGGTATGTGTCATCATCTACGAAAGGGCAGCAAGACCTTTTGTGATTTAGTTTCCTTCTGTTTTGCAAAACTGGTTCAGTTTTATTCATACTTTTTGTAGGACTCTCCACTTCCTTATATTCATACCCTATGAACTACTGCAGTAGCATTTGTAAACAAATGTCTGAGGTACCATATAAAAGCTAATGACATTGGTTACTTGTATAGATTCCATAGACTTCAAAGTCAGAAGGGACCTATATCATCATCTAGACTGACCATCTGCACAATGCAGACCACAGAACCTCAAAAACCTGCTCCTGTAATACATCTCTGACCTATGACTAAGCCCTAGTCTATACTTAAGGCTTTTTTGCTGGAACATAAAATTCCTTGCATAAATAGCAGCAACTTTCTAAGCCACTATTACACATTAGGGAAAAGCTGACCACAAATTGCTTGTAGTCGACTTTCCCTCATGCTCCCTGACCCCCAGGACTTTTGGTATTGGCTTCTGGGAGTGGCACGGCAAGTCCATACTTGCCGTGATCCATTCCCAGAAGCCCAAACTGACGGCGGCTAGTTTACTGCCGTCAGTATAGACATACCCTGAGTTATTGAAATCCTCAGATAATGGTTTAAAGACTTTCAAGGTACAGAGAATCCACCAGAGAATGTACCAGCAAGTGACCTATGCCCCATGTTGCAGAGGAAGGAAAAGAAATCCAGAGTCTTTCCACTGGTGGAAAATTCCTTCCCAATGGCAATATGGTGATCAGTTAAACCATGAGAATGTGGGCAAGACTCACCAGCCAGACATCTGGAAAGAATTCTCTGTAGTAATTAAGAACCCACCCCATCTAACATCCTACCACAGGCCATTGGACATATTTACTGCTAGTAATCAAAGATCAGTTAATTGTGAAATTAGGCTGTCCCATCATACCCTCCCCTCCATAAATTTTCATGATCAGTCTTGAAGCAAGCTGAGTATTTTTTGCCCCCACTGCTGCCTTTGGAAAGCTGTTCCAGAACTTCACTCCTATGATGATTAGAAACCTTCAGCAAATTTTAAATCTAAACTTTCTGATGGCCACTTTATATCCATTAGTTCATGTGTCCAGACTGGAGTTGAACTTAAATAATTCATCCCTCCCTGGTACTTATTCCTCTGATGTATTTAAAAAGAGAAATCATATCTCCCCTCAGCCTTCTTTTGGTTAGGCAAAACAAGCCAAGCTCTTTGAATCTCCTTTCATAATACAGGTTTTCCATTCCTCTGATCATTCTAGTTGCCCTTCTCTGGACATGTTCCAGTTTAAATTCATCTTTCTTAAACATGGGAGACCAGAAATGCACACCACATTCGAGATGATGTCTCATCACTGTCTTGTATATCATTGTAAAATACATGTTAACATTATATGTGAAGCTATGAATTCCCTTGTTACTAGAACAATTTGAAGATCAGAGAACCTAGCCTAGGTAAAGATAATACAGCTAGTCCTCACTTAGTGACCTACTCGTTTAGTGACCCCTCAGAGTTATGACCGGCTCTCTGATGAGTTGGTATTATGGCGATGTACGAGAACTCGCATCAACTCTCTCAGATTACCTATATTTACAGTACACTATGCAAACTAAGTTCAGTACATTAGAGCTTAAAACATTTAAAATATATATTAAAAATGTTATAAATGATGCAAAGGTGACATTAAAACTATCTACCGATGGTTGAAAAACCCACTACCAGTAAAGTACATTATGCCTGAAATACCGGTAAGGGCTGCTCCTCGTTTAGTGACCAATTCGTTTATCAACCGGGTTTCAGGAACGGAACCCGGTCACTAAGTGAGGACTACCTGTACACGGGTTTGTCCCAGGCAAAGCAGTGTGTGTTTACCTTAGCTTACATATTAGCTTTAAACCAAGCCATCAAACTAAATCACTGGGGATTATCCTGTTCCTAAACTCTTGAGACAGAGAATTAACATTATCCCAGACCTGGGATCGGCAACCTGGGCTCAGTGAGCCACATGTGGCTCCCTGATTGTCCCATTCTGGCTCCCTGGCAATGTTCCCCACCCTCCCACCAGAACTGCAGGAACCTGAGCCAGCCCAGCAGCCACACCACGGCCCCTAGAGCCAGCGATGGGTGTGCACTTGGTGCATGCACCCTCCCATCCCTCCCTCCTTGCACTGGCGGGATGGAGCAGAGAGGCCCCACCTACTTCCAGCCCAGCCGTCCCTCCCAAGAGTAGCAGGGGCGAGCTGTGCCTTGCAGAGGCGGGGCCCTGGAATGGCCCGCTCCGTGGAGTTCAGGTCGCTTTGATCCAGCCACTCCAGGCCTGAACAGAGGCCACCTCACCCCCAGACCCTGGAGCGGCCAAGTCGAAGCACCCCGAACTACACAAAGGGGCCATTCGAGGGCCCTGCCTCCGCAAGGCGCAACTCTCCCCTGCCACTCTTGGGAAGGATGGCTGGTCTCCGTCTAGCCAGCAGAGGGAGGAACGGAGGGAGTGTGCGCTGCCCCCCTCCACCAGTGGTAGAGAGCTGCAGCGCAGCCGCTGGGCCAGCTCGGGCTCATGAGGTCGGGGAGGAATGGCTCTTCCTCTATTTTGGGTTGCCAACTCCTGTCCCAGAGGGTCACAGGAGACTGAATCCTCAGGAGACATTCCTGAGTTGTAAGACATCCCTCCCCCTAAAAAAAAAAAACCCTCTCTTTGGGTATAAAAAGAGAGAGACAGACATGCACACCATCTTTTTTCTTCACTTCAAGGGACAAATCAACCCATTTGAACTCTGTGATGGGTCCTGGTGATATTGCCAAGTAAAAAGCTGGAAAAGGAGACACTGGGGATAAAAAGATATCTTGAAAAAGATTAACTACCAAATTAAGTATTAGATTTTTATTTTCCTTTTTATTTGCTAATAACCACATTTGCCCTTATCTCTTTTACTTGGTATTACTTAAACTATATTTTTTTCTTTGCTAAAAAACTTTATTTTCACTGTAAACCATTACAGTTCTGTGTGTGTGAGTGTGAGTGTGTGTGTGAAGGAAAAGGTATATTTACCTCCAGTTAAATTAATAAGCTGTGATGTACTAACTCTTTAATAAATCTTAATGTCGTTTGTGAAAGTAAAGAGGTTGGGAGGTGTGCATTGCAGAGAAACATTTCTGGGGAACTTGGAATGCAGTTCACTGATTATTATCTGCTAAGCTCCAAAAGGATAGCCGTTTTAGCAGGGTCAACCCTGGGGGTGGGCATGGCCCAGGGCCAATTGGCCTGTGGGGGCCCCAAGACCCCCTCATGCTGCGGAGGTGAGGTGGAGCAGCCCAGAAGCTAGGCCCCATGCTCCCACTCTTCGCGTGGGCTGGTGGCTCTGCCCCCAAGGTTGGGGTGTCCAGACCAGAAGCTTGGCTCTGCTTCTCTGCCCTGCCCGTGGGTCAGTATTCTGCCCTGGAGGCGGGGAGGGCCAGCCCAAGGGTCAGGCTCCATGCTCCCACCCTGCCCCTGCCTTGGGCTTGTAGGGGATGGGAGGCAGCACAGGAGTTGGGGGGAGCAGCAGCGTGGGACCAGAACTGTTGCCAACCCCAAGGACAGGCTTGCATTTTAGTCTAGTTCAACAAAACAAACAAGGAGTTCTGTCTGATGAAGTGTGATTTTCTCCCACAAAAGCACATGTGATAAATAAAATTGTTAGTCTTTAAAAAGGCTATAGTACTCCTTGTTTGTTGTCTGCTAAGTGAGCTTTGAGCTAGAAGAGCACTTGCTGAGTTTGCTGGTGAGGAAGCCAAACAGGTGTCGCAGGTTGCTGACACACAGTCTAATTGCCAGGTAAACTAACTCCGGCTGAGGGAGAGAGGTACTAGTGACTTGTAGGTCTGGGTATCCCCAGCAGAATGTTACAGTATGTATGTTTATACATACACACTATGTATGTATGACCTCTCTCTCTCTCTCTCCCTCTCCTTTCACCTGCTTGCTCTGGTGGTAAGTTCTTAGAAGACTGTGAAATAAATTGGTAAAAACTAAGACCAATGATGAGTTCATGGCCTTATACCTCTCGTAGAACAGAGAGGCAGGGAATGGCTCACTCTACAGGAACAAAGATCCTGATGAAAGTCTGTGCTAAGACCCAATTTCCTAGCATTTCAACAGCAGCATGCCCAAGCGATCAACCTGTTGGCCTGTTGGCTGCTTCAGCCCGAGGTGCAGGATTGGGAGATTGAGGTCCCTGCTGCATCGTGCAGGGGAGTGGACAGAGACATATCCTCCCCATAGGTACCTTACAAGGACAACCTGTCCTTGAAAAGTGCAAACTACATTAGAAGGCACAAATGAGTAACAATTATTACAAAAGCTGTTTGAACTGTTGAAACTACTTAAAGCCTTCTGCCACTACCAGCAAAGGCTGCATTTTTTTTTTGACCTTTATGAGCTGCCTGTGATGTGCTGACTATTCCATTGCTTACATGGAATGGAAGTCTCACATAGTTTCATTTCTGATGGTGTGAGATGATTACAGCATGATCACAAGCAAGGAGTCCTGTGGCACTTAAAAACCTGTGGCTCCCAGAGCATCCCCTTCTGGCTCCCTGGCAATCTCCTCCAGGGAGCCAGGTGTGCTCCAGGGACTCCTGGCAGGCCCCAGCATCCGGGTCGACTACGGGGCTCCTGCATGCCCCCACTTTAGGGGCACTAGGGTCGCCCCCACCCTCCTACCAGACTCGCATGAGCTGGAAAAGGCCCAGCAGCCATGCCACAGCCCCTAGCACTGGGGCAGAGCAATGCTGCCCCATCTACCTCCAGCTGGCCATCCCTCCCAAGAGCAGTCAGCAGAGAGCTGCAGCTCGCGGAGGCAGGGCCCTGGAATGGCTTACTCTGCAGAGTTCAGGCTGCTTCAACCCGACCACTCCAGGCCTGAACAGAGGCCGCCTTGCCCCAAGGCCCTGGATCAGGCCTGTTCAGCCCTGGGGTTGCTGGGTCAAAGTGGCCTGAACTCCTTGGAGCGGGCCATTCCAGGACCATGCCTCCACAAGCTGCAGCTCTCCACTGGCCACTCTTGGGAGGGACAGCCGGCTGGGGTAGGCAGGGCAGCACTGCTATACCTAGCCAGTGGAGGGAGAGACAGAGGGAGCGCGTGCCACCCACACACCCGCACCAGTGCTAGGGGGCTGCAGTGCATCTGCTGGGCCTGCTCAGGCTCATGCAGTTGTGGCAGGAGGGTGGGGGGATGTGGCTCTTCTGCTCTGTTGGGTCCCCCCCCCCCACTCTATGTGCTGTTTCCCAGTGTTTGAATCTTAACAACTGCTTTAATTTTCTGTTTCAGTATGGCTGACCCCATGACTTACACTCCCCTGCATTTATTTTCCTCTCTTTCTGTAAGGTCCCCCATCTTCAACGCATCTGATGAAGTATGATTTTCTGCTATGAAAGCTCAAGCAATAAATAAAATTGTTAGTCTTGAAGTGCCACAGGTCTCCTTGCTTGTTTTGCTGAACTAGACTAACATGGCTATCCTTTTGGAGCTTAGTGTAACTACACATTCTGGCATCTGTTGCCATGTGACTATCGAAGCCATTCAAAATTTTTTTTTTCCTGAGAGTAGAATATTTACCAGTGAACATTTTTAGCTTTTTGGCTGTATATCCTAATAGGGATTTATCATATTCTCTTAACTTACCAAACACAGCGTATTTATAGAGGATGCACTGAAAAATAATCTGTATGAACAAGGTAATGATAGGATGCTGTACAGAGATGTCACATATTCTAATTCAGCACCTGCCCTTATGTTACTATTCAGTGAAGTAATGCAGTTCAGGCAAGACACAGCCTACTATTCTGCATGTGCTCGCCACATTTTAGGTCACAGAATGTGGATGGAAAAAATGGCAACCTGCCTCCTGGCTGCATACTTGCTTTAGGGGGGATGAATGAAGGAATAAATTGAACTTTGCCCTCCTGTCCCTCCCCCGTATGCCTGCTGATAGAGCTGATCTAGCATATGAGGTAAGAAATGGAGAGAACAGTAATCAATATATAGGCCAGCAGACACTTACTTCCCCTCTGGGAGCAAGATGGCGACCCTGGAGGGAACTGTGATTTAGTGTCACACTTCCCTTGTTGATCTCTTGAGCCAGCACAGCTATGCACTCCCCATTACTCAAGACTGTAACTCAATGTTACAGTCTAGCCTTGATTCATTACCTGATATAGGCAAGAGATGGGAGATTTCAAAGAATCTTCCTCCTTAATCAAGCAATTCTAGTGGTGTTACTTCTAAAATTGAGACCATTTATTGATTCAATTTGCATATTACCTGTAAACAAAATAAATAATTTTGAAAGGTCTAAATTGTGAGCATTACAAGTAACACAGCAAGTAACATAACTACTGTTTTTATTCACCTGGTGAGCATGGACTAGAGTTCAGCACTTCCTGAACTGACTAAAAATAACCTTTATAATTAAGCCTGAACCAAATCCAGAGACATGAACATTTCTAAATGAGAAAATTAAATATCTTGTGTGTATACATACAAAAGTGCTGGAAATATAGACTCCTGGGTGTAACATACTAAAATCATTAAGACCTAAAAACTCACTTACTTGTCCTGGACAACTGTCCTACAACTCAAAGCAAGACTCTTATTCCAATGTTTCAACCATGGATTTTTTTTTTTTAAATCAGTTGCTGCTTCAGGGCTTAAATAGGTATTAGACCAGAAGAATTACCATTAGTTCATCTTGGCTAACATAGTTATCTGACATAGGCCAATGTCAGATGCTTTAAAGGAATGGATAAAGCCTCCTAATTCTCCTTATACTGTAATACCATAGAATTCCATGGTGGAGGAAAAAGGAGAATTCTCTCCTGACCCCTGCTTATGACCAGTTTATGCCCTAAAATATAAGAATTGTTACTCTTTACAGTGTTCATACTGCCTAGTATAACTGCAGATGTTAAATGTTGTATAAACAAATAGTTCCCATTATCCATTTAAAATAGATTATTTTTTTATTTTCTACTATTATATTCTTTTTTCTTGTGTAGTAGGAATGATAAATAGGAGAAACCACTTGTCTTTTTCTATGTGATCCTTTAAATTACATTCTTTTATCATATCTCCTATTCTTTCAAATTAACAGTATCACTTAACCTAAACAATAGACATGTGCATTTAATTGCATTTTGTGTATTAAATAATGTTTGTGTTGTGTTGGTAAGGTATCTGCACAGTCTCCCCTGAGCCGAATGTTAAAGCTCAAACCTTGCCATTCACAAAACAAGATGAGGAGGTGTTCCCTCCACTCCCATTATACTCCAAACTCAGGGCACTCCTCTGAGATGTGAAAGACCCAGGATGGAATTCCCGCTCTGGATCAGAGACTTGAACCCAGGTGGGTTTTCTAATCACCAGGCTATAAAGTCATTCTCACTCTCTTTCACCCAATGACTATTTATTACTACAAAGCGGAACAACATTATTAAAAGAAACTAAGATAGAGATCTGCAACCTGAAGCTTCAGAACCACAAGTGGCTCTTTGTCTGCCCACTTGCAGCTCCGAGCCTCCCTTTCCACCACTGGAAAACCTTGTGGGCAGTCCACTCCAGAGTCTGGGCTCCCCTCACACCAGGGGACCTGACAGCAGGACCCTGGCCCAGCCCCCTGCTCACTTGCCAGCATTAGGCTACACCCATTGCAGCTCTCAAAACACTTGGCTATTGAAGGAATTTTTAAAAGTGGCTCTTCTTATATTTTGGGTTCCTGACTCCTGAACTAAGAGAAACCTGTCTCTGACTAGCCAATAGTGTGGTGGTGAGAGCACTCACCTGGAGGAACGATGACCTGGGCACCGTGTGGATCCAAAATCTGGGTTCTACTCTAACCACTGGGTTGTTGGATATGTAACAGAAGGCAGTGGCTCTGCCTCTGCTGGTTTTTGAGACTGTAGCATTTAATTGTCGTATTTCTATTTTTAAGAAAGCTTTAAAATAACCAGAAACAAAATTAAGCTTTTGTCATCTTTCTTGATTCATCAATTTAAAATAAAAATCTTCAGTTTCACTTGAATTGTTTTTCCCTCTTAAACTGCAAGTGAACCAAGTGTTGTTCTAGCCACATCAGTTCCAGAATATCACCGAGAGAATGTATGTGAGCTGATATCTTTTATTGGGCCAACTTCTTACTGACTGTATTGGACCAATCCCTTTCTCAAACTTAAAGAAGAGCTTGAAAACTTGTCTCTCTTACCAGCAGAAAATGGTCCAATAAAAGTTATTACCTCACCCACCTTGTTTCTTTGGCAAGTCTAAAAACCAGTTATTTTTCTAGCTCTTGTAACTGCTTCAAAATTTAACTTATAAGTCAGTGTTCAGAGAACTGGGGTCTAATCTTTGTTTGCTTGATGTTAATGACCCTACTTTTGTTTTCAGATACTATTATACTTCAAAACTTTTCATTACAATCAGTTCTCAAGTAACATAAATTATTGCCCTATGAAATATAAATTAAATCTTATAAGTGATAGTGAATTTCAAGTGTAACCCAAAAATCCAAATAATTGACCTGCATTGTAATGTACAGGCAGTAATTTGCTCAGAGGGTCATTCATTCTGGCTTCTTTAACAACTTGCATAGCATTAAAAATGGATTGAAACATACTGTAGAATTTTTAAGGTGAAATGTTAAATATGAGATTAGTCATTCCTTAGTCTCAACACATTAGCAGTGTCCTTTCAAAAACATATCAGGGTTTCCATCCTTTATTTCATACATCATACCATTAAAAAGAAACAGGAGACAAAAACATGTTTCTTGGATCTAGAAAGGTATAAAAACAGCACATTACAAAAGAGAAGGTCTTGGGGATAAGGGATCAATTTCTTTCCTCGTGTAGAGATGCTATTGATAAATTTGATTAATTTGACCCATAAAGGTCAATTACTGTGGCTCACAGAATCTGTTTACTAGAAATGCCAATTTGAGCAATGTGGAAATTTCAGAAATCAGAAACTAAGCACAATTCACCTGTTTAAGGTTTTCATTCCAAACCCTAAACTCAAGTCAGGTTTACAAATCTGGAGATGCAAGCAAACATGCTCTGATTTACGGTTTGGGAATTTACATAGTTAAGTGCTCATATCTGTTTTAACATGAAAACTCTGTAATCAATAGCCAGCAGGTATGGGCCAACCCAAGTCACATCCTAAAACAAGGTTTGCAGCACAAACCCTTGCAAACTGAAACAATGGAAGTTTGCATAGTTCTAGTGTCAATACTGTGTCTGAATCAAAGACTGCCGCTTTCGTCATCCCAGGAACCTACTCCAGACCTGTTATAAGTACAGCTGCATTGTCTTTAATGGAGTTTCCCCCATTTTACACCAAGACTGAATCTGATTCAATATTTAAGGAGAACTGAGTGTGTGCTGCCAGCTATTTCATTTTACAGTGTACTTGGATAAAATCTGTCAGAACTAGTGCCCAGATAAAGACAGAATTTAAATGGAGAGTGTCACGATTTCTTTATTATAATGTTCGGATAGAGAAATTATACTTAACCCATTTTCAAGAAGACCTACAGTACACACAGCTGTTGAGTGTTGCTATGCAGATTCTGTTGCTACTGCATGTTTAAAAAGAAGTCAGCATTTTGTTTCCAGGAGAATTCTTACTTAGTGTGCTATTTAAGTTCACAAAATGTATTCAGATGGCTGTGATGTTTAACTATATTAGCATATGCATTTCCAAAAATGACAGAAGTAAAGCATATCTCCATGTTCTAGGCCAAGCTTCAGCTGCTAATGTTGCTGTGGAGTATTCACAAACTGAAAGCTACATGCAAAATTACCCTGCGGTGATGACAAACCAATGAAAGTAAGGTAAAGCACAATTCAGGCTTGAATTCCATTAGTAAGGTATCCCATTATACATGGGAGTTGGACATAGTGGGTGATTTCTCTCCAACAGCTGCCAAGGCCATTTTAGGCAACACTGCCAAACTGTCAGCCTCAGAGTACCTCTTGGTGCTGGAGTCCACAAATCACCAGCAAGAGATTGAAATGTCAGCCATCAGAAGCCATTGTACCACATAGTATGAACTGAAGTACACAAACTGTCTAGTGTTCAGAAGCAGGACAATGCTATGTAGTGATAAACTGATGCCTCTGGAAATCTCTCTCCCTTTCCTTGTTTAACTAGAGCCTTCAACTATTCCTCCAACTTCTTCCACAAATGCACATTTGTTCTGGACACATCCTTTTTTCATCCTCATATTTCAGAAACGGCTCTTTTCACTTCTTACCAGCTGGCATGGCATAGGAGTTTGGGCTAGGATGCTGTGATGGCAGGAAGGTCACACACTGAAACTTAGTTATTCTATGCAGAAGAGCTGATTAATGGCTTACAGAGTACTCCAGATTTGCTTGATTCACACAGCATTCATGCTACCATATCACATGCAAGGAACTCTCCAATATCAAGCTTTTATGTTTCTGTCATGTAGTCATGCCATTTTGTATGATGATGAATATGGGAACACAGCAACATAACAGGCTCAGTTCTACTCTGATTGAAGTCATCGCCTAATCTTCCAATGGCCTCAAGGAGAGCAGGATTGGATACTATGTTTGATCATATAATAATGATATGGTATTTTCAATATAATTAAAATACATTAATGTACAACCTAAAAATAACTTTTTTAATAAACGGAGAAAATATTTAATCATTTTTAATTAGGTTGTCTCCAAACATGGAGAGACATCTGAGCACAAGGGACAACAAAAATATAATTGATTCTCCCCGCCTAATAGATTTGAGATTAAGCTATGTATTTCAGACTTCACCTTAATGGTCTTTCTTCTATTAGTTTATGATACAAGTGACTTTATTTAAATAGTAATTCTTCCTTTTATTGCTTTAAATATGCCATTTAAAAAAACAAGAAAAAAAGAGTTAAAAAACAACTGTTATTTCCAAGACAGGCATGGCATAAGCCCCGAACTTTGACTGGATCCACATGGGGAGTGACCTGATCTTCAGAGAGACAAGAATTCACCTGAAAGTCTAGGTTTTGTATTCTGTTCTATTAGAAACACATAATGAAAAGTTAAATATGGACACTTGGTATGAACAATAAATGGGGTTTGCTAGTACTAGTTTTCAAAACTTCTAATGCAGTGGGCCAACTCACCAGCACATGCATCAAAAAACACTATCACCAGGATCATGCTTTCAGTCTGTTTTCTTAAGAGCTGAATTTTATGTCTCCAAATTAAACAGTTTAACATAAGTTCAACATATAAATCAAATCTTTTCTCCCGACCCAGGGCCTCAACTGGGATGCTAAGGAGAATCTGTCTCTGTTCCTTTCTGTCTCTCTTCCTTTCTGTCTCTCTGTTAACTTAAGCTCCCGTGGTTCTGAGTCACAAGCTTCTACTACATGACTGGGGAATTCATTTCCTTCTTATGGGGATGTGAGCCAAGCCTAGCATAAGGTACATGAGCCCGACACCCTTAAAGAGCCAGCTCATCCTGTGACAATAAGTTATACACACATTTGTGTGTACACATGTTGTATATATAGCATATGGGAATTTTTGTTCTTTAATTTGATTTTTTCATCTTTTTTTTTCATTTTGCATATGCTTCCCTTGCCCACAAATTGAAAAGCACTATAACATTGTTTAACTTCTCAAAAAGTGTTGCTTTCAAATTTGCTTGATACAGGTAAAAATAGTTTTCTCACCAAAAATCCCTTTTTTGTTCATGTTTTTAATACACTTCAAATGGACAGGTTAAAAGTTTGGTTTGGAGACTAAACTCAAGCTTCATTAACATGCAGCATTTTATGGCTGAGTTATAAACCCCTGAAAATGAGGGTTTATGTGATTTTCAACTGCACTGTTAAACAGAAGGTCATGAGGACTGTGAATTATCAAGGGCAGTCAGTGAGGAAAGGGAGGTTTGCAAGTCTCTGAATGCAGAGAGCTTTGTTCCCTAGTGGCTAGCTAGGGTTATTGCAGGGCAATCAGAGGCACCTGAGATCAGTTAAGGCCCAGCCAGGTGCCTGATAAAAGCCTCCTTGCTACAGACAGACAGCACACAAGCTGGATGTGGAGTAAGAAGAGTGTTGTGTAATTTTGAGAGAGATGCAGAGAAGAGTCTCAAGGAAGGTACCAGATCTCTGGGAGGGGAGAGCAGTGAACAGAAGAACCTGGATCCCAGATGCTGAAAGGACTGGGGCGGAGGGGGAATAGCCCAGGGGAAGTTAGTTCAGCTGCGAATACAGCACCAGCAGTTGTCATGTGTAGGGCTCCTGGGATAAGACCTGGAGAAGTGGGTGGACCCATGTCCCTACCCCCTCCTTGATCCACTAGACCCCACTAGGGGAGCCTTTTCTTCATCAGGAAGACAGAAGTGTGAAACCCGCTGAGGTGAGCTGGCCATTTGTCACAGGTGACATAATTACAGAAGTGTTAAGGTCACTCTGCTTTTAAGAAAAATTAAAAATATAAATCAATAACACTTTTTTATCTATGACTTCTTAAGTTGGTAAAGAAACACCAGATAATTAACAAAATATGTTCTGAGAAATGAACTGATATAATTAATGATGCCACCAATAATGCTGATAAACAAGTAAGAAAAAGCCTCTGTGACCCATTTGGGAAATCCTTACACATGTCAAGTTATAGCCAGGTAAGCTTTCCTGCTGAAATTAACAGATTTCTAATCAGGATTACACTTGTGCTCATAAGCATTAAAGAAAAATATTATCAATATAAATCTTTACCAATAACAACTTTTAAACTAAAATAATAATTTTAGCCTTCAGATTTTGACAGAAGGGAAAGCAATGACAGAACTATATATCCATGTGGGGGAACTGAATGATTCAGAAAGTTACAAATGTCTTAAAAAGTTATATGGAGCTTTTCACATTTGTTGTCCCTAAGTCAAATGTGACCTGGGCTGAGCTGTTACTTGGAATAGAGAAAATAATACTAATAGTGAAAAACTTATTGTCATTTGAAAGCTGCTTGTAGAATGTGATTTGGTGTCTGAAGCCACTGCCCAAAAGACATAAAATTCAGCACAGATGGCATTAATTGTTATGTATTGGCAATCTCAACACAGGGGGTCAAAGCTTTAATAGGCATGAAAACCAAACTTTCTTACCATTAAACATGGTTCCCCCAGGAAAGTCTTAAGACACCAAGGCTGGAAGCTATATGGACAAAAGCTTTCATTATTGCTGGCTCTACCTTTACAGAAGTAAGAGGCATCGAACTCCAGATCATCGATTTAGGATCTTTAAAGAGCATTCAATTAACATTTTAAACATTTGCACAGAAACTACAAGAGTTAATAAACAGTCACCAATTATTTTACCATCACTTTAATTAGAGTAGCCCTGATTTATCATTCCCAACAAAGGCAAATTTCCCATTCAACTGGAGCCAACGGGACTTTCTCCAGCTCAGGGACTGCAGTGTGCAGAATTGATTTGAAAGCATCTATTTCCAACACATTCGCCAGTTCATTACAAATAATGACTACTTCCTCCTCCTAAAACTTTGACTATTGCTTATGAAAAGGACTCTTTTTCATTAGAAATCAGCTCCGACATAGAAAGTTGCCCTTTTACCAAAGGCCTCCTTATAGTTCTTTTGTAACAGAAGGGTATCTGCTTGCTGCTGCCATATACCCCATGCAGTGATTAACAGTAAAAAACACTTTTGTTTGCAATGAACTGATAAGGTAACACTGCAAATACTGAGATAGACTTAAGCTCCAAATATGGTACTTACTGTTTTATCACTGGAGCATACCATATATAAGTATTTAGTTAAGGCGACATGGGTTTAAACAATGATCACTACTTACTATTCTAGATATTGTGAAATTTAGCTTCTTCAAGCTTGGCTAACAGCATGTAACAAATGTTTTTCTTCTGATTTTTTTAAAATGTATTTTCAATATCAGAATATACACCAATTCTTAACTTGCAGCTTGTTTTTGAGATCCCCCTACTTGCAAAGTATCCGATATTCAAACTCAGAGATTGTGGACTAGACACATAGATCATGCAGCATAATTTCTATTTCCTGACTGATTTAATCCTAAAATTTTTTCTTCATTTATTATGAGTTTAAATGAATGTTCTGCAAATAGTACACAATATTTTAGCACAATTTGCTGTTTCTGCAAAATGTTCCTCCTAATGAACATTTCTAGAAATTCAGAGAAAGCATTAACAAAAGTCTTGAGAACACAGTTATAGGAAACTCAGTGAAATATCAGAACACTACTGGGAAATGTCTGTCCAATTCTAGTGGTACCCATCAGCAAATACTCTTAATGCTGATATCTTTAACATAAAGCTATTTCCTCTGACCAGCTAAATTCACTTTAGCTTGTTCAAATTTGTATTTTGGGATAAAATGTAGGCAGTAAAAGCATAAACAATGTAAAGATATTAATGACCTTTATATATTATCCTCTTTAATGCTATTATGTTGTCTAAGTGTCAACAGTGATGTACAGCGTCATTGTATGGTGCCTTCACAAGGTTAATTCTAGGCCATTTAAATTAATTTTCTTCTCAAAATGCTGATCCTTGCATCTGACAATAGTGATGCACCCCATTAGTCATTAATGGAAAAAGGAAACAGTTTTGTGTGATGGCTGGAGTCTTGCAGGGGCAGGTGGGTTATCTGTCTCTTTGCTGCTGTGGACCCAAAGCAGTAATAGGGTTCACCCTTCTGCCTTGCTCTGTGAAGGACAGGAAACTTTTAACCCCTTTTAAAGTGGATTTATTTTTCTTTTATTTCACTTGACCTTGTGGAATTACATTTTGATTGCATTCCTGAGTTGTATTAGTGACTTTAATTGAAGTTTTTTAATGTATGCATTGTCCTCAGTTTTTGAGTCTGTTTGTTTATAAAAACTACTTTTTTATATGTGTTATGCTGGTATCACAGTTTGTCCGTTTAAAGCCACTGGATTATAAATTGAGAACGGCTGGAAACTAGTGATGTGCCTGGAGAGAGCTGTTAGCAGAGTTCCAGCAGTCAGCACTAGAACACTAATCCCATATCTATAGGTCTGACTAGACTTACTTTCACAACATGCTGCACAGTGAGATAGATCTCAAGGGATGTTCAAGATCTTGCTGATTCTAAAAGTGCCCATTCAGTGGGAATCCCAAGAGCTGGGCAGCTACTTGCCACCCCCTATCTATCTATCCACTTACATCAATGAACAAAAATACCATTGGTGGTCTAGAATAAAACAGTTATTTGGTCAAAGACTAAAATCATACAAGATCAAAGGAACAGTTAAAATCAAGATAAACTATCAGTTAAAATCAATAGCCATCTAAAAAAAGGGTTTAAATATCTAATTTTAAAAGGAATTAGATCATGATTTTTCTCAGTAAAAGGGCGTGTATATATCATATTGCAAGGGCCAATGGTACTCAGCACTTCTGAGGATCTGGCCCAATAGAAATGAAATATTATTATGTGGTTAGCTTAAATTACACATTACTGCATGTGGCATGGTAAATTAAATACTCAATATTGCAGGGTATGTGGTCAAGATTAGAAGAACAATATTTGCCAAACTATTACTTCATGTCTCAGTGATAAATGTGTAACAAAGTATTGAAAATATTCCATAAAAATAGCCTTAGGGCATTGATTCTTGCTGGCCTGGAATTCCTTCAGAGAGAGAGAAGAGAAACGGTATGAAAATAGTTAGTGGTGAAGATGCATAGAGCTCTGCACCAATACAAATATGTGGATCCGCATTCAATCTGCATTCACAAGAAATGGTCCATGGAGATCCATGCTGTGTCTGTGGATGTGGATATAAGGCAGATATCCATGGATATCTACATATTTGCAGGGCTCTAGCTCCCCGCAGATAAACGTATATGGATCTGTATCCAATCTACATCCAGAAGAAGAGGTGTGTGAATATCTTCATCATATCTGGATGTGGGTGTCCTTGGATATAACGCAGATATCCATGGATTTGAAGGGCTCTACGCATGCACAGACACACACAGTCTCCATCATATTTAGCTTGTAAGAATTTCTTTATTGGACCTGTAAACTGCAAGATAAAGCTCCACATTTCTGAGAAACTTTTAGTAGTGTTTTTCATTATTATTATTCCATATGGATGAAACAGTGACTACCAAAAATAATGCATGCTGTACTGGGGGAGAGGGGGCTGTTTTTCTTAATGCTTCTCTGCAACAGACAAGCTCACATAACCCATACTGTTGAAAAACTGGCTGTTTCTAGAAGTACCACTTACCAGTAATAAGAGGAAAACAAAGGGGCACTGTGCTTGCTATATAATAGTCACATATTGGACAGACTAAATGCTTCTGATAAGTGGCTAGTCCTTTCAAAAGGTGAGTGGATTGACTTTCAGAGGTAGATACTGGCAAACAAATGCTCACTTGCTAAACAAGACTATGCAGATAGTAGAGTCTTAGGTTTTTAGTAAACAATGTCTTGGCTTACGAAGAACCATCCCAATTTCAACTGTGGTGCCAGGGATAGTCTTTAATTTTTCTTCTCCTTTGTGCATTTACTATTTCAGATCTTGTCAAGGTTCTGCTTTTTTTAAATATTGATCTGTGACATAGTGATAGGCAGCAGTATTGGAAAACACAGTCATTATTTCCTTCTGTCCTCATAACTTACTGCATTCCACAGTGAACAATCTGGGAGTAAACAAGGTCAACAAGAACAAAAGAAACTGAACAGTAATTCCATGGCTTGTAACATTTGAATAATTTGGAATCTGTAGTCTTTCTCCTAAGACAAAGGAGGGGAGAGGACACCAAATAATCTTACTGATGGAATAGAAATCAAACTTAACCATCGGTTTGTTTGTTCAAATCTTGGAAAGCAGATTTTTAGAATATGGGGATAGGCTTCTCCCCTCTTTCTGTTCTGCATTGTTTTCTAAAGGCAAACAAAAGTGATGTGTTTTCCAGTTTCATCTTGTCATAAATAGAGTACTTTCACTATATGAAATATAAATTCTCAATATAAACTGAAGCTGCTGTGTTCTGGTGCATCCCGCTAAAATAGCTGGTCACGCACAGAGTTAGGAGACGCTGCAAGTAATCTCATCATTGAGTGTCTTGTAACTGTGCCTCCAAGATCAAAGTACCATAAAAAATAAAATACCAAGAACGTTTTCAAGCTTTATTCGAAAACAGCTAGATTCCAATTCAATATGACTACATATGGAGTAAGGTGTTACTCAACTTGAATAAGACTATCAGTCTCTGACCTCACGATGCTAACTGTTTTTCTTTAATTGCCAAACCACTAATTTGGCCGTTCAGTTGAGATGTTTAAAAAATTAGTAGATTGAATAGGATGTAAGAACCACAGCGCATATTTTTTAATGATTGTTGGTCTCATTAAACTGCAAAGTGAAAAATAAACAAACATGTTTATTTAAAATACTCTAAACATCTACTCTAGGATTATTAACTTTTTTCAAAATTATAGAAACTACCTATCATCATAGCTTCTAAGCATAAAGGCAGACACAGGACAGATGTTTGCAAGATGCTTTCCTGATACAGTAACATCCCTAATAATCCAAATTTCAAACTACAATTATGTTTGTTTTTCCTTTGACATTGGAAAGAACTCAAGTCTAAACTCTCTTGATTAGCCTCCTGTTGTGCAACATTTTTTATTGTAGTGACCTCCTACTGTGTGTATGAAAAAAGAAAACATATTTTAGTTTTGTGGTGTGTGTGTGTGTGTGTGTGTATATAGATATAGATATATAAATAAAATGAGAGAGCAAGGAGGGTGAGGGGTTAATAAACCAAAATGAGAACTCAGAAGACAATAAATGGGGTGAAGGCTGGTAAAAGTAGAATATCTTTTATAGATTTTTGCAGACCCATAATGATTTTGTAGCAATATCTAATAATGTCTGCAAACCCAGTGTTTGTGCTCAATATAGGCTAACCTACAGCATGTGGCTTTGCTATATAATGACTTAATGCTGCAACAGAGCAAAGCCTCTTCCCATTTTCAACCTTAGCAATTTGACTCAAATACGATCTCAAGCACTTCAGGTTCTGGTATTTTTAGCCAACCTCTTATGCTGCATTTTCTCTTAATGCTACCAATCAACTGTGAAATTCAGTTGCAAAACTAATCTTTGCAGTAAATGATATGTAATGGCCCCTTTTCAAAAATAAATAGTGAATGACCTTTGCTGTATTTTAAGAACCCTTCATGGTCTAATACCAAACTGAAACATTTCCTTTCTCAAGATCAAAGTCCAAATACATTTTTTATCACTGTTCTCTCTGCCGTAATCAGATCCAGAAGCTTTGAAAGAATTCTTGTAACCTGATAACAGTTTTGCAATTGAAAGAATTTCTATAATTACAAACAGGCTATTAAATATAATAAAAATTACATATATTTTTTATTTGCACACACATTCATAGAAGTATCACCTATAACACAAATAGAATTCTGAACTCAAACACTACATTCCAATTTCATGATAAAGGATTTGTGTTAAAAATCACACGGAAGAAAATAAATTAGGAATAGTATATAAAGATATGACTAAGAGAGGGTAGCTGTGTGCTCTGGGTCTGACCCTGCATTCTGTAACAGCAATGAGAGATTTTCCTGAGCAAAATACATGACTAGACCCAAAACAAGGAAAACTACGTTCATCATAGTTAACAGCAAATGTTTGTGCATATTTCCCTTAGAGGAGCTTCAGGCCAAAGCAACAATGACCAAATGCTTTCTAATAAAGCAAGAAAGTGCTAATTTAAATTTTGCATTTTTCTTGGAACAATTATGCCACCCACAAAAGGGTAACCTCAGGAACCACAATTTCTCATGAATTTGGAAACCCATCTCTCTAATAAATCCACAGCACATTTCCAGAAGCATACTGCATCCAACTAAAAAAGTTGCTAATAAACAGCTTCTATGACATCATCTGAATGAATGCAGACAATGTACCACAGCATTGGCTAAGTAAATATCTAGCAGTATTTATTATAATTATTTATTATTTTACATATTTGTTTTAATGATTTTTCAAGTTTCCGGATATGAACTTCATTCCAAGACGACATATACACTGTGAAGGTCACAGTATAAATATAAGGCTTCTTTAGATTTCAGGAGACTTTGCTTTGGTTCTTGTGAACCACATTCTTCTGCCATAGTCAGTGTCCTTTGTAAAATAACTAAACTTTTTATTGGCTATGGCTGGTAATAAACTACAGTACATAACCCAGTATCAATGGTTTCTCCCCCTTCTTTAAAAAAAAAAAAAAAGTGTGATCCTAAAGATGCTTCCTGATTCATCCTTCCTTACATGAAGATAAACAGAACTAGTGAGGGAGGACTCTGCTATTTGTAATCTAGCATATACATCACAACCTTCTAAAAATAAATTGGCAACTGTTAAAATGTTTTCACTATAACTACTATGAAAGGTTTATTTCTTTTTTTTTGTACAATATATACTTTCTTTAAAGAGACCATGAGATTTAGGGGGCATTTTTTCCTTCATAACTCCTTCAATATGAATCTCTCTCTCTAGAAATTGTTCCAGGAGTAAAAAGTGATACCCACAGCAGTACCATGAATACAGACAAGATACTGCTACAGGCTTCACATGAACATAAAACTGGACTTGGAAACTACCAATGTGCAAAAAAAAAAAAAAAAAATGTGGTGGAATTTCAAGTTATCTAGAATTTGGCTTTTTTTCCCTAGTTTGTTTATTTATAGATTTTGCCTTGACAGAATATTATCTGCATTCCCAATCAGACACACATCACTGCAAAACATTCCATTTTTAATTAATGCTTTTGTTAATCTATTTTAAAACCTTTATCTCCATTCTTTTGCAGGTTTACTAGATTCTCAGGAACAGTGTTCATGGTCCCAGGACTGCAATACTGCTGCAGTGTATCCCCTGGTTGACAATCACTGTGTGATGTGCTGCTAGCATGCAACTGTGTATAACCCTCTTAAAACACCCTCCTTCTGACTTTATCTCCTGCCTACAAAGAATGAACTTCACATCACATCTAGACCCAACAAACATGCCCCACATGTATCTTTTGACCTACCAGCTGCAACAATGACCATCATAATGGTGCTGAAAAAGAAGCAGGCTCTACTCACTGGTCCATACTACTAAACTGGGGTGATATAAATGCATGGTTCTAGGAGAATGGGAGTTGAACTGTGGTAGCAATCCCAAACTGGACCTTTTTAAAACACAGCTGGCATACTGGAACAAATAATCTGTCAGTCAGAACAATGCATCAGCCTTAACCAGAAATTACGGCACAGAACTGGAGCAGATCCCCTGCTGCCACTTCGCAACATCAGCTCTGTGACACTGACAACCACCCACAGTCTCTCTTCTCTAACCTGTGGAGAAGGTTCACAGCAGACTTTTTATCTGTTGCTAAATTAACATAGTCATTTTTGGCAAAAGAGTTTTTTTTTTAAAAAAATACTGTATAATATTTAGTTACAAAATATTTCATGAGTATTTACTATTTTCATTTAGTTTCTACTAATTCCAACCACACTGCCCGATAGTTGAGGTTTTGATTTTGATTTTAATTCCACAACTCATAGTCCACTCAAAATGATAAATTCACAGTCAGTAGAATAAGGAATGAAAGTACCCACTGTGACTGAACAGCAAACTCTACAGAACAGCACAGTGAGTAAAAATTAACAGTGACTGAAACCGCTGTGTTGAAATTCCAACAGACGACAAGGGCGAAGCTTAAGTCATTAAGTGTCCATTAGTTCAATCATTTGAAAGCTAAGTTTTATGCTTATAGTGCATCTATCTACACTTCATCTATGCAGTTTTTTTTGCTTGTTGTTTGTTTGAATATAGCAAAGTGCAATATTACTGACTTCTTCTGAAGTTAGTAAACTGGCATTTAATAGTAGAGAACTTTGAAGAGAGTGCTTCATTTGGGCTTATTTCAATCACTGGATATTTCACTGGGTAAAAATCATACTTCCAATGGGAGAGGGTTTAGGTTTTTCTTTATTTTCTCTTGGTAATTATTTTAATATTTACTTGGCACCCAACGCAGGGCATGCTCTACCATCAACTACCCCTTACATCAGCATCAATTAGCTAATAAACCCTAGTGAAGCAATTAAAACATGTACACACATACTTGCAAGTCTGTGGAGGGTTCTCCCCCCATTTTATTCTGAAAGTGGATTAACATCATACTAATAGACATTCAAAAGTAAATAGCAAGAGGAAGATTTTTATTTTAAGTTGGAAGCACAAAAAATTACTACAGTAAATTAACTATAAATTATAAAATGTCTATCTTGTATCTATGGTGGATAGTGAATAAGGTTCAATTTTAGGTCCTAGTGAGTGTGTGACACATACTGTTCTGCCTTCACTTGGGTTTGTATATTAGAAGTCTGCTTAGAGTACAATATTCTACTAGGACAGATGAGATTCTGAACTGTCAGGTTTCTGACAGCTGGAGAAGAGACTGCCTAGGATAGCTGCAGATTGATGTGTCACCCCCACGAGAGCATGTTTTGTTATCAAAAAGAAAGAAAATAGGAAGCCAATTTTATGCTCATGTTGATAGAAGTTTCAGACTGAACAAAGCATATTGAAAATGTGTGTAACAACAAGTTTAGCTGAACCTTTGGAGGAGAGGTTTCCTATAAAACAAGTCTCATCTCAGTTTGTCCTATTAAAAACTTGAATCATACAATTAAACAAATTACAATGTGAAACACTAAGCAGTACATCCAGTTTGGAATGGCAAAACATTAGTAAACAGTGGTTGATCCATGTTACAGATATATGAAAAAGTCCTGAAAACAGCAGATTGATTTTAATTTAAAATAGGACAGTTGATCTGTACCAGTACTTCTACCCGTTATGATTATAGTCAACAAGAGTGTCTTACCACATCTAAGCAGGTAATCATCGCAAAACTTACAAAAAAGAAAAGGTCTAGCACTTGCGGTAATATTTTTTAAGTAAGTAAGTAAATAAATAAATAAATGTGAGCTTGTTTTTAATCATAAAGAGACAATCAAAATTGTCCAGTTCACTCACAATTAAATGTTTTTGGCATAAATAACAGCAAAGCCAATGTACATAAGTAATGTATTCACACTCTTTTGAAGCCACATTAGAGAAAATTAATCTTCAAAGGGGGGGCTGTTTCTGCCAGTAAAACATCTTTTCTAACATGACAATTTTACAGAAAAATCACAGTTGCAGTCAAGGCAACTGATGGACTTCAGCTTTAGCAAGTAAGTTGGGGGACTTCTCCCCTAAATTTCTAAGGATGATAAAGAAAAGAAGGAAATAATGGCTACATTAAAACACACTAATATATATGATGTAACACTCACATGATAGGAGTCGATCATAATATCAAAGAAATACTTCTTTAAGCATACAGTGAACTCTTGATTTAATAGTTAATGAAACAGAGAAAGCTGCTAAATGTCCCAAAGATGCTCCAGTTCTGTTCATTAATAAACATTGTGCAGCAATATCTTAACAACAGTGTAGCACAAGACTTCAAAGTATAAAGATGGGGGGATCCTTTAATTTATTTTTTATTTTATTTGCTATTTTCCATTACCAAGCTGCAGTGTTACATTATGATTCTATATCCCACCATTGTATTGCAGCACTATGTTACTAAAATATATGCAAGCTCTACAGTGACCAGATATCCTGATTTTATATGCACAGTCCCAATATTCAAGCCTTTTTCTCATATCAGGACTTATTACCCCCCATCCCATCACATTTTTTTCCACACTCGCTATCTACTCACCCTACCAAGCTCCAGCATGTTTTTTAGGGTATGGAGCCAGCTCAGCTGTGAATCTAAGGAATCTTTCTATCAAGCCACAAAACTAAACTCTGCACAAATGTTTAACAGCTCTGAGATCTCTAAAGGCTTAAAGTAATGTGTATTTCATGGTATGCTAGCAGCCAGCCCCATGGCTGTGATCTGCAAAGTGAAGAGTACTCGGTAAACATACCATTGCAAATAAAGCATTGTTTCTCCTTTCAGCCTTAGAATTCTTAGAGCTGAATGAAAACCTAACATTTACTGAGACTGCAAATCATGAACCACGCAGTTGTAGCTTATATTACATTAAGTTTGTCTGCAACTTCACATGCTTCACAACAATTCCTCATCCCCCTCAGCAGACAAAACGCAAGTTCATTTAAGACGAACTAGAGGGTGAGTTCATATTTATTTTCAGCAGCTAAAACTAAGCCATAACACATTCAAACGGAATCCTTTTCTAAGACAATGGGTTCCTTTTGAGCTGCACAACCAATGTGGCATTCTAGTTGTCAGTTTTAGGTGTGCACTAGCACGAAATGTTCTTGTATTCAAAATTTTAAAAAATTATTCCTA
This sequence comes from Podocnemis expansa, assembly GCA_007922195.1. Classification (NCBI taxonomy): domain Eukaryota; kingdom Metazoa; phylum Chordata; order Testudines; family Podocnemididae; genus Podocnemis; species Podocnemis expansa. The sequence continues at coordinate 8,244,443 of ML681964.1, read as the reverse complement.
TTGATAAGAGGTGAGCAGAAGCAGAATTACATCAGCATCATTAATACTTACCAAAATACATGATGTTTCTCATTAATCATGCAGTCAGAATCCCACCGCTCTCTGTTCAGCATTGGCTCCCGCAAAGGGCTGACATGTAAAACAGAGCTCTTTCATTCTACATTGCGTGGAAATTTCCCAGCATAGGAACAATGTGTGAACAGTATGCCTCCTCAGGATGAGTGCTTTGCAGGCAGTCTTATCCCCGATACAATCCCGCTCTGATTTAGCATTTACTCTGGCTGCATGCTGCACTGCCCATTCTTACTGTAATCTGACTCCTCCTTGTCATGTCCTTGCTGTGCCTGTGACATCAGGACTAAGAGTACTACAAACAGATTTTTTCTTTAGCTAGCTCCCATTGGGATGTGCTAGTAACCTGGTTAATCTAATCCTGGCTTGCAAAAAATCTTTTAAAATCTTACATACTTTGGGGGGAAGGGCAGAATGCAGTCACTGACATGATATGGTCAATTACATAATAGGTGGGAAAAGATACACATACATTATTAATGCATTTTCCTCACAAGAAGCACAATCCAGAAGGGTGCTAAGTGCCCTAAATTCCCACTGACCTCAAAGTAATATATAAGGGTAGATGGCACTTTGCTGGCTGAGCCCCTAAAAGGTTAAACATTTACAGCGAAGTTTATGAAGCTTCATTCCCCCATATACATCTTACATTGTTGGTATGCACCAAAAGAATTAAAATTGTGCTTCAGTGCTTTTTAAAACTATTATTTCTGCCCATGAATAATGAAGTGGAAGAGAGAGAGAAACTGGGTGATGGAAAAGATTTATAATATGGTTTAGAACCTTTCCCCTCTTGCTCTCTAGATCCTGTCCAGGTTGGTAAGTCTTAGCAGCTGATGGCTAGTTTGTTGTCTCTGTGACAAATGTGATGGTCCTAAGTTGGGTCCCAGTAGACAGATCCCTCTGTGAATATAGCCACCGTTACAAGTGGAATCTTTGTTGGCAGCCTCCACAAAGAAAGATAGAAGACAGATAATGAAATACCTTGTTGCCCTAGAGGTCATGACTCAGGTTAGATTTGATACACATTAGGAGCACTGTGAAAACTATCCTGTCCAGGCTCTGTGCACACTAAGCGTTTTGTAGATCAGTAAAGGACAATATCCAAAGGAGTAGTTGTCTCAGTCTAGTTCAGCAAAAAATAAACAAGGAGTCCTGTAGTATTTTCAAAGAGTAAAATAATTATTTATCGTCTGACCTTTCATGGGAGAAAATTTCACTTCATCAGATGCTTGAAGATGGAGAACTTACAGAATGTGAGGGGGGAAGAACTGTAGTGATGTGTAAGTCACAGGATCAGGTCAGACTGTTACAGCAAATCAGTGCAGTTGCTTATATTTGAACATGGGAAAACAGCATATATAAAGGACATTAGTTTTTAATATTGCCAGTCTGGCATCTTTTTCACTAGTAACACACTCAAGATTATAAATAAATAAATAAATAAATAAAGGAAAGTACACTGAAGTGTTTATCTCATTATAATGGGATCTAATGGGATAAATGCTTTCATTACATTGAAAAGAAGATGACAGATGTAATTCAGTTAGAGCTCTACTTCTTATTCATAAAAGCTCCACTCTACACTAAGTCCAGTTTTCATGAGGTCCAAACACTTAGGGTGAAATTATCCTACTATCAAGCGAGTCAAAGAAAGCTCATAATGCAGTAGAATATCTTTGGTTCTATTGTACTCGGTGGCTACATACTAGGCATGCAAGAGAACTCCATATCCCTGTACAAGACATGCCTGGGTTGCATGCTAACCCCACAAAAGCCAACAGATTTGAGTGCAAACACAAAGAGGGGAATGGCTATGGCACACATTTTTTGACAAGAAAGCCTGGAAAAATGTGTGTATATGGGTCATGGCTAAAGCTAAATGAGTAACTTTTTTCCCCTTAGCAGTGCTAGAAAAGTCAGGGGGGTGGGGGGAAGGGGTAGGGAGAAAAAAATCAATTTTACCTGAATCAAACCCAAAAATTCTGAAAAAAAAATTAGGCAAATGGAAAAGTTGATAAAAATATTTTGGGTGAAAGAAAATGTTTGCATTTGATTTAAAATGAACCATTCCATTGTGTTTCCAAGCTCTTTTTGACACAAAAGCAAACAGAGCACGAGGTTCAAAAAGAGGGAGAAGGAAAAGATGTGGTAATTGGAAACCCCTCTTATAACCTTTACCTAGTGGCTAGAGCACTGAACACTCATATGAGATGTGGACAACCCAGGTTGAATTTCCCCTCTCTACCTGTTATGGTGCAAGGATTTGAATCAATCTCCCATTTTGCAAACACAGGTCCAAAACAGTGAAGTATAGGATATTCTGGTGAAGATTTCTTCCAATTTCTCCTGTTAAAGCTGTCCCACTATGCATAAAGAATTAAATATTCACCAGACCAGAGACTTGATGGTCAGTCTTCCACTTTGCGGAGTGCCCTAATCATCAGGCTATAAAGTCATTCTCATTCTAACCCATTCATTTCCTCTTTAAACAGGAAGATAGATTTCACCTGTAGCCAAAAATGTGGTCCCTGATGTCCAGGCCAAGTATTTCAGATAAGAAGTGGTCATATCTTTGGAGGAGGTAGAAGGAATCCTCACAGATCATCAAAAGAGTTACTCAAGATAATTCTGTGCAGCTCTAGCATCAATCCAGTGGTAAATCCTTCAAAACTACTGTTTTCCAAGTCCTCCCTTTCTTCAAACATTTCTGAAGCACTGTGGGGCACAAGAGGTCTGAAATCTAGCTTCTGTCTTCATTGGCAAAACTACACTGATTATATTGACCAAAGGAGGATCCTCTCTACACCAAAGAAGAAACAGCTCTTATATTGAGACCCAACAGGAAAGGAGGTGGAAGACGGACAGACTTAAGGTTAGAAGGAACCACTGTGATCTTCTAGGTCTGACCTCCTGCACATCATAGACCACAGAACCTCATCCCCTCCTGAAATAGATCCTTAATCATTGGCAGAGTTACTGAAACCCTCAAATCATAATTTAAAGACTTAAGTTACAGAGAATTCACCACTTACACTAGTCTAAACCTGCAAGTGATGTGCCCCGAGCTGCAGAGGAAGGTAAACCCCCCCACCCTAGGGTCTCTTCCACTCAGAACTAAGACAAAATTTCTTCCTGGCCCCAAATACAGAGATCAGTTAGATCCTGAGAATGTGGCTACGATTCACAAGGAAGATACCTAGGGGAGAACTCTCCATAGTAACTCACCATTTGGTATCCCATCTCCAGCAGGTGGGGATTTTTATACTGGCACTCACTAATATGCCACATTCCATCATAGGCAGTCTCATATCACCATCCACTCCATCAACTTTTCAAACACAGTCTTGAAGTCAGCTAGATTTTTTTGTCCTCATTACTCCTTTTGGAAAGCTGTTCCAGAACTTCACTCCCCTGGTGATTAAAACTTTTTTTTTTAAATTTTGAGTCTAAACCTGTTGTTGGTCAGTTTACAGTCATTTGTTCTTGTGTCCACATTAGTGCTTAACTTAAATAATTCCTCTCTTTCCTTGGCAGTTATCCCTCTGATGTATTTATAGAGAACAATCATATCTCCCGTCAGTCTCTTTCACTTAGGCTAAATAAGCCAAGCTCTTTGAGTCTCTCTAATAAGGCACGTTTTCCATTCCTTGTATCATGCTAGTAGCCCTTGTCTGTACCAGTTCCAATTTGAATTCATATTTAGAATCATAGGGTTAGAAGGGACCCCATGAGGTCATCTAGTCCAACCCCCCTGCGACAAATAGCAAGACCACTCTCACTAAATTATCCCAGCCAGGGTTTTCTCTAACTGAGCCTTAAATATCTCCAAAGATGGAGATTCCACCACTTCCCTTGATAGCCCATTCCAATGCTTCACCACCCTCCTAGTAAGAAAATTTTTCCTAATATCCAACCTCGAGCTTCCTCAGCTGCAACTTGAAACCATTGCTCCTTGTTCTGTCCTCTGTTACTACTGAGAAGAGCCGAGCTCCCTGCTCCTTGGAGCATCCCTTCAAGTAGCTGAAGATTGCTATCAAATCCCCCCTCAGTTTTCTCTTCTGCAGGATAAATAATCCTAGATCCTTCAGTCTTTCTTCATAGGTCTTGTGCTCCAGCCCCTTGATCATGTTTATTGCCCTCCGCTGGACTCTTTCTAATTTGTCCACATCCTTTTTGTAGTGAGGAGCTCAAAACTGGACACAGTATTCCAGATGCAGCCTCACCAGTGCCAAATAGAGGGGAACGATCACATCCCTCCACCTGCGGGCAAACACTTCTACTGATGCAGCTCAGTATGCCATCGGCCCTTCTGGCAGCAAGAGCACATTGTTGACTCATATCCAGCTTCGATCCACCATGACCCCCAGATCCTTTTCTACACTGCTGCTACTTAGCTGATCGCTCCCCAGCCTGTAGCAGTACATGGGGTTTTTCCATCCTAAGTGCATGACTTTGCACTTGTCCTTATTGAACCTCATGAGATTTCTATTGGCCACTGCTCCAATTTGTCTAGGTCTCCCTGAATCCTGTCCCTGCCCTCCAACGTGTCTACCGATCCTCCCAGCTTGGTGATATCTGCAAATTTACTGAGTGTGCAATCTATCCCATAATCCAGATAATTAATGAAAATGTTGAACAGAACTGGCCCCAGGACCGACCCCTGGGGCACACCACTCATTACCGGTTGCCAACTAAACATGGAGCCATTGATTCCTATTCACTGAAACCATTGATCCAGCCAGTTCTCTATCCACATTACAGTCCACGTATCCAACCCATACTTCCTTAACTTGCCAACGAGAATGCTGTGGGAAACCATATCAAAAGCCTTGCTAAAGTTGAGGTATATCACGTCAATGGCTCTTCCCACATCCACACATCCAGTCGTCTCATCATAGAAGGCAAAGAAGGTGGTCAGGCACTATTTACCCTTGGTGAATCCATGCTGACTGTTCCTGATCTCTCTATTTTCCTCCAAGTGTTTCAGGATGGATTCTCTGAGAATCTGTTCCATGATTTTTCCAGAGTTTGAGGTGAGGTTGACAGGTCTGTAAATCCCCAGATCCTCCTTTTTGCCTTTCTTGAAGATAGGTACTATATTTGCTTTTTTCCAGTCCTCCGGCACCTCCCCCGTTCACCATGAGTTTTCAAAGATAATGGCCATTGGTACTGCTATCTCCTTGGCCAACTCCTTCAGCACCCTCGGGTCCAGTTTGTCCAGCCCCATGGACTTGTGCACATCCAGCTTCTTTAAGGAGTCCCTAACCTGACCTTCCATCACCAAGGGCCTCTTTTCTTCTCTCCAGTCTGCCATACCCAGTATAGTGGGCTGGGAGTTGGCCCTGCCTGTGAAAACTGAAGTAAAAAAGCATTGAGCACTTCAGCTTTTTCCTCATCCTCCATCACGAGGATACCTGCCCCATTCAGTAAGGGACCTACACCATCCTTGATCCTCTTCTTGTTATTGACATACTTGTAGAACCCCTTCCTGTTATCCTTCACATCCCTTGCTAGCCGCAACTCTAATTGTCCTGTGGCCTTTCTGATTTTATCCTTGCAATCCTGAGCAATATCTCTATATAACTCCTTAGTCATCTGTTCAAGCTTCCACTTCCTGTAAGTTTTCTTTTTATGCTTTAGCTCAGTGCAGAGTTCTCTGTTAAACCACACTGGGCACCTTCCACATTTGCTGGTCTTTCTGCTCATTGGAATGGGAGACAAGAACTGCACAGAGTATTCTAGATGAGAGATCAGTAGTGTCTTCTATAATGGTATTAACTCTTCCCTGTCTCTGCTAGAAATACTTGGCCTGATACCTCCTAGGATTCTACATTAGCCTTTTCCATAGCCACATTTGATTGACAGCTGAACCAATGCACCCAGTTCTTAGGGAAAACTGGCAGTAATACAGCTATTTGTGGAGAGGACTTTATTGTTCTGGCCACAAAAGAAAAGTGAAGCTCTGCACCAGATGAGTACAGAGTAACCAAACATTTAAAAGGGCAGATCACTGCAGTAGTACTTCCACCTTAGGTACAGGCCCAGAAGCCATCTCCTTATTCTGAAGAGTTGCTTATCATGTAATGCTGCCTGTATCATTGCAAATTGTTGTGTGTCTTGGGCCAGATCCTCACCTGGTGTAAATCACTGTAGCTCTATTTAGCCTAGGTGATTTATACCAAGAAATAACAAACAAGGGGTCCTGTAGCACTTTTAAAGATTAACCAATTTATTATTGTGTAAGCTTTCGTTGGAGAAAATTCTACTTCATCAGATGCTTGAAGATGAGGAACTTACAGAATGCGAGGAAAATAAATGCAGGGAAGTGCAAGTCATAGGGTCAGGTAGATTTTAGCTTTGCTGAACAGTCAAAGCTGGTCTTGTTATGACACCCATAAGAGAATCTAGGGATTTTACTTAAGCAACTTCCTTTGCATTTCTGTTATGGAGCAGATGCAGGGGAAGAAGCTGGTTTTTTCTTCTGGCAGGCTTCCATAGCCCAAATTTCACACACTTTGGGCCAAATTCTGCTTTTGTTAGACCTGTGTCATTCCCCCCAAAATTACAAAAAGTACCAGAACTCCAATAAAAACACAGGCCAAATTCTGATCCCAGATGGAATTCCAGGGCTATAAAGGAAAATAGGATTTGGCCCAGTAATTTTAACCCTCAATGATTCATGGTTTGGGACAATCAATCATTTAGGTCTGTACTGCACAAAGTCATGCTAGGCCACAAAGGAGTACAAGAGCCTTCCTTATGTCCATGGGTGCACTACTGGGACCAGGGATCTGGACATTCATGAGTAAGCAGAACCAGTGGGACAGGTGATGTGAACAGTTGGTCCTTCCTTCTAACAGACAACCATCTGGAATAGACAACCCAAGCTAACTTGCCACAGAAGAGTTATAATTTCCTAAAGGTATTGATCAGCAGCATCTTACTACTTTCCTGAAAAGAAGGAGAAGCAGGCTGGTAACTGTACCTTCCGAAGACAGCTTTTGCCCTGGATTTCTCCTAGAGTGGTCCATGTCTAAGCCATCCCATGCTCAGGGCCAAAGCCACAACAAAGCCCTAAGTAAGGTATACGTTCTATCATCCTGTTTTCTATCTTTGATCCCACTCTTTTCATGCACATTTTAGTGCTGGTTTACACGCTACCCACATGTTGGAAATTAAAACCACTTGCAGACATGTCTACTGCAAACATTGATTAATATTTAATAAAATTAATGTGCCTGCTGATTCCTGGAAACCTCTCTTCTGGTTTTGAATTATCTCAGGAAGGAACCAATAATAGATTTATAACAAGATTCTTACTAGGTAGCTTTGAGAAATTTCATTCTGAGGGGGCTTACCACAAGCACTTTTTGGAAGGGAGGGGAAGAAGGAATCTAGAAGCACATCCAAGGACTCCTTTGTTGGTACACATGTAATAATGTGCAACAAAAGACACCAGTGACAAAACATTATCAGTTTATATGTCTAGTACAGAAGGTTAAAAGATCTCATACACCTGAGAGGGTTCCAATTTTTCTCAAAATAAATTTCATCTATTGTACAGACAACTCTGGGCAAAAGAAATGTATTGTGCTGCATCTGAAAACAAAATGGAAGCAGTAGCACAAATCACACAATCTCTATTCATTTCCCTTTAAAAAACAAAATAAAATCTCTCCAAGGTAAACAGAGTAAAATTTTCACAAGTTAGGTTTTTGGGTAATGGACATTTTATTTTTATTTATGCTATAACAGCAACAGTGCCGAAAGAACAAGCAAGCCACAATTTTGCAAAGATCCAATGGTAATTTTGAAGTGTGCATGATTTTGTGCCTGAAGTCAAATACACCAAGTTTGGTTTGTTTTTACTTTGAAGCCATCTGGAATAGTTTAAGACATATGGTATTTTTACTAGAAATAATATAGATTTTGTAATTCCCCTGAGGTTAAATTAAAGGGGAGAGTTGTATTTATGTGTGTGTTTAAATAGTATGGTAGCTCGTCTCTGGTTCTGGTCTTTTTCCCCTGGTTAAAACTACCAAATGCGTTTTTTATCCTTGACTCAAAAGTGTCACTTCTAGAAATCTGCAGTATTTGTCACCATGAATACCATTTAACTGCAGCAGTACCCAAAGGAACTCTATACTGCCACACGTGAATACAACTGGAGGAACTTAATTAATCTTCCTGTCACTTCCATGATGCTTTTCATTAGTTTAGCTGCTATCTGATCAACTGGTCCATTCTCTATTGGAAATGGCTATCCAGAACCTCTTATAAAAGCTTTTTCTAGAGATAAACAAAGACTTACCTTCTGATATGGAGAGCCTTTACAAATCTTAGCCATACAGACTTTATCAGTTCAACAACAGTATTTGAAGAAAACCTTATTTGTAAGTAGCTGGGATTTTCCAAATACAAGGTTTAAGAATTACGAATCACACCAATATGCATTTACTGGTATGTATAGAAACCAAGTGGCTTAAATTTAATACTGATACTAGTTTGCAGACAGAACACAAATATATTTCAAATGAAAGATCATATTTTTCATCTTTTTTCATGGATAATGATGTTTATTTACAGTGCCTTAAAACAAAACAAAAAAAAAAACCCCAACAAGATAACCTAAAACCAACACAAGGTTTCCAGCACTAGTTCTGCATGTTACTCTACTAAGGGGCCCATTCGTGTTAACTTTTGTCCCTTAAGGTATTTGCTTGGGTTAACGGGATAAATCAGAGTGAATAATATTCGTAATGCAGAAGCTTCTTTGATCAAGTCTATTGATCAAAATTTGCTAGAGATGTCACCACATAAGCAAATAAATGATGGCAGGAAGGCTTATTAAGAGTTCATGTTGATGGAATGTTTTCAGAAAGATCCACTGGCCCTATCTCAGAGCCATTGCCCCCACATCATAGCCTCACCCCTTCCTTGTAACAAGAGCCACCCACATACAAATACCAGTTGGGTTCCCCTCCTGAGACCATTACCTTGTGGTGGAGAGGTTTGTGTGTCCCAATGATTCTGAGTACTATGTCCTCTGGAGTTCTGTACTCCTGGTAGGATCACCCTTGGTGAACAGTTCTGAGGTGAGGTCTAGACGAAGTACAATCCAAACTTCTCAAGACCTCAATCACAGAGCTCTGCAGCCGTGAAAGCAGATGAGGGCTGCAGCAGAATAGAGAACTCAGACTGTCTTGAACTTCCATGCCACCAGGACCAGGACTCCTCCCTGACAAATTTCATCAAGTTGTTGTCTGCCCACTAACTCCCCCATGTTTAAAGATTTCACTCATAAGCCTCTGCTTAACATATCCCACTAACAAAGCCCTTTGGTGAGGAATGAGTGTTGGTGGGGATAGGCAGGGGTTAAAGTACAATGTGGGGCGCCCCAGAGTCCTTCTAAATTGGTGGGCAACCCTCACACCAGTGGGGGTCCCCTTCACCAACCCCAGCTATTCAGGGGTTAAAGTATAATTTGAGGGGCCCCAGAACCTTCCTAAATTTCCAGGCCCCCCCACAGGTCCAGGCCCACCCTCACACAGGTCTGGGCCCACAACTACCTGCCCCCCGCCCCAGGTAGGCATTTGCGACCATTTCTGAGTACCACACACATTGGTTATCACTTCACTCCACCCACCTCCCAGCTACACACATCCAGGTACAGACCCCCAGCTACCCCCACCAACACACACACCCAGCTACACTCACACCCCCACCCACCCCAGCTATACATACACTCCCACTTACACACCCACCCTTAGATACACTCACAAACCCACCCCCACCCACACAGCCACCTCCAGCCATACCCACACATCCACTCCCATGCAACCCCTGCGACACACACACACCCATGTACACACCCCCAGCTACGCATCCACTCCCACCCACCCCCTGCTACACACACACACACCCAGGGACACACCTCCAGCTACACACACACACACACACACAGCCTGCCCCACACAACCCCCCGCAGCATTCCTTGTTCCCCCATTTCAGAGGCCAGCCCCCCCCCCCAGAGCCCTTCACCCAACCCTACCGCAGGGCTCTGCCAAGGCTGTTTGCACACTGGCTGACCGGCTGGGAGCTGCTTCCCAGCCAAAAGCTGCTCCCACCCTGTCAGCGGGAGATTTACAAACTCCCAGCCTGCCACAGCTCTCTGCTGGCTGGGCTTAAGGTGGAACAGGCCTTAAGGTGAACACAGTGGAACTCTGCATTCTGGTGGCTGTATCAATTTTTAGGGGGCCTGGAACACTGCATTCCAGGGTGGTGTTCTATTTTTAGGAGGCCCCAAAACTGCGTTCTGGTGCATTCTGCCCTTACGTTAATCCCTGGGGACAGGAGCAGTGATCTGTAGAAGTCCTTAGGTACAAATCTGCATGCACACAGTCGACATGCATTGGTCATCTTTCACTTGGACTTGTGAGACAGAAGCACAATTTGGTAGCTGTGGCCACTGCTGAGCCTTTTCAGGTTTCCTTGTGCTCACACCCTGATTAAGAAAGAGGCTAGAAAAGATGACAGACAAAGACTGTCTCTCCACCTCTAACCCCCCCCCCCCCCGCTGGATAGCCATGTTTTATGGTCAGAACATAAGAAGCCAAGTAATAAAGTTTGCCACTTGGAATGTTCACTCACTCATGAATCGCCCAAACTGTGACTATCCTAAAAGAAGAGCTGTCATAATAGCTCGAGAACTTGCAAGATGAGACATCAGTATTGCTGCCCTAAATGAGAACTGCTGGGCAGAGGAAGATCAGTTGAAAGAAGATGGACGTTACTATATCTTCTTTTAGAAAGGAAATCAATCTGAAGTGAGGCATATTCATGAGATTGGTTTTGTCATCAGGAACAAGGTTGCTAGTCAGCTTTTAGAACTCCCCATGGGTATTAATGAACACCTCATGACTCTGCATCTTAAGCTTAATAGTATTAGTGTGTATGCTGACACACTAGATGATGATGAAGACAACATGAGCAGTTTTGTTGTGTTCACTGATACAGCCAAGGAAGCCAAGCTTATTATCCTCGTTAACTTCAATGAAAAAGTTGGGGGACATCCTGAACTCTGGAAAAGCACCACTGGGGAACAAGGAGTGGGGAAAGCTATCTATCAGTGTTCTTCTCCTCTGTAAATATATAGAATACTATTTGCTTATCACACACACGCTCTTTAGACAGAGGGACAAATATAAGAGCACTTTCAGTCACCCACATTCCAAACACTGGCATCTTCTTGACTTTGTCATCATCTGAGTCTATGATCATACTGATGTCCACATTACACAAGCCATGAGAGGTACAGATGACTGCTATATTGACCAGTGTTTAGTCAGATTAGTCATTAAGATGCAACTTGTACTATACACCACCAAAAGGAATTTGGGATAGATTTAACGTCAAGGCACTTAAAATCATGCTAGCCAGGAGGCTCTTCAGCAACAATTCATTGAAACAACAAAGGATTCTGGTGGCACTTTTTAAGACTAACCAATTTATTTATCACACAAGCTTTTGTGGGAGAGAATCCCACTTCATCAGATGCTTGAAGATGATTAGGCCTCAACTGGAGTATACTCCACTCTTCTCATCTTTTTCTTACAACTTTTTTTGCAACACTGTTCACTGTTGACTCGTATTTAGCTTGTGGTCAACTATGACACCCAGATCCCTTTCCACAGTACTCCTTCCTAGGCAGTCATTGACCATTTTATATATGTGCAATGGCTTGTTTTTTCCTAAGTGGAATACTTTGCACTAGTCTTTATTGAATTTTATTCTGTTTGATTTAGATCATTTCACCAGTTTGTCCAAATCATTTTGAATTGTGAACCTATCCTCCAGGCACCTGCAACCTCTCCCAGCCTCATATCATGCATAAACTTCATAAGTGTTCTCTTTATGCCATCATCTAAATCACTGATGAAAATGTTGAACAGAACCAGGTCCAGAACCAATACCTATGGTATTCTGCTAATTATGCCCTTCCAGCATGACTGTGAGCTGCTTATAACTACTTTCTAGGAGTTGTTATCCAACTGATATTGCACCAAGTTGATGGTAGCTCCAACCAGGAAGGTCGCTGCCCCAGGCCCTGCTCCCCTGCCCCAATTCTGTGCCCAGCCCCAATCCAGCCTCGGGCTCCTGTCCCTGCCAGCCTACCATTGCATCCCTGACCGGGGACAGGACCAGGAGTGGCAGGCACTGCTGCAGGCAGCCTGGCCTGGGACAGGGCCAAAAATGGCAGGCGCTGCTGCGGGCAGCCCAGCCCCAGATTTCCGGATGGGGATGGGGCTATGGGAGGCAGGGGCTACACCGGGCACTTGGAGCACTGGTAATGGGACTCAGGGCATGTGCCCCATGTGTCAGGTGCCAGCAATGCCCCGGCTCCATCTAGATTGTACTTCCCTAGTTTGTTAATGAGCAGGTGATGCAAAACTATATCAAAAGCCTTACTAAAATCTAGATTTAAGACATCTACCATGTCTCCTCTATCCACAAGGCTTGTCATCCCATCATAGAAAGCCATCAGGTTGGTTTTATATGATTTTTTTCTAGACAAATCCATGCTGACTCTCATTTAATACCTTATTCTCTTCTAGATATTTGCTAATTGCTTCCTCAATTATTTGTTCCATTGTTTTTCCTTGTACAGAGGTTAAGCAAACTGGTAATTCCCTGCATTGTCCTTATTTTCCTCTTTATAAATGGGCATTATATTTTCTCTTTTCCAGTCTACTGTGATCTCTCCAGCCTTCCATGATTTTTCAAAGATAATAACCAATGGCTCACATATCTCCTGAGTCAGCTCCTTGAGAATTCTAGAGTGCATATCATCAGGTGACTTGAAGACATCTAGCTTTTCTAAGAAATTTTAACTTGTTCTTTCCCTATTTTAGCTTCTGATCCTCTCTCTTTTTATGCCCCCCCTTCCCCACATCAGGCGTCACTAACCTTCTCAGTGAAGACCAAAACAAAGAATCATTTAGTTCCTCTTGCACTTCCACATTTTCTTTTATTATTTTTCCATCTTTGTTGAGTAACGGTCCTATGCTGTCCTTCATCATCATCTTGTTTCTAACGTATTTGAAAAATATTTTCTTGTTATCCTTTATGCTTTAAGCTAATTTATTTTAGTGTGCTTTGGACTTTCTGACGTTTCCCCTACATAATTATGTGTTTTTTGTTTATAGTCATCCTTTGTAATTTGACTTAGTTTCCGCTTTTTATAGGACTCTTTCCTTATTTTTAGATTATTGAAAATTTCCTATTTAAGCCAGGGTGGTCTCTTACCATACTTCCTATCATTCCAACATAGTGGAATGGTTTGTTCTTGTGCCCCTAAAGTCTCCTTGAAAAACTGTCAACTGTCTTCAACTGTTTTTCGTCTTAGACATGCTTAACATGGGATCCTACTTATCAACTCCCTGAGTGTGCTGAAGTCTGCCTTCTTAAGATCTACTGTCTTTATTTTGGTCTTCTCTCTCCTACCATTCCTTAGAATCATGAATTCTACCATTTCATGATCACTTTCACCTAAGTTACCTTCCACTTTCAAATTCTTAACCAGTTCTCTGTCAAAATCAAATTGAGAATGGCCTCTCTTCCAGTACCTTTCACCACCTTTAAAAAGAAAAAAAGTCTCCAATACATTCCAAGAACATGTTGGATAATCTGTTCCTTGCTGTGTTATTTTTCAAACAGATGTCTGGGTAGTTGAAGTCCCCCATCACTACCAAGTCCTGTTCTTTGGATGAGTTTGTTAATTGTTGAAAAGAAGCTTCCATCCACCTCTTCTTCCTGGTTAGGTGGCATGTAGTAGACCCCTACCCTTATCTCACCCTTGATTTTTACTCCTTTTATCTTAACCAAGAGACTTTCAACATGTCTGTCTCCTATTTCCATCTCAACCTCCGTCCAAGTATATAATTTTTTAATATACACAGCAACACTGCCTCCCCTTTTTCCCTGCCTATCCTTCCTAAGCAAACAGTACTTCGCTATGTTAATATTCCAGTCACATGCATTATCCCACCAAGTGTCTGTGATGTCAGCTATGTCATAGTTGTGTTTAGATACTAGCATGTCCTATTCCTCCTGCTTATTCCCCAAACTTCTCATATTAGCATGCAGACACTTAAGATACTGATTTGATTACCACCCCCCAAATTTTCACTTGTCTCTCTTTTATCTCTGCTGTTATATCTGACAGTCAACTCTTTCATAACTCTAGGGGCAAGTTATCTGGGCCTATTGATGTAAAAATGGGTCTCCACAGTAGCTGTTAATATACTACTCAATTAATGGACTAGAAACTACTTATTCATCCATGTGTTATTTGCACAGTAGTACACCATCTAGCCACTTTCCATATATAGAACTGTAATATTTATTGAATACTTGTGCCTTTTCAGTGTCATTGACAGTTTTACACCATCTCCATCTAGTAATAGGCTTATGTCATTGCCAGAATTTCTTTTGTTCCTAATTATACTTTTAAAAATTACTTATTGTCAACCATGGAGTCTCCCTAGATACCTTTAGCTTTCCTTAGCAAATTTATATGCCTTGTAACTTCTAAATTATACTGATTTTTCCTCTTTTTTTAAAATTTGTTATACAGTATGTTGCCCTCTTATTTCTAACTGCAATCTTCATTTTTGCCACTGAACCAAGATGTTAGTCTCTCTGTTGATTGTTCAGTTGTGGTATTTTGACTATTAAGTAAACTCTTGTAGAATAATTCCCAATATTCATTATTATTTTTTCTGTCTAAATTTTCTTCTGAATAACTTCATTAATAATTCTCAGATTTGAGAAGCCCTTTTGAAGCACCGAGTATATACTGCTGAGAATGGTCCTCTTCCCCCACATTGAATGTAATTAGGTTATGATCACTGGTCCCTAGGCTGCCACACCATGGATTAATTTACATTTATCTATCATACCAAGGTCTAGAATTCAAAGCTGATAGTAAACTCCATTTCCCAATATAAAATTTAATTTCTACATCTGTAATTCTAAACTGGAAAGTGTTACAAGAATGAACCAGAGCCAATGCCCACTGAAGTTAATGAGACGTTTTCTGTTGGTACAAATGAGAATTAGATTGGGGCCCAAAAATGCAACAAAATGCCAGCAAAGAAAATGAGGAGACTACAAACTCTCTCTTCAATTCCTTGGAAAATACGTGCACAAATTCAACTGATGAAGTGTCGTGTCTTATTGAAGGCAAAATTCAGGTGACAATAAAACATATGACAAGTTACACAGCAGTAAGTAATAACACCTCTGTAAGTTACATACAGAATAGATGGAAGGATGGGATATAATAAAGTACTGTCTACTCTTTCAGCTATTTTAAACTAACTTACACTGACTTATTAACATTAGCTCTGAATTTGACCCCTAAATTCATACCTTGTACATTTATACTTGGGAGCACCACAACACTGTGCAAAAAAAAAAAAAAATGTGTTGGTATGTAGAAATGCCAATAACTTAGATTTATACCCTACACCTCAGAAGGCTTCAGAAATTGGATTCACTATTGAATCATCACATCCAGTGAAGTCCAACCACCTTTGGGATGAACAGGGCACCAAGTGATACTGCATAGCACCATTACACAACTATTTAGAGCAAAGAGGGATGAATATCTTCCACTGAAACCAAAGCTGGAATTTATGGTGGTTGAACATAATTATCATCAAATTTTGTCTGTAGAGAAAACTTATGTTAATAGCACCTCTACAGCTGCAAAATTTCCATGGGTTATTTAATGACCCCAATGACCTTAGTTTTGCATCCCTGCTGAGGAACTGGTTCCTTAATCTATAGAGGGAAGTCTGTAAGCATTTGGCAGCCAATGACACATCCTACAGTAAATAAGGGCTGGTGTACACTGACAGCACTGTTCAGCAGAAGATATGCAAGCAATGTACCTTGTGTATCTCCTGTTGACAGGGTTGGTCCTCCCATAAAGGTGACCTAAGCGGTCGCCTAGGACACCAAACAGTAGAGTGTGTGAAGCACTGATCCATGGGCCCAGCACTGTCCTGCCATGAGCAGGGCAATGCAGGGCCCACACTGCTGCTCCTCACGGCTGCGCTGTCCCCCCACTACCTCCCTGCTGCTTTCAGCATGGAGCTGAAGGCAGCGGGGAGGAGGGGACAGAAGCATGAAACCAGCTTCTGTTCTGCACTCGCTTGCCCCACCCCCAGGGCAGGGAACAACAGGAAGAGGGTCAGGCGGGGAGGCACAGGTTGATTGACCCAGGCCCCACACCTCCCCCAGGCCACCACCAAGGGAGTGCCAAAATTACTGGCACCTAGGGCACCAAAAAACCTTTGGCTGGCCCTGCCTGTTGACGTACTTGCATTCATGTAGCATCATGTTTCCATCACACTGCGTCGATGGGAAACACCTTTCCATCAATGCAGCCTTCCTCCTTTCAAGGAGGTGCATTAATTCAGTTGACCAGAAAGTGCTCTCTGATTGACTGAGCAGGTCCATGCAGACCTTCTCAAATAGATGCAGCATACTTCTTTTTCACATAAAATGTGGTTAAAGCACAAAATGGTTGCTGTAATTTAATGTTTATGAGAAAAATATATTTTAAAACCACCCAAGCAATTGATTACTTTTAAATAAGGACTATCCCAGTATTTTTCCCATAGAAAAAGAATAAAGACATTGATTTTCTAACACTGCCAACAACATTCAACACATTCACATCTGATTTACAATAATTAGCTTTAAAAGAAGGATTCATCTCTGTTCTCACCTTTTGATCTTATTAACAGAGCTTCTTGTCATTCTAATTCAGAAAGACATTTACACAGAAAAACTCTGGTCTGTATCAGCACCTGATTTTTGCACAATTCCCTTTTGATCTGCTGTATCTCCGAATTTAATTACGAGGTCTGAAAATGCCATGCTACATGTCAACTTGTAAAGTAATTCTCTCTGCTTCTCATGACTCAATGAAAAGACAGTGAGCCCGTTTACACTTACAGTAATGCACTGGTGCAGCAGTTTAGCACTTACTGAAGATACTGTCTGCACCAATGGGAGAGCTTCTTTTAGGCACTCCACCTCCCTGAGACGTGGAAACTATATTGACGAGAGAAGCCCTCCCAACACCATCACACTCTACACCAGGAGTTACACCCGAGTGATGTAATTATATCGATATAAGTTTGTAGTGTAGATTAGGGCTGTATCTCAGATTCAAGCTCTCTCTCACATAAACTTTACAAATAAAGCTTAAATATAACACTTCTCAAATACGTTAGGGCAAAAATACACAATTCTCAAACACAGGCGTCTACATGTAGGCCACTGTACTTATTTTCAGTGTTCAAATGGCTTACTTTTCTGAATGATTTGCAAATATCAGATCACTTTTAAGTGACTAAATATGGATTTTGAAGGTGATTTTGGAATTTTTAGCCAATTGAAAAAGTGAACAAAAATTTGTTTCAGATGAAAGAAACATTTCATTTCAGCAGACATTTGATTTTTTTTTTTAAGCAAAGGAAACAAAGGGCTAGAGTTACAAAAATATTTCAGTGGCAACTGTGCGTATGCACACATGCACAATAAACCCAACAGGCTTGTGAGCACAGCTGGCACATGGGAGCCACGGTTTTAAACTCCCATTCTATGGCAAGGACTTGAATCCAGGTCTCCCTTTCCCAAGGGACTATCACCTAGAAGAGATTCTCAATCTCTCCTGTTCTGTTCTGCTTTGCAAAAATACTGTACTTAAATAATCATTGGAACAGGGATTTGAATCCTTCTCTTCTCCCACATGAGTGTCCTAATCTCTGCACTATGGAGTATAAGGAAAGAATTGTTTTGTGAATGACACGTAACCCTCCCTGTCTTTTTTTTTTGGGGGGGGGCAGCTTTGTTCAAAACTGTTCATCACCAAAGTCCTGTCAAATTTGCAAATATTTTTGGCTGACCCCAGAGTCTGAGTTCTTGGACAAATAAACTAGTTGCCTGAAAACTTTTGACCAGCTCATGGTGGATCTCATTTCAGTTCCAAGGATCTGTATTAAGTTCTTTGAACCACTTTAGTTCTATAGCAAAGCTAAACTGCAGAACGGCTGGGGGGTGGAGCACCATGACAGAAGGTGTGGGGGAGTATGGGGGTTCGTATTCAACTACTTTAGACTTTGGACAAACAAAAATCAAAGGTGGAGTTGAAGGTAGAACTCCGGTGAAATACCAGAGTCCTCATTTACATGGATCCTGGATCTTGGCCGCCATTCCAACCCATGACATGGAGTATCACACTAGTTGTTGGGTGATAAATAACAGTATCCTACAACTCTCTGCCTTGTCACCTTCGCATCTCCTCTGAACTTCATTTGCATAAAGTCTTGTTTCTCATATTTTGCGAGAAAAGTCAGTTTTAAGAGAATTCTTTTTCCAAATCTTATGCAGAATTCACTGCAATGTTAAAGTGACTTCTAGCTCATGCGTGTACTACACTGATTTACCAATTAAGCTTTGAGTAATAGAAAACGGAATCACTAAATGGAAAGGCTGCACAGAAAATGTCATAGGAGACAGAAATCCAGCATAATCATTTTATCCAAAAGTTTATAGCATCCCACCAAAGAAAAATATATCTTGTTTTTAAATTGTTGCTCCTTTTTGTGTTAGAATTCTTTTCTTATCTATCTCACCCTTCCTTGAACACACTCCCCCAAAGGATTTCACTGAATAATTATTTACTAAAAGTAGTTGCCTACACATTGAAATTAACTAAGCCATGTCTTATTTTCATTTTCCTTCAATTACCATTGACTTTAAGGGCAAGTTTGATCCAATCTTCATATATCAAAGTACTTCATATATAGTAGGTTCTATAATGATGAACGTTGATTACAACAACATACAAGAAATTAAATTTTAATTCTGTCTGAAAGATCTTTTGTAGACAAAATTAGCTAAGTTACCAAACTCAATAAAGTTATTTTGGATTAACCACTAAAAGAGATCAGAATTAAATCCACTGTATAGTGAAATATAAATGCTCTCCATTTATTAAAATACATAAAGAATAACCAAAATAAGTTATTTTTTGAACAATAAGCCTAGTTTCATAACCGTATGACATATGTGAAAGTGCAAATAAATCTGAAGCATAAATAGAGCTATAAAAACTTTCCAGTTCCATAAATGCAAGAACTGAATATCAAGTTTAGGCAATAATGAGCCAGGATAATTTTTGTTCTATCAAAACAAGTTCATTGATAAACAAGAGTTAAAACTGATATTATCATTATTTATTCTCTTTTGTTAAGTACATATGCCTTACTATAAATCTGGAGCAACAGTTTCATTGTAACCATTTCACAAAAAAAGCACTGGTTGAATGCCTAAAATGAACCTTACTTCTTACATTTGCCAAGAGCAAATTCTGTAGCTGAGATTGAAACATGGGTTCTATTTGAACTCTCCTATATCCTTGGTACATTTCTTTTTTCAAAAAAGTCTCTGTCTTGCTATGAAATATTCCATTGGAGTCAATCCAAACAAGATTTTGGGTGTTTGTGTGCATGTGCACATGAAAGAGAGAAAATCTTGTTTGGATTCACTCTAATATATATAATATTTACTACAAATGAACAAATTTGAGCAAGCACTCAGCTCATTTAGGAGGGTGCAGCTTTGACAAGGCCAAGAGTAGCAAAGTCAACCTTAGATGGCTAGGGTGGATAAAATCTCAACTAGGGGGACGTTCCCCATGCTCCTCTGCTTCTCCTTTTCACTCCCATTTTGTCTTCAGCCTGTGCTGAAGAGAAAGTTGCTTCTTTGTTTTTACCCTTCCCACCTACCACTGTTGGTACTGGATGGTAGTGCTGGTCCAGGTGACAGGCTCTTGCCTATAGGAGCTGCAGGTTGCTACAGTTTGCTGTAAAGCAAGAACCATTTGTGGGTTGCATTCTTCATATATTAAACTGCTATACTGGATTTCTCCCATACCAGGGGCTAGGCTGAACTGCAGTTCTGAAGTTTGGAGAGGATTTTTGCAGTATAGCAAACTGGCAAACTCTCATATGGGGTTTCACCTTCCATTCCATGTCCTGGAGGTCAGGACTTCGGGGTTTAAAGTACAACTGTCCCAACACCAGCAGATTGTCGTGTAGTGGCTGGGTGAGCAAGAGCATGCAAATGAAGCTTCTGTAATCTAGAGGGCAGTGGTGCTAGACACAGCAATCCACACCGAGGCAGCATGCCTCTACATCTCATGTAGCTTGTGTCTTCCCTCATCTCATTTCTGCTACCTCCAAGATGAAGAAAGAGAGCACTGCCACCGTTCCTGGGCAGACGTGAGAGAATAGAGGAGACATAGCCCACAGCACAGTGAGGACTCAGTTTAGTATTTTTAATTTAAAAACAGAAAACAAAATGGTTTTAATCATTTAAAAAAAAACAGCAGCTAAGTTAAAAGCACACGATATTATCTCAAATCATCAACAAAAGTGACTCTTTTCAGTTCTTCCAGGGAAAAAATTACCCAAACCACTATAGAGCAATACACAAAACAAACAAGAATAAAGACACAATTGCTTATATAATTTATCATGCTATTATTCTGCAAGTCTGACCCATTAAATAACCAATGAATAAGTGGTCTCATTCCACGACTGGGCATACTACATACTTTCTGAATTAGTTTTACTGAGGTCAAAACATTTTTGCCAAGGTTACCTTTCAACTTTCTGTGAGTCTCTCTCAGGCGAGGACAGTTCTGAAAGGCAACTAATGGATTAGTCTTTGATCTCAGGTCTGTGACTCAAAGGCATTCAAGCCTGCTAAAGTGATTTCTCTAAATGGCAGAAATAGAAATGGGTACCGAAAGTTAAGACTAATGTACCAAATAGGCCCATTACTTTGAGAAGAAAGGGGTTGTAGTGCAAGACACTGAACAGTTTTTCCTTCAAAATATTATTAAAGGATCAATTTATAAAATGTATGTTTATGGAAGTTTTGGAAAGGCAGATGTGCAACACAACAAATAAAGTATGTTGAAACAAAAGGAATTGTACAAAAATGTATATATCACCCATCATTGAGAGTTGATGGATACATGCTGCTCGAGTCATCAAGAGAAAAATTCTGAGGAAGCATAACTAGCCACAAATAAATCTTTCCAAAAGACAAACAAGCAAAGACTGGCCAAATTATATCAAACAGAAATATTGTATGGCTCTCACTGGGGGATTCAAGATTTTATGAAATCTGTGAATTAATTCAAAAAGGGACAAATGTGATGTTTTAAAACAGTTCCAATAGAAAACACTACAGGAAGATTCAAATTGTTCCTCCCTTTGATTGATTCTGGTTATGATTATAAACTCCTGCCAACAGAACAAGCAAAAGGTTCATAAAGAACAAAAAAATTGGAAGTCTGTAAAATGAGATACTGTAAGGTGCAATAAACCTCCTTCCAGGAGATGAGGAGCCTCTAGTCTAGTGTTACATATTCAACTCCCAATTAACTAAAGAGTTGAGGACACCCATAATCCTACAGGATCAAAAGGACAATCAGAAGCCTATAGAATATTTAATATCTATGGTAGAAAAGGGGGGAGAGGAAACCCTTCATTTATACATAGTGAAGGCTGCTCAGTGGTATCTTGTACCCTTCCAGAATGTCAGGTTCTGCAGAACTCAAACTTGTAAAAACCCAGAAGGCAGCTGGCCCCTCCCACTATCAAAATCTACACACTACTTGTAGTGGACCAGCTCAATCAATCCTGGCAGGCTATGTCTCCTCAAGGTGGAATCATGTTCCTATACCATTGTGCAGACATACATTGTTACAGCAGAAAGTGGATAATGGTGGTTGTTTGAAACTTTTGCAATATGTAGCTGGTAAAGGGCTAGTGTGAGAAATATCAGACATGTTCAGTGTTCCAAGAACTTGTCAGTTGTATTATTTGGTTGTTACAGGAAAGCTAAACATGTGAGAGAAGATTGGTGTCTCTCTTTCCCCCAAGTGACCCATGCCTGCATCACCAAAAAAAGCAACCCACTCAGAAGCTCCCTTTACCAGAGACAGACAGGAGCAACTTGATTTCTTTCTGTATTGCAGATTTCCGCCCAGATTGGATCAGAACTCACAGTGCCCACTCCTCCTGCAAGCCCTTTAGTTCCTGAGAGTCATGGCTAGTTTTCAGTCACCTCAACTTCCCTGCACATGTGCTATGTGGTCCATTTGGAGCATGAGCACTAGCACCATTTGCTGTGCACCTAACTGAAGAACCAAACTCCATCTAACAACACTGTAATCTGATTTCCCCTAAAGGGCTCATTGGTGCCATGTATTTTACTGGGGAAAATCTCAAGCATTTGAAACACTGGCATAATTATTTCAGTCTTGTTTGATTCCTATGAGTGTGCAATATAAGTTACAGATGGTAGGCCAACCTTTAGAAAAGCCGGGCTTTTGGGACGTGAATCTCAGGTTGAATGGCCAACTACAAGTGCCCATAAGGACGACCAAATATTAAGGCAAAGGTAGGTAGGCAGAGGCAACACATGAGGTGGCACAGTGGGTTAAAGTCCTCTCCAGCCCCCCAACTTCTCTCAGGGTGGGAGCTGGGCTGAGTGCAAATGAGAAGGATATATCCAGGAAAGGCACCAGCATCTAATGCTCCCACTGTGCCCTGCAAGGTGGTGGTCAGAGCAAGGAAGCAAGACCATGCTAGCAGCACAACTTTGCCAAAGGGGTGACATGAGAAAGCCTTCTGAGCCCCACCCCTTCCTCACCCATAGTTCAAACCTTTAAATTGTGGCCTCCTCAGACACACACGCACTATCAAGAGTTATGGGTTATCTCCGAATTTGATTAACTGAAGATTCTAGAGTATTTAGATTCTACAGCAGGGGTCTCAAACACGCGGTCCGCAGGCCACATGCGCCCCTACAGCTATTTCCTGCAGCCCGCAATGACATTGTCATTACTGATATTTGCAATATCATTGTACGAAAAGGTTTCAATGGTGCGGCCGTCGGGCTAATGTACTCATCCTCATGCAGCCATGCACTAGTTCTCATGCAGCCCTCATGGTGATATGAGTTTGAGACTCCTGTTCTACAGCATTCAGAAAATTCAGTGGAAGAGCCAGGATTAGAACTTCCAACCCCTAACTATTAGACCTGGATTCAAATAGTACTGACTCTTAACACATAAAGAACAAAAACTAACTGTGTAACAAAGCAGATTGTGTAACACCTGCGCCACTCTTACAGCAAGATGATAAGCAAAAGGCCTTATGTTCTAAGACTACATTGATCCATATTTTCTTTACTGTCCACTACATTTGCATTTATTTGTCTTCTGCATGACAAAACAAGTCAGATCTATCCCTGGTATAATCCAGTGAGCCCAGTGAAGTCACTTCAGGGATGAATTTGACCCAAACTGTCTCTGTGAGGTGACTAATAACAAAATGTGTTTTATTTTCATAATGCCACTAGTGAGCAGCCTTTCTTAAGTATGCTTGCAAACAATTGTTGTCAGCTTTCAAACATAATTTTATAATACTCTTGTGGCTTTCAAACATGCTACATTTTCATCCTTATCACCATGTTAAATCATGTTGCCAATAACATCTTTGGGACGAATTTGAATTCTTCAAGCTTGAATTTAATTACATTATGTAAACTAGAAAATATCTCTACCAGTATGCTTGGAGGGAATAGTTTATCTTGGTAATTTTAAATTCTGTTTTATTTAATATATTTGCATTTTGATAACTTCACTCTGCTGTATACAGCATTTATTGATCTTTGTCGGGAACCCATTTTCAACTCACTGTAGTGCATTTATTTTCCATAAATACTGAATGGGAGCACATTCTTACAGATAGTTTAAGCTAAAAAAAAATAATAATGGAAAACTGAATTCCAAAGGAAGCAAGATAAAATGTCAGAGAATAAAAACAATGTGAATTTACAGTGGCATCATTGCTTTGTTTCATGCCAGTATGATAGATAGGATGCTGGTTCAAAGGCAAGACTATTTTTCCTCTGGTTATTGTGGTTTACTACATCTCTTTGAATAATGCAACCACATCTCCATTCAAATATCTCATGATAAAAATAAAATTAAGTAGAATCTTACTTGCATTTAGAATTTGTTTTGCCTTCTACATGTATGTTAAATCTAAGTTACTTAGTCTTACACAAAGTGGTTTTTTTTTTCCTTTTGTTATTCATTCAATATTTATTTTTAAGGTAGCCTGTTTATGGAACATTCTTTTTCCTCTTCCTCCCTACTCGACACATCCCGAACTCACACAGTCTGGTGATGGTGGTTGCTACATTCTGATTCAGAAACAATCAAAGGATTTTTTCTTTCATATTTGTCTCACGTATTTATCTCTCATTTATCTAAATGTTGAAGCATTTCACAGTCAATCAAGCAAAGCTTGCCTCCACCTGCACTTAAGTACAGCTCTTGAAATGCACTGTAGATCAATTTTGATTATGGGACTGGGAGGAAACACTATATGTGAAATATTCATAGATTTAAAAAAAGAAATACATGGATATTTCCACATCATTTATAGTTCCTAAATTCTGGGAAGCCAGGACAGTATGTGAAAAGTCTCACAGCACAGCTTGATATTAGCAAAATGAATAAATCTGCTGCTCTGGCATGGAAAATCTGTGGTCAACTGGTTCATAAACTTACTGTGAACCTATGCAAAATAACTGACATGAAAAGACTACATATATATATATATATATATATATACACAATTCTGATGCATAGATGCATTAATAAATCTCTATGTAACAGTTTCCTATTAATACCACAGCTACATTTTTGTTTATGTTTAAGATAATAAACCTGCTTTACCTCAGTACCTGTGGCAAAATCTCCACCCCCACCCCCCAGATCAGATCTTCAAGCACTGTGGCTCTCAAATAAATGGAAGTGAAAAATTATTTGAGCTGCACCATGGGGAAATTTTGTTCACTTAAATATTCTCATGCTGGAAAAAACATATAGCTGCACACGACATCTGCTCTGGCACAAACAGGTCTTCAAAAGTAGATACCAGATTGGCTGAAAAGATCATTTTTAGCACAGTTTTGGATCCTATTATATTTTCAGTGTTTGAAGTAGAGGGCAGCAACAAAAGCTATTCCAGCTATTAGATCAAAAGTTCCCAACTTTTTTGGCTCAAGGGCCACAGATGTAATTTTTACAGCCCTGAAAGTTCACTGGTCTCTGCCACAGGCCCCAGTGTAGCCAGATAGAGGCTTACTCACTGGTGATCTCTCATCTCCCTCGCTGCAGCAGGGAAACCACATGCATCCTGTAGTCCTGTGTGCTTCACCTGGATCCCTAGGTAGTGACACCCTTCTGCAGCCAGAGGGATGAGAACTCAGTGCATCCCTCCCACTGGCTGTAGTAGGGACCCCAGCACCTAAGCAGAGCTCTTTGCTCTCTGCTGGAGCCAGAAGAGGGAAGCACTGATCTCCCACCCTTTTGACTGCAGCAAGAAGCCTGCACTGGTCTTTTAGCCCCATTGAAACAGACTTGTTTGGGTCCTTAAGCAGCAGCTACCTTCTCCAGCCAGCAGAAAGGGAGTCGAGAGCCACTTTGAAAGTCTCTGAAGGCCACTTTTGGCCCCCAGGCCACAGGCTGGAGACCAGTATCTTAGATGACATGCAGCAGTGTCCTTATATGTAGAGCTATTATAAAGATGAGTGAACACATACAGTGTGCGTATGTAAAGATCTCATTGCAAATATTGACACTTAAGAACTTGGTGTGCATTTGGGATTTCAGTACTTTTACAAAGCATTTGTAATTTAGGAGAGTGATAATCCCACTTCTCACATCTTTCAGCTAATTTAAAGGAAACAATCATTCAGGCTAGTTCTCTGCAAGTTAAAAAGGTAAGAGGTATCTATGATCCTCTGTATGCACAGTCCAGCAAACAGTTTATCTAATCTTTGAATTCTGTGGAATAGATCACAAATTTTGAAAATAACATGTGTGGGGATCCAGCATGGAACATTAGATAGTTTATCTGAGGTGTCTCTGGTTTAATAGTGCAAAATGATCCCATAAATTTTATATCTGATAATGTTAATAAAACACTATGTAAATTTGGATTGGAGAATAATTAAAGTCAGAAATCTTAACCTTCCTTATTTTTTGCTGCTACCTATGTAGCTGGACAGGGAAACCAACAACAGGGTGGCTGGTTCTGGAGACCTTAACAGAATATAAATCTCCCCTGCTGGAGCAGATGCTACACTCCTGCAGAATCTAGTTAGCTCCAACAAGGATATAAAAGGGTAACTCTGCAGTGTGTCTATGGAGCAAGAGAAAGTCCTTGAGGAAAAAAAAAGTGTAACCTCCTTTGAAGTATATCATCTCCTGGATGCAGGACTGAAACCATGTGACACTGAGACCAATTGTCTTGATTCTTAGACTCTGGGGCATGGAGAGAACAGACTGGAAGCTCCTGCACAAGTCTGCCAAAGGGATAACTGAGATAGACCATTTCAGCACCAGCGAGAAGCTAGGACTGTTCAGTCCCTTAAGCCACTTATGGCTGTGCATAGACACTACACACCTGTATAGCAAAGGTATAAATAGCAGCTAAGACAGTGAGACACAGCTTAGGTGAGTAGACTGCTCTGCGTGCCTGAATCCTCCAGGCAATATGCCCTACAAAAAACACAGTTACTTACCTGTAACTTCTGGTCTTTGAGATGCGCTGCTCACATCCATTCCCCTTAGGTGCGCATGCGCCGATGCGCCTAGCTGCCGGAAAGCTTTTGCCCTTAGTCTGACCTCCCAGGGGCAGCAGCGGCGTCCCCTAGCGCGGCCAGCGACCGCCCATTCCTAGCCGCTGCTGCTCCACCTCTTCCCTCAGTCCCTTCTTTCCGGTAACTCCGAAGCGGGGAAGGGGGCGGGTGTGGAATGGATGTGAGCAGCGCATCTTGAAGAACAGAAGTTACAGGTAAGTAACTGTCCTTTTTCTTCTTGGAGCAGCTGCTCACATGCATTCCCCTTAGGAGAATAGCGAGCCTTACCTTGGATGGCGGGAGGAGTTACAAGCTGCTGGTGTGGAGGACGGCTTTGCCAAACGCCACGTCACCTCTCACTTGTTGCACCAGGGCATAGTGGGAGGTGAAAGTGTGGACCGAAGCCCAAGTTGCTGCCCGGCAAATCTCCTGGATGGGAATACGGGCTAAGAAAGCTGCTGATGCTGCTTGAGCTCTAGTCGAGTGCGCCTTAACAGGCTCAGGGAACGGGGTCCCGGCGATTCTGTAGCATTCCCTTATGCAGGCGACAATCCAGGACGAGATCGTCTGCGACGTCACCGGGTTGCCCTTGAGCCTTTCTGCTGTGGCTACAAACAACAGCGTTGATTTGCAGAAGGACGTCGTTCTTTCAGTGTAAAAGGCCAAGGCCCTACGAACGTCCAGGGAGTGCCATTGCCTCTGTTCCTCTGAGGCACGTGGTTTGGGAAAGAACATGGGCAGAAAAATGTCCTGGTTTAAGTGGAAGGCTGACACCACCTTCAGGAGGAAGGCCGGATGAGGCCAAAGGCGCACCTTATACCTGAAGAACACTGTGTACGGCAGTTCAGATAAGAGGGCCCTGAGTTCCCACACCCTCCTGCCTGACGTGATGGCCACCAGGAAGGCTACCTTCTGCGAAAGGACGGTGAGAGGGCACTTGGCCATGGGTTCGAAGGGTAGGCCAGAGAGTATGTGGAGGACCAGGTAGAGGTCCCACTGGGGGGTAGGGGCTCGTGATCTTGGAAGCACTCTGTCCAGTCCTCTGAGGAAGCATACAGCCATCGGGTGTGAGAAGACTTGGCCTCCCTCTAAGGGCTGGTGGAAAGCGGAGATGGCCGCTAGGTGGACCCTCAAGGAGGATGAGGTCAGGCCCTGATGGCTCAGGGAACATAGGTAGTCCAGAATTACCTGGATGGGTGCCCCAGCGGATCCGCCCGTTTGGCCTTGGTCCAGTTCACAAACCTCTTCCACTTTGCCTCACAGGTATGCCATGTGGATCGCTTCTGGCTACCCAAGAGGATGCGTCTCATGTCTTCTGAGCAGGCCAGTTCCTCTGCAGTCAACCATGGAGCTTCCAGGTGATCAGGTGGAGTGAGGCCAGATTCGGGTGGAAGAAGCGCCCCTTATCCTGTGACAGCAGGTCGGGCCTGAGTGGGAGCTCCCGTGGCAGGGCTACCGACAGTTCAAGCAAGAGGTGAAACCAATGCTGGCGAGGCCATGCTGGGGCGATGAGGATGACCTTCACCTTGTCCCTCTTCACCTTTAGGAGGACTTTGTGCAGAAGTGGAAACGGGGGGATGGCGTAGAGGAGGCCGCTCGACCAGTCGAGCAGGAGCGCGTCCGGTAGGGAGCCCCTCTCCATGCCTTTGTGGGAAGAGAACAGCTGGCACTTCCTTTTCTCGCAAGTTGTGAAAAAATCCAATCGGGGATGACCCCAGTCATGGAAGATGGATTGCACCACTGTGGGGTGAAGAGACCACTCGTGTTGTGAACAGAAGTACCTGCTCAGGCGATCCGCTTGGCTGTTCCTTGCTCTCAGGCGGTGAGAGGCCACTAAGTGGAAACTGCACCTTATCACCAAATCCCACAGGCGGGTCGCTTCCCGACATAAGTCTGAGGAGCGTGCGGCCCCTTGTTGGTTCACATAGTGCATGGCAGTTACGTTCTCAAGGAGGACGTGAACGAATCTGCCATGCAGATGGTCCTTGAAGACCGTGCAGGTGAGCCTTATTGCCCACAGCTCTTTCACACTGATGTGGAGGGAGACCTCCCTCAGCTCCCAGGTCCCCTGGGTGCTGGGGCCGGAACTCAGGTGGGCCCCCCACCCTACATCGGAAGCGTCCGACATCAGCGATACTGAGGGGGTTATCAAGTCAAAGGGGATCCCTTCCATTGCCTTTCCCGGGCTCCTCCACCACGCCAACTGACGCAAAACCTGCCTCGGGACCCATACCACCTTGTCCCAATGATGCCTGCTGGAACGAAAAGCCGACCAGAGCCACAACTGCAGGGGGCGAAGATGGTGGTGAGCAAGGTGGACTATGGGCGTGGCTGCCGCCATGTGGCTGAGAAGTCTCATGCATTTGCTGGCTGTAGTGGTGAGGTCCCTTTTGAGTGCGGCAATGGTGTCGGCTATGGCCTTGAACCTGGCTGGCGGCAGGAAGGCCTTGGCCTGGACTGAATCCAGGGATGCCCCGATAAACTCTATCCTTTGAGTGGGAGACAAGACTGACTTTTGCTCATTAATTTGCAGGCCCAGGCGGTTGCACAAAGCGCGGGTTGTGCGGATGGCTGCCCATAAGTGGCCTTCCGTCCTTCCTCTGAGAAGCCAGTCATCCAGGTAAGGAAAGATCTGGACCCCTCTCCTTTGCAGGGTGGCTGCCACCACCGCCATGCATTTTGTGAAAACCTTTGGGGCCAATTCCAATCTGAACAGAAGGACTGTGAACTGGAAATGTCTGGTGCCCCGACAAATCTCAGGAACTTCCTGTGACTGGGAATGATCGAAATATGGAAGTAGGCATCCTGCAAGTCGAGGGCGGCAAACCAATGCCCGGGATCTACTGATGGGATAATGTGGTTAAGGGTGACCATCCAGAACTTTAGCTTCTTGAGGAACCTGTTTAGGCCTCAAAAGTCCAAGATGGGTCAGAGACCTCCCTTTGCTTTGGGGATGAGAAAATAGCGGGAGTAAAATCCTTCCCCTCTCTGCCCCTTCGGGGCTGGTTCTACGGCACTGAGCCTCAGGAGCTTCCTCACCTTCCCCACCGCTGAGGAGCTGCTCGTGCCCTGGGTCCCAAGGGAGGGACTGGGGGGCAGAGGGGCATCTGCAGACCTTTGCACAGAACTGCAGGGCATAGCCGTGCAGAAGGGTTCGCAGCACCCATTGGTCGTTGTGATCGAGACCCATTCGCGGAAGAAGGAGGAGAGCTGGTCGTGAAAGGACGGAACTGGGGAGGACCGGGCCGGGTGGAGTGGGCCGCCGTCCTCAGGCCTTATGTCAAAAATGCCTCCACTGGCTGCCAGGAGGGCGCTTAGTCTATCGTGCAACTCTGGAGAGGGAGCTGGGTCGGCCGGCCCTAGCAGCTCTCGACGTCTCTCTGTCCCTGGGTCTGGAGTGGAGGCGGAAGGGCTGATGTGGTTGGAAGAGCTGGCCCCACGACTGTTGTCTGAGTTGGCGACGGTGCTCCTGTGATGAATAAAGGCCCAGGGACCACAGCATCACGCGAGAGTCCTTTAGCATGTGTAACTTTGTATCTGTCTTCTCGGAAAACAATGAGGGCCCCTCGAATGGGATGTCCTGGATTGATTGCTGCACCAGTGGGGGAAGCCCCGAAACCTGGAGCCAGGCTGCCCAGCGTAGGCATACAGCTGAGGCAACTGCGCATCCCGCCGAGTCGGCAGCATCCCAGGTGGTCTGCAATGTCGCCTTCGTCACCAGCGACCCTTGCTCTAGAATAGTGTTGAAATCAGAGCGTGTGTCAGGAGGCATAGAGTCTGAAAAGCATGCCAGGGAGCCCCATAGGTTAAAATTATACCGCCCCAGCGGGGCTTCGTGGTTTGCAATCCTGAGCTGCATCGTGGCTGTTGAATAAAGTTTTTTACCCAACGCATCAAGCGCTTTGGCATCCTTATTTCGTGGTGTCACCGCTGGTTGGCCCTGGCATTCCCTCTGGTTGGCCGCCTCAACCACCAGGGAGGAGGGATCTGGGTGGGAGTATAAATATTGGAAGGGGGAAGCTGGGACATAGTATTTCTTTTCTGCACCCTTATGGGTGGCTGCCGTTGACAATGGCGTCTGCCACACTGCATTCACGATCTTTTGAACCCCTTCATGCAGTGGCAAGGCCAACCGTGGAGTCCCCGAGGAGGACAAGACGTTAAAGAGTGAGTCCGAATTGTCTTTCACCTCGTCCGCCTGCAGACCGAGATTTGATGCTAGTCTACGCAGGAGGTCTTGATGCGCTCTAAAATTGTCAGTGGGTGTGGCTGACTCCCGCGGCACCAGTTCGTTGGCACCAGTTCACCCTTACACACCGACTGCTGGCTAGGCAAATAGGGTTGCACAGCGGGAGGGTCATCCCAACCCCGCCTGCCCTGGGCTGAAGGCGCAGGTCCTGGGTGACCTGGTGAGAGAGATGACAGAGAGGGTGAAGCCCCATGCCCATACGACCACACATCTTTTTCTGACCAGGCAGAGCGCCCCTCATACCCGGGCTGGGCAAGCGAAAGGGACTCCTGTCCCGAGTGGGGTCCCCATGGGAAATGCTGGCGGTCCCTTTGCCAAGCTGGAGAACGGGCCTGGCATCAGTACTGGGCCCCTTTTTGCCGCCTTCTGCGGTGCCGAAGGGCCGAGGATGATGATGATGACGAGGGAAAAGAGGGTATCCATCGCCTTTTCCTCCCTCCGGGTGAGCTCCGGTGCTGCCCTGATGATCTGCCCCGCTGCGGGGCATGCCCCGATGATGAGGACTATGGGCTAGACCCAGCCCCTGGGTGGCCCTCGCACACCGAGCACCTATGTCGCTGCCCGCGCTGTGCGGATGGTTCCGGGGGGGGAGCGGCCACATGTTCCGCCTGCAGGCGGTCCCACTCAGCGGAGAGCAGAGGCAGATTCCCCAAACAAAGTAGCCAGGGTCGTGTCTCCGGTGGGGGCTGGAGTAAGGGCAAGGCCACCAGTGCCCGTACCACCTCGTAAGCCTCTGGTATAGAGGGAGTGGGCACTGGCTCTGCTCTCAGGCTACCTGGAGTCAAGGGAGAGTCCACCTGCTCCGGGCTGCTACGATCCCGACCCACATAGGCTTCTGCCTGCGGTGACGGTGCCGCTGGTGCCGGCTGGTCTAGGCGCGCGACAGGGGTCCCCCCTTGGGGCACTTTCTCGGAGTCCGGAGCCGGGGCTAGCGTGACTTCCATAAGCAGGGCTTTCAGCCTCGCGTCTCGCTCCTTTTTAGTGTGTGGTTTAAAGGCTCTGCAGAGCTTACACTTGTCCACACAGTGTGCCTCCCCTAGGCACCACAGGCATTGGTTGTGGGGGTCACTCGCGGAGAACACCCTACCACAGGCCGTGCACGGCTTGAAGCCGGGCAAGCGAGGCAACCCCGATCCTTGTTTTTTGTTGTTTTTTTAAAGATTTTTTTTTGTTTTTGCGCACCTAAGGGGAATGCATGTGAGCAGCTGCTCAAAGAAGAATGGTGGTTTTCAAACCATGGGTCAGGACCCAGCACCAGGTCACAGATCCTCTGGTAATGGGTCATCGTGCCCCCTGTTGCAAGATGGGAATGCATTGTTCAAAGATGTAATTGTTGGGTCCTTGGCATAAATTATTTTTTTCAACTGGGTCCTGAGAAATAAAGCTTGAACACAAAGTTCTCTGCACCCCAAAGATGCAACTCCCACATCTGCACTGCACTCTATTTTTAGGAGAATACTGTCCCACTGCCTTCCATCCTCTAGAGCCTTTCTTCTCCATAATGAAAATCTCTGGCAGAGAGGGGCTGCTATGCCTTTCTGCCTTTTCTCTTGCTGGAGCCTCTCTCTTTGGTAAGTAGTATTACATTTTGTGATTATTTTTATCGTATTTCATTTCTTGTATATTGGGTCATGCTCCTTGTTCAGTGCAGTAGTTTCAGTTATTTTCCCAAGAGACAGCAGGCCTCACAACAAAGAACTCAGGATCATAATCATGCAAGGAGTGATGCCACTTAGCAAGCACCAGGGACAAGGTTTAAGCTACACCTTTGGGGAGGGGCTATCTGAGTTATCAAAAGGCCAAACTCCAGGGAAGGGATATGTTTGGGCTAGTCTGTGTCACAATTTTATTTGCTTATTGAACACCCTTTATGTGCAAGGATGAGAAAGATTTGGATTACTATCTCTGTGTACTACTCTTATGCAGAACTCCACAGACAGCTGGAGAAATCAATCCACATATCCTCTTGCCAGCAGGATTCAGCCCTGAAAAAAATATTAAAGGCCATTTTGGAAGAGACAGTGAAAACAAAAATAATTTTTTTTAAAGAAAAATAAGCACCAGAGACAACCTCTGAACACCAGGTTTGTTATACTTGTATCCCCTATTGGAACCTTCTATTTCCGTCATGATGAATAGATGTGATGTTCCCCTCACACAGTCTAGACTAAAGAATCACTGTCACACTAATCCAGTGGTTTTCAAATGTAGGGTCAGGACACAGTACTGGATCACAGTGCCCCCTGCTTCTGCCAGCAAAAGACTGGAATGCATTGCTCAGAGATGTAACTGTAGGGTCTCGGGCATAAATGATTTTTCTCAACTGGGTCCTAAGGACAAATATTTGAAAACCACTTCAATCTCACTCTTGGGCAGCTCTCCTACAGCCACATCAAGCAAGCTGCATCTCAAACAGAATGAGTGCCTCTAGCTAGCCGCCTATCATAACATGCAATGGTATGACCTCAGCGAACAGCCCCAGTCTCCGATGCAACTCTAAGACCCTCCATACTGCTATCTTCAATGCTGCCCACTGGACAGTAAGCTCATATGCGTATTGCTTTAACAAAGAAATAGATATACACCAGCTTTGTCACGCTAAATGGAGTCTCTGGGACAGCTTAAACCAAATGCACTGCAAGATAAACCCTTCTATAATTTAATAAATTTGTTTAAGTCATGATAAGTCAGAAGAAAAGCGAGTCTAGTCAAAATTTTTAAAAAAGCCAAACACACTCTAAACTAAGCTTAACACTTTCATCATCCTTACAAACTCAGGTGATTCTCACCACAGGCTGGCTGGATTCCCTTCCAGCCAGGCTCTCCCCTTGGATCAGCACTTCACTGGTGGTGTTTGTACATGTAGGTGGAAGGAACACAGAAAGAATAGCAAAATATTTCCCGTTTCAAAAATGTTCCTTCTCCACTCTGCAGTTTTGCCCCCCTCCCGCCTTCAGGATTAGGTAACCAACAATGTCTGTATATGTATGGTTCCCACCCTGTCCTGAGTGAGTGAGGTCCTTTGCTGACATATAGGCTAGAACTTTGCTCCTGAAATGCCAAGCTGGGCTTGTTTCAGACAAGCCTTAATGAGGTATAAACTGACCCGCTGTTCAGAGATCCTTCCTTGTATTTCTTTTAAGCCTTGAGACACATCTTTGGCGTTATCCCATACTGAGGCCCCACAGTCATTCACATGACATTGCAACAAACATAAAACACTAGCATTTAGTACATCATGAGCATTCCAAAAACATTTCACATGATATTTGCACTAACCAATACACAGTTACACTATAAGATTGATCATGGGCGAGTGCAGTGTGTCACAATGGGGAAGAACACTGTTAACAAAAAAATCTTAAATTTCTGCTCTATTCCTTTAAAATGACACATTGCAAAGCAGCAGACTTCTACCCTCAAACTCTGCTTAATAACACAAATCATTCTGGAATGGTACATGCCTTCTTTTCATGTCAGGTCAACAACTATTCTTTTATTTGCATGCTTTTTTTATTATATGTCCACCTAAAAAATAAAGGTAAAACCTAAATGTCTGGGATCAACTGAGTGAATTTGCCCTCTTAACAACTGTTATATCGAACAGAGAAGTGGCCTAAGTTCACTTTCTTTGTTTTATTTTCCTCCTCCTCAGAAATTGTTGGAGCTAGGACTTTGACTTTGCTGCTGTTGATGCTTATCTGCTCTGCCCTATTCCTCTGTCTGAGGCAAGAATCCCAGCAAGAAAGAATGACTCATATACACATCACCATGCATTACTGAGACTCAGGTATATGGTTGCTGCATTTAAAATCTACTAATTCAGTTTAAATCTTCCCACATTTAATTTAAATCCCGTCTCCAAATGTAAAGCAGTGTTTGCTACTTTACTGAATGCCACTAGGCTGAATGTTGTCCCTGGAAGGATGTTCATTTTAAACTAGCAGAAACTGTAAGATTAATAATAATATTGATTGTGAAGTTTGTGTACAGAGATTTGCTATGCCACTGGTTGAAACACCTTATCAACTGTCAGCTCTTTGACAGACTCATTTGATGCCTAATACCCATCAGCTATCTCCTACATTCTTAAACAAGGTTTAATGAAAATTCAGCAGACAGAATAAGCTAGTGAAAATAACAGATGTGGCCATAAAAAGGAATACATTTGTCCCCATGTTTCTGTTTTTCATATAGGTGTGTGATCACTTATCTTTGACCCATGTTTTTATGCCTGAGTACATTGTCAGTTTATGAATTTTATATAGAATATAAACACGGACTCATGTCTTCAAAACCGGACATCAAATCCTTACAAATACGATTTACTGAATCCCCTCTTCTAAACCATCTTCAAACCATCTAATTCTAATCCCATTATTTTAGCTCTCTCACTTTCAAAGTGTACACAGCCAGATTATGAACTGATCTGCAAAGAGCACAAGCTGGATTCAAAAGTTATTTTTGCACTCCATGGAGCCTGCTGCTACCTTTGTGAACTGGTGCCCCTTGCCATATTAGAGCAGCTTCAGGGCCACCCTACTTCATGCCAGATATTCAAGCACGAGTACCCAGAAGTATTAGCCGGGGTTCAAAATAGTGTAGGACATCCAGGTCATACTCATTCCCTTGTAACAGGAGCACAGCTGGGAGGGGAATAAGAGACCCTTTGCTGACTTTATGGCATCAGAATCTCACCAAGGAGTCCCGTGGCACTTTAAGACTGACAAATTTATTGCATGAGCTTTTGTGGGATAAAATTCCCCCATCTTCAAAGTGTCTGACAAAGTGGGATATTCTCCCACGAAAGCTCATGCAATAAATACATTTTTTAGTCTTTAAAAGTACCACAGGACTCCTTGTTTGTTTTGCTGAACTAGACTAACATGGCTACCCCTTTGCCACATATTGGGGTGATGCATACAAGACTTGTTAAAATGACTTTAGGACCAGATGTAGCACAAAAGGGCTATAGTGCACCAGAGGATCTAGTCCATAGACCCTTTCCTAATATCTAAGCACATTACATTACATTGTTATAAATATGCTTCATTTCTTTAGGCTGAGATTTTCAAGAGTGTTTTGGTAACAACTGGGATTTGGGCTCCTAACTCAGGCTACTTCTAAAATCCCAGCTTTAAAGATTTACCACAAGAAGTATTATTTTTTTCCCTGCTGAATGGAGGATTTGGGGGACATTTATTTCAAGAAATCATTCAGAGCCATATGCTGTATCTTTGGGAAGTTAAGCCATTTCCAAAATGACTTGACTGACATGCACATGATATGCAAAGACTAAATATACAGTCTGTAGGCAAGTCTCATGGTATATACTTTTTTTCTTCCTTGCAGACATTACAGACCTCACTATGGAGTTATCAGCAGTGCCAGACTAATTCAGCTGGCAATCAAGTTCTTTCATACAGGTGCTTATCACTCTGCTATAAGAGCTTTATCATTTAACACCGTATGTGTATTAACAGTGAACATTTCTTAAGAGTCACATTTTTGCCAGTATTAAAAGTTAAAAATGAATTCTTAGAAAAATCAGTCACTAAAGGGGGGCAGTATC
Organism: Podocnemis expansa; assembly: GCA_007922195.1. Classification (NCBI taxonomy): domain Eukaryota; kingdom Metazoa; phylum Chordata; order Testudines; family Podocnemididae; genus Podocnemis; species Podocnemis expansa. The sequence continues at coordinate 8,207,730 of ML681964.1, read as the reverse complement.
ACTGCTATTGCAAATGTCCACATTACAACCCTCAGGCCTATTTTCCAGACAGTGGAAATTGCTTTCATAATTGTGTATCCCAAATTTCTATATTCTGTCTGAGGTGCTCACAACAATTAAAATAAAGCTTTGAGCAGCAAGAAAACCTGAATCCAAAATGCAAGTTGATAGTAGATTTGTTCATGCGTAATCTGAACTGAATTAAACTATTTCCTTATAGAGTCAGAAACAATGTGGAATGCTATTGCTGATATTAATCACAGGCACTTTGATAAATATCAGTTTCTAAAAAGTGTGCTTGAGAGAGGAGAGAAATTTCAACTCTTAGGGTAATTTTTAAAGTGCTACACATCTTTTAGCCACATGACTCCAACTGATGTCTGCTGAAGTTACCCAGTTAAGGTCTTACCTGCTGCTTTATAAAGGTAAATGATAATGAGACAAACTCTTCTCTCTTTTATGCCAGTTCTACATCACCTTTAAACCCCTGATTTCAGTGGCATTTCTCCTTATTTAGGCAACCTTTATATTATTTTGCCTCTGTCTGTACTCCCTGTGTTTTCTCACCTTTCTCCAGCAGATAGCATAACAGTCATAGGTTTCAATGGCAAGTGCTGTCCATAGGTTTTGTTCATAGGTTCCAATGACAAGCACCATTCCTGGCAATGCCTCCTCACTTTTTGGTCTTCAAAAAATATAAGAAAGAAGTTTTGCAGATAAGATAACCTTAAAAAAATGTACTAAAAAGGGGAAAAAAAAGTTCTTCACATTGGTAGGGCTTCTTTTATGAGGAATTTTAAAACACTTGAGTATATTTGTTTGTGAAAGGTTGGATGGCCAGGATAACTGTCAATTTCAAAAGGCATAGCCGTGTTAGTCTAGTCTAGTAAAAAACCAACAAGCAGTTGTGTGGCACTTTATTTTTTGCATGAGCTTTCGTGGGAGAAGATCCCACTTCCATGTGCTCATGATGTTGCACCCTCTACACTGGCCATCCAACCTTTTGCAAAAATACTCATTCAAGTGTTTTAAAATTCCTAGTACAAGAAGTCCTACCAATGTGAAGTACCCCCCCCCCAGGGTCTTCCCTTAAGGTCACCTCATCTGGAAAACTTTTCTATGTAATTTTTTTTATAGACTGATTCAAGCAACTGAAAAAATTAGACTCTGAGTGATTACAGCAAGATGCTAGCACTTTTTGGTCTGTCCAGTTTCCTCATTCACTCAAAATGGCTAGATTATTTTTATTTTGTTCATAGTTATTTTCATTATAAAACACATAAAAGCTTCAGTTCATGGAACACAATAATTACAAGTTGGAAGCATTCAAAAGGCTTTAATCCAAAGTTTTGCACTTTTGCCAAGTGTCTTAAAATCACATATCCACTTACAGTCAATATATTATCTCAGAATCAAGCTATGCCGGTACACTCGTGATAAAAGCAATTTTAGAATGCCTCCTATTGTTCAACTGCTACATTCTGGAACAGTACAACACTAGATGTGACAGAATAATAAGACCATTTATATCTTTAGTGCATGGTAATTCATAAAACCAAGTTACATCTAAGTAATTTTTTGGGCTTTAAGGCTTTTCAGTGTCTGCAGAATAGTAGTATGCTAATGAACTAAATATTTTTGTATGTATAAATGAACGTTATCTTTCAAACCAGAACCAAATTCCCCAGCTAAATCTCTGAATATAATTTCCTGAGCTTGTGTGAAGTACTCCTTTATGTATGATTATTATTTTAGTAGCTTAGCTAAAAAAAAAATAAAACTAATAGTTGCCTTTTAAGCACATTACTGAAATATATTTCTCTCTATCACAAGGAATCTGGCTATGTGCTGCTGATTTTCATGATCAGAAAAGTCTCATGTCTTTCTTTCCTGAAGGTTTGTTTACTTGGTTATATTTTAAAAACTAGTACTTAAGATCAATAGTCAAATGTAAATGAAATTTAATGTGCCATTAGACATGGATTCACAACATGCAAAGATTTTAGCCTGGTTTTGTGTTTATTCTTTTCATTTAAAGAAAAGTGTGATGACTCTTAACACATATTCACAGTACAGGTCCTAGCTAAGCATTTAGAGCATTTGATTTATAATAAATATTTTGATCGCTAGGAGAAATATGTTTTGAGGAGCAATCTTGTCTGAAGTGATATGGACCCAATCAACATTGCATCTGTGCCTTAAAACTCTTAAGGAATTTATCTACATAACATCCCTGTGAGGGAGAGAAAGAAAAGCAAAGAGAAAAGGAGAGCCTCCAAGTAGTAATATTATTGAATCTGCTGCTCAAGTATCTTTCAGACTCAGGGCCAAAATCCACATCACATGAGACTCAATCCAGCCTACTGAACATTGAAATCCCTCACCTTTAAAAGCAGATATTCTACTTATGAGTACATAACAATAGCCAATGTTGCAACTTATGTGGTGAATGTAAAAGAAAACAGAAATGTATGAAATCAGAATCAAAGAGTATTCTAACCCCAGTGGTCCCAGGTTTTTCAGGACTCTCCTAGTCCCCCCCCCCCCCCAAATCCCCACTTCTAGTTGAAGGGCAGTTTGCCTACATCCCCAACTGCATGGCATTGTGCCATGGCACTGCAGCACCACTTACGTTTGACCTGCCCACCGCTCAGTGGAGAAATGGATTGGCCTAATCTGAGAGACCCATACAGCCACAGTGCCAATCTATTGCAGCCCATCTGTCCTCTGTCTCAATCCATGGCGAAGTGCATAAGCCAAACTCAAAGGTTCTAAGTCCTGCTTTAACCACCTGAAATGTTTGCAGGTAAGAGTATAAAGGAGAGTGTACTGGACTCCCACAAGGATGAGCATAGCATAGTTACTGTTTGTGATTCAAACCACTACATCTCAGCCATTCAGGATATGTTTTCTCCAAGTACAGACTCTGGAGAGCACTGAAAGCTAAAAATTGTCACTGAAAACTATTGAACTGTTTTGTAATAGATTTTGCCACCTTACTCACACAACATAGAAATTTACAATGGGGCTAGTAACATTGCTCTGCAATTAGTCCTATGGATTTCATATAACTATTCAACATGAACAAGGGGATTAGAAATTGGCCTTTTAGAAGTTGCAGTAATTTTAAATCAGAAATGTGGGACTTTTCCCATACTCAATGCACATATGATGTTTTTTCCATAAAGTAACCACACACAGGCTACAAGTTTTAGAGGGGTAGCTGGGTTAGTCTACTTCAGCAAAACAAACAGGGAGTCCTGTGGCACTTTTAAAGACTAACAAATTTATCTATCACATGCTTTCATGGGAGAAAATCCCACTTTCTCAGATGCATGAAATGGAAATTACAGTATATACATGAATATATAAATGCAGAGTCTACATCACAAGGTCAGTTCAGACTTTTTCAGCAAATCAAGCAAGTTGTTTTGATTCCAACAGTGTGGAACAATAGATGAGGCTGCAAAAATGTGAGTCACTTTTGGTAACAAGTTAGCCATTCTAGGTCCCTATTCAAACCTAGTTTGATATTGTTTGTATATGGATTCCAGTTCCACCATTTCGTATTGGACCCTGTTTTTAAAGTTTTTCTACTGAAGCACTATTATGGTCATGTCTTTTACAGAATGTCTGGGGAGGCTGAAGTGTTCCCCTGTTGGTTTTAGAATGTTACCATCCTTGATGTCAATAAATTGTGCCCATTTATTCTTTTGCACAGACAGTCCAGTTTGGCCAATGTACAAAGCACATGGCATTGCTGGCTCACAATGGCTCACAGGGGAAGATGGGCAGGTGAATGAGCCCCTGATGGAGCGGCTGACTTGAATAGGTCCTATGATGGTGTCGCTTGAGTAGATATGCAAGCAGAGTTGGCAACAGGCTTTGTTGAAGGGATAGGTGTGATTTAGTGTTTCTGTTGCAGAGTGTGTAGCTGCTGGTGAGTATTTGCTTAAGGTTGGGGAGCTGTCTGTAAACGAAGGGTGATCTACCTCCCAAAGTTAGAGAGAGTGGAGGATTGTCTTGTATAGGAGAGGGAAATAAAATTTGCAGGTGGGCCAGTCAGCGTTGCAGAGGGCCAGCTTGGGGTCAGAGTGGAGGGAGGAGAGCTAAGGGGGCTGGGAGTGGGTGGGCGTGGAGAATCAGCAGGGTCATAGAGTGGTTGCAGGGCAGAAGGGGGCACTACAACACCAGGCACAGCACCAGTGGGGAGGAGATGAGTGATGGAAGCAGCCCCTACAGCAGCATGATGCAGCACCAGCACAGAGGGGACAGCGCAGTCCCAATCCAAGCCCCAAGCCCAGAGCAGCACGGCACAGCACTGGGAGATGGGGGCAGTGCAGCTGCAACATGGTACAGGACTGGGAGCAGGTAAAACAACAGACCTGGTGCAGCACAGTGCTGGCCAGAGGAGGACGGAAGATAGCTGTGCATTCAGCGCTGGCTATCTACCATCTCTTATTCCTCTGAGATCTTATTAGGGTCAGCTACACTACAGACCTTTATAGAGAAAAATATCCTAGTTTCCGGGCAGTGGCACTGGAAACTAATGGTACTGGTTTAATATTCAGTGGATCGATATTTTTTTTCACTGATGCAATAGTGCTCAAAGTTCAGTGCACATTTAAAAAATGTCACTACACATTATTTTTAGACCAATAGGTAGATTTCTGAGAGGTATCATACAATCACACATGATTAGGGCTGGAAAGGATCTCAGGACATCATCCAGCCCAGTTTCCTGCTCAATGCAGGACGACCACCAACTAACTCATCCCAGCCAGGACTTCATCAAGTTGCTTTATAAAATCTCTAAGAATGGAGATTTCACCACCTCCCTCAGTAACTCATTCTAGTGCTTCACCACCTGCATACTGAAACACTTTTTCACTATAATATCCAACATAGATCTCCCCCACTGCAACTTCAGAGCATTGTTCCTAGTTCTTTCATCTGACACCAGTGAAAACAGCCTAGTCCATCCTCCCTGGAACCCCCTTTCAAGTAGTGAAAGGCTGCTATCAAAATCCCTCCTCACTCTTGTCTTCTGCAAACTAAACAAGCCTGGTTCTCTCAGCCCTCCCTCATAAATCATGTGGTCCAGTCCTCTATCCAAACCCTATTCATGGTTTAATGTCTAGTCTGTTTTATATATTAAGCCAGGGGTTGGCAACCCAAAAGATGAGCCATTTTTAAAAATTCCTTCAATAACCAAGTGTTTTGAGAGATAAAATTGGTGTAACCACCTGGTAGGGGGTGGGAGGGAACTGGGCCAGGGTACCCTCGTAGGGGGAAGCACTGAAGAAGGAGTGTGCCCCCTGAAGGGTTTCCAGTGGTTGGGGGGGTCTAGCATGGGCCACCTGCAGGGTCCCCTAGGTGCTGGGGTAGGGGACAGAGCCTGGAGAGGACTGTCTGCAGGATCCCTCAGTGGTGGGGGAGGGTCTGGAGCCAGGGGTGCGTTGTCCATAGGTCCCTTACTGGTGGGGTGGCAGGCCTGGAACCAGGACCTCAGAGCCACAAGGAGGCAGCCAAAGAGCTGCATGAGGCTCCAGAGCCATAAATTGCACAAAGACTACTTATTTTCCTTTGTATTAGGACTAAAGATGCTGTTATGCAGTTTTAAATGTGTCTTTCTCCAGTATCTAGATAAAATAATGTATGGAGTTCAGGCTTTTTTTTTTTTTTTTTTCTCCAGAGGGTGGAGGGAGAACTCTGGAACTTTTCATAACTTCTCAGATTAGGATTTCATTCAAATGCTTAATATGTTTACGCAGATCATTTAATAACAGGATATTCAATGTGCTCCATGACCGCAATACTTAATTGCATTTTGAAGGATAATTGTATGAATTGTGAAAAAAAAAAGCTTGTTGAGAATTTCGACTCAACTTCTTCACTTTTCTTCTCATGACCTAATACCAGCACCAGTGAGTATCTGTGGAACTATTTTAACATATAGAACCAAAGTTTGAGTATATTAGGCATGTGACATCTGAAACATAAGAAACTTGTTATTCTTGTTACTGTGAATCAATCTATTAGCTATTAGGATAGTTACCTTGTAATAGTGCACCAAAGAGAACTACTTTTGTTTCTGAGGTGAGCTAAATTTTTTTTTTTTAAAATAAATAATACTTGAAGAGACACAAATTCACAATATGCACCTGAGCTTGCTTCCACTAAGAAGCTACAGGAAATCTCCCACTCATCTCATTGGGAACAGAATAAGGCCATTTATGCAGATTTTAAGTTTATTAATAAATACATTTAAAAAATTGAGCAATACACGGGTCAACATTCTGTGATTAAGCATGTGTGTGTCTATATTTATTTTGTGGGTGTGTATATTTTTTTAAGTTTATAAAATGATCTCATTAAGCATCTCTTAGCCCATGTGCAGAAAACTAATTTAAAAAACCAAAATAATTCACAAATTAATCCCAAGGGATTTGCAACCATAAATCTAATTAAAGAATTCAATAAAATTGTTACCCCCAAAGTGACCTATACCTTCTGCAATACCTCACACCTCCCATTATTTTATAATCAAACTAAATTTGCAGCACAGCAGGCTTGAGAGTTTGAACAGACTTGAGTCCAGTAAAACTAGGGATTCTCAGGGTTCCCACCCCCCCACCTTCACTGACTGTTTCATGGACCTATGCAAATAATGTATTGTTTGCTTTGCAGGCCATTTTGAATAGAGAAAAAATAAATCAAAATTATTTCAGCATTTTTAACATTTTACTTAACTTTAGTAAAATTAAAGGATATTTCAAGATAAAATAATTTCAAATGGAAAACAAACTTTTTTTGAAAATATTGAAATAAAACATTTTTTTTTTATTTTTGCTTTGCTTTTTGGAGGTGAGGACCTGAGAGGCATATACCAACACAATTTGACCACATTGACTTGCAAACTGTTTAAGCATCATGGAACTCCCCTACCCCAATCGCCGCCGTGGAGGACAGAGGGAAGAAAACACCACATTTGGTCAAAAAAATGCACTAAGCCATGGTTTCATGGACCACTCCTCTCACATTATGTCTACATTGCAGACACTGCAGCAATCAATGAAGCAGGATTAAATGATCAGGTTATGTAGACCTGCTCAATGAATAGAAGATGGGGCTCTCCAATCAACACCATTAGTCCATCTCCCTGAAAGGAAAAAGGTTGCATCAATGGGTGGATGATTCCTGTCAATGCAGTACTGTGCAGATGCTGTCGTAAGTCAACACAAGTATATTTTTGAGAGATATGCAACCTATGTAATGCCAGCCACCACCAACAGTGTAAACCAGCCCTCATAATCATGAATCCATGAACAGTGACCAAGATATATTCATCACCTCAATCTTGAATCCAAGATGAGACAGTTTTGAAATAAATCCAGCTTGATGTGATAGCCAAAAATTGTTTTGGACTCTCATGGACATCATAAGAGTAATGACTACATGGATATTCCAAGTCACCCAGAATAGGAATCCCAATACGGGGTTTAATATGTTTTTCATTATCTCACTCCGAAAATATTAAACTGTAGCAGAGCAGTCTGCCCTTTTTTACTCTCAACCTATGCAAAGCTAACTCATTTAAAAAACCCACTTTTCTATTTAGTTATTCCCTATGTCAAATGCAAAATGCCATTAGCATGAGCAGAATTAACTTTCCTGAAGTTCACTGATCTTATGACATAATTTGGTCTGGTCTAGGCTGTGCATGCAAAAATCAAGAACCTTATTTGGTAGTCACATTATGGAGATTGATAATCTTATCAGCCAATGACATCACATTGCAATTCATCTTTAAGACTCAATGCAAGATGCTTTATCAAATTTAAGCTCTTTAATCTCTTATTGCTCACAACAGGGACCAAAGCCTTCACAAATACCCATGGGTTCTCTATGTCTTGAAGCATTGGATGTATTATTTAACCCCCTTCATCATCTTAAAATTGCCCATTAAACCAGTTGCATCTGGGTTCAATAAGGATCTCTACAGCTGTCTATGAGAGCCATCTATAACAATTAGACCACTATAAATAGAAATAGTCCCCTAACATCTAATCCCATTCACTCACATGTTCTCATCCAAAAATTCTCCAATTTTCCAACTGCATGTCCTCATTTAACCAAGCAATTTCCAACAATACAAAATCCTATTCAACAATAATTCAATCAATCACAAATGAAAACAGTGTCCTGATATTATCAGAGGTGCATTTTGACTATTCTATATGATTTCAATTTAACTTTATTTAGAAATCAAGTGGTAAAAACAAAAAACACACCATTTTCCAGAGGAGTAGCCGTGTTAGTCTGTGTATAGCAAAAGCAGTGAGAGTCCTGTGGCACCTTCTAGACTAACAGATTTCTTTGAGCATAAGCTTTCATGCGATACAACCCACTTTGTCAGATGCATGAAGTGGAAACTACAGTAAAGAGGTAAATATACACGTGCCAGAATGGAGGAGGGCAAGTGTTAGCAAAGGCAGTTCAGAGAGCAGATGGGGCCCATTCACACCAGTAGATCAAAGGGAGAGAATGTGTGAACAGATGAATCATTTTTTGTAATGTGCTAACCATTCAAAGTCTCTATTCAGACCCAACCTGATGGTGTCAAACCTGCAGATGAGCTCCAACTCTGCAGTTTCACGCTGAACTCTGTTTTTGAAGTTTCTTTTTTGACGTATGGCAATTTTCAAGTCTGCCACTGAGTGTCCATAGAGGTTGAAGTGTTTTCCTATTGGTTTATGGATGCTGCCATTTTTGATGTCTGATTTGTGTCCATTTATCCTTTTACGCAAGGACAGTCCAGTTTGCCCAATATACATGGCAGAGGGGCACTGTTGGCACATGATAGCTTATACCACATTAGTGGATGTCCAGGTGAATGAACCCCTGATGGTGTGGCTGATATGGTTGGGGCCCCATGATGGTATCCTCGGAGTCAATGTGTGAGCAGAATTGGCAATGGGCTTCGTTGCAAGGATATGTTCCAGCACTGGTGTTCCTGTTGTATGGTGTTCAGTTGCTGGTGAGTATTTGCTTCAGGGTTGGGAGGCTATCTGTAAGCAAGGACAGGCCTGCCTCCCAAGGCTTGAGGGAGTGTGGGATCATCTTTGAGGATAGGTTGTAGATCTTTGATGATGTGTTGGAGAGATTTAAGTTGGGTACTGTAGCTGATGACCCAGAGGTGTTCTGTCGTTTTCTCTGTCAGTTTGGTCCTCTGGTAGGCAGCTCCTGGGTACCCATCTGGCTCTGTCAATTTGTTTTTTCACTTCACCAGCTGGGTACCGTAATTACAGGAATGCCTGGTAGAGATCTTGTAGGTGTTTGTCTCTGTCTGAAGGATCGGAGCAGATCTGGTCGTACCTTAAAGCTTGGCTGTAGAAGATGGATCATGTAATGTGTCCCGGGTGGAAGCTGGAGGCATGTAGGTATGCATTGCAGTCAGTTGGTTTGTGGTATAAGGTAGTGTTAATGTGTCCATCTCTTATATGTACGGTAGTGTCCAAGAAGTGGATTTCTTGTGTGGACTGGTCCAGGCTGAGGTTGATGGTGGGGTGAAAATTGTTGAAGTCTTGGTGGAATTCTTTCAAGGTCTCTTTCCTGTGGGTCCAGATCATGAAAATGTCATCAATGTAGTGCAGGTAAAGGAGATGCAATAGTGGAAGAGATGCAAGGAAGCAATGTTCTAGGTCAGCCATAAAGATGTTGGCGTACTGTGGGGCTATGTGGGTGCCCATAGCTGTGCTGTTGATTTGGAGGTATAGATCATCCCCAAATCTGAAGTAGTTGTGGGTCAGGACAAAGTCACAAACTTCAGTTACAAGGTGGGCTGTGTTATCATCTGGGAAACTGTTCCTAATGGCTTGTAGTCCACCTTTGTGAGGAATGTTGGTGTAGAGGGCTTCTACATCCATAGTGGCTAGGATGGTGTTTTCTGGGAGACTACCAAATAATTGTAGTTTTTTCAGGAAGTCAGTTGTGTCACAGAGATAATTGGGAGAGCTGGTGGCAGAGGGCCTGAGGAGCGAATCCACATAGCCAGACAATCCTGCTGTGAGAATGCCAATGCCTAGGATGATGGGGCATCCAGGATCCCCGGGTTTATGGATATTGGGTAGAATAGGAAAACACTTAGGAAAACTCTTCAATCTCCATGGACACTCAGTGGCAGACTTGAAAGTTGCCATACTTAAAAAAAAACAAAACAAAACAAAAAAAAACCTTCAAAAACAGAGCTCAGTGTGAAACTGCAGAATTGGAGCTCATCTGCAAGTTTGACACCATCAAGGTGGGTCTGAATAGAGACTTTGAATGGTTAGTACATTACAAAAAGTGATTCATCTGTTCACACATTCTCTCCCTTTGATCTACTGGTGTGAATGGGCCCCATCTGCTCTCTGAACTGCCTTTGCTAACACTTGTCCTCCTCCATTCTGGCACACGTATATATACCTCTCTACTGTAGTTTCCACTTCATGCATCTGACAAAGTGGCTTGTAGCCCATGAAAGCTTATGCTTGAAGAAATCTGTTAGTCTAGAAGGTGCCATAGGACTCTCGTTGCTTTTAAAACACTCCATTGAAGAAAGTGGAACTAATGCTTTACATTTACCTCTTTTGTTCTGTCAATCAAGAAATAAATTGTCATCAACTTTGTAAACATAGGAAAACCCTTGCCCTTTTTTAGTTGGTGTCCTGGGAGACAAATTGTTACTGTATGTTGCTCAAAACTACAGTATTTTTTTCTAAATTGACATTGTGTCATGGGGTCACAGGATCTGGTTTACCCCAGCTTATAACAAGTCTCCCAAGAGTGACCACTCTAGTGGGTGAGCTCCAAGGACCCACACAACTCTACAAGAGTAGGCCCATGGCCTCCATGTATAATGTGCTTCTGGTGTCTCATTCCATGGCTCCCTGCTGAAAATCCAGCCCAGCCAGACTCATGTGGTAGGCCCATATGGCAGCAATTCCAGGTTATGCTCTCAGTGAGTATTTACAGTGTCACAGGCAGCCTTTTCAAAACAACATAAACAGTTATTAGTCTTCTGACATAAAGAATCTGAAAGTATTAGCTTAACACAGAGAAATGAAGGTTCATGCAAAGTCCATCCTGGTTAGCTTGGAACCCCAGCCAAGCTGTAATGAATGCCATACTCAGGCTGTGTCTCATTCTTTCACCACCTTAGTTCCCATGTGAGGGATCAGACTCCTTTTACAAACCATCCTTCACCCACCTCATCATTTCCCTCACACACACTTTTGTTCTCAAGCTGGGCTATTTATTCAGCTTCTTAACTGAGAGGTGGGAGGAAATCTATCTTCCTCTGGGCCATAGGTTGCTATCTTTCATTGTCCTGATTACTAGGTTTTCCATTCTCTTCTTGGCTTTCCAATGATAAGTGGTCAGCCTTGGCCAGTCCTTTTTAATGACCCATTCAGTCTCAGAAACCTAAGCCACACTCACTCCCATGTCTCTTAGCCCGAACAGGGAACAAACTTAGTCCTTGCCCCATAGCAGTAGGTAGTGATGCAAAATGTAGGTGAACTAAGCTGCCCAGAGGATTCATAAAAATATTTCAGAATATTCTCACTTCGTTACAACATAAATGCGTGTTGAAATTATTTGGATCAGACACCATTTCTGTCATTTCATTTTTTATGACTACTTTAGAAAATTGATAAGAATGAAGTTCCTGATTTATCAACAAATTTTAACTGGAATTTTAATAAAAATATTTAAAGGAATGCAACTTGTACTGAAACATGAGGAAGTTATGCTATGCTTTTCATGGCCTCTGGCTATCACTGATATAAATTTCAAGGTACTGACTTAGACACTTTTTAAAATGACTTATTTTCTGAAATATTGTATGCATCTAATCAAACAATTTGCTTTGTGTTGCTTATATAACAAGAGAGTGGGTAGAATTTTTCTCTACTTAAAGTTTCACTTAAATAGGACATCTTTAAGTGATTTTTATTTGTGGTATTAGAGTTGGTAGATCTATATAGCAAACCATGAAAATGTTTCAAAGATTTATATTGTTGTGACAATATACAATATTCATCTTCATATTTGATCTTGGGACTGATATAACAGTAAAGTTATTTAGGGCTGATTGACAATTTTCCACTGTCACTGGGTTTTTCTTAATGGAAAATTGGATTTTAGACTATACAACTAATTTTTAAACAATGTATCCAGTTTCTGTAAAAAGAAACAACAAATAAACGGAATGGATGGCTGGGAGGATGGAGGGAAATAAATTCTTCAATTATAAAATGCCACTACAGTACCTCATGGGAGCTTTATTTCAGGTGCTCTAATTTTTCCAAAGAAAATTTAAATAAAAATGGATAAGTTTTTGCATTGTCATTAAAATGATCACAAAGGGAGAACAATGATCTGACCTGCTCTAATGAAAATGGTCCTTTTCTAATATTAAATTAAATCACTGTCATTATTCTCAATTTAGCTGACTCAAAATTCATGAGAAAAATTCTCCCTAGGAGAAAATTCTGCTTCCCTAACTCTTGCAGTACTTAAGGTCTCCATTCCACCATGGGTTCTGCAGACATCCATCTATATGGAGCTAACAGCATAATTGGTCCCCTCTTCTCAAATGGACACACTGAAATACAGAAAACTCATTGTGATGTATTAACAGGAATAAAGGTTTCAGTGTCGGGCCTTGGTCAGTCTTGTTTCTCATGAGATTTCAATTAACTCAAGATGACAAGGTATTTTGGGAACAAAACACAAATTTAATTTCCGCTGGAAGCTATGAAATTTAATTGGTCCTGCTTTAAGGAGCCCATTCTTCATTTCTATTACTATGAAGTATGGTCTAATATAGAGATATAGAAGGATTGTCACCTTAAAATGTTAACTATGGGAATTACTTGTCCAAACTCCCTCAACAGAGTAAAAGGAAATCTTAAATCAATAGCACCTCAATGCCTACCATGGATCTGCATTCAACCTTATGGCTCTGGACATCCTGGGAAGGGTCTGGCCTGAATTACATAGCTTATATGCTTCTTGGAGCAGGGACCATCTTTTTATTTTGTTTGCACAGCACAGTTAGGTCCTGGTCCTTGACTGGGGTTCCTTGACATTACTCTAATACAAACAACAACAACAACAACAACAACAGGAAACTTTAATACTAGATATGTCTATAGCAAATGCTGGGACTGATAACCCCCAAAACTGAGGTATTTAGAATCCAGATTCAAACTGCATTCCCTTGGGCCATTACTAGTTAACACAATAAATACATAATTATTCTATGTTCACGTTACTAGGTAAATTTCAAAATCATTTTACTGGGAGTAGAGAACCAGCTACTTGAAATAATAAATATTCACTTTTGGGTAGCTTATTCTGCTCCGGATGAAATAATCGAATTACATGTTCAGTATACAAATGGTAGAGGTGAGAGAAAGGAAACGAAATTCAGAGAGTGATACAACCATTCGTTAGGAAGATTCAATTACCTTTTCTGCAGAGAACTTGATTCACTATCATCCCTACTGACACCATTTTCTATTGTGGCGCTTTAAATTTATAGTAAGCAGTTCTCCCTTTTCTCTAAATGCATTTCAACTGGAAGACTCCTAACACTTTTAAACAAAAGTCAAAATCAGTATTTAAGAAACAGACGTTTTCAAATAAATAATGCAAAGCACTCAGAGCTATCAGCATGGTTTGCAGAGACAATGTATTGTTTACATTGCATGTCTGGTTTGAGTCAGTGAGCATATTAGGTTTACTATATAATATAGACATGTAAAGCACAAAAATTAGTCATACCCCATGAAAATACCTGCTTTGCAAATGCTGTGAAAGAAATAGAGATAGATGTATTCACCCCTTTAGTAGTCACCTTTTACTGTAATACACCGCATCTATATATGGAGGTGGGGGTGAAAATCAAGCTAAAACTGAACCAGTTAAGAGTATAGTAATGATGCATTAAACTGTCTCCTCCTCAGATTTTCTACCACTCTAAGGCAATCACAACATGTATCTAAAATTGTACCAAAACACATTATAAACATTCCCTTAAAACTATCATTCTGATTGTAGCTTACAAGTATTGCATCAACTTCAAAGATAACTGAAATTTTGAAATGAACACAATTTTCAGTAAATTAAGAAGAACTACTATAGCTGGAATGCCCAGAGGTTTACAAACCAAATTAATCACTGAGTATAAAAGGGTTATTTTTAAAAAAATAGCTTTCATATGGTCCTAGAGAAACCATCATGCCAACAGGATATGAACGACCACTAGGAGCTTGTTCTGAGCAAATACATTGTGTATCTTGTGTAGTATTTCACTCAATAGCCTACAGGACAGTAGGGTTATGTAGCTGTGTGGAAGCTCAGACCATTTTTTTTCCTGCTCATGAGCTTTTAATAAACAGCTGATTTTCTAAATTGCCCCCAAGTTTAAATGCCATTGTTCCCAACACAGCAAATATATTCACAGCTGTGCAACTGCAGAATGTCAGTAGATTTGGTTCAGTGTAGATAATCATCTTTTAAAAATGGACACTTACCCAAACATTTTATCATGTAAATGTGATGGAAAAAAACATTAGCTGAACCACAGTTTAGGCTTGTCAGATTAACTAGTATTTTATTACATCCAGTGTGGTTTGCCCTATTTTAAACACACATGCCTGAATCGAGGAAGGAAAAATAAAACTAAAATTAACCATTATCTAGTAGAGCACCAACAGTGTGTGACATACTGGAACTGAAAGTAGCATGCAAATTACTCAATGTCAAAAATGTACTTGCAGAAAAAGTTGACATAACACTGTGCTAATTGCCCTAGAGGTATAAACTCAAGTTTGCCCTAAATAAGAAATAAATTTGGTTGAATAAGAAAAGTTATAAATGAAGGAAAATATTCAAATTTTTGGTTTTCTTGCTCCATAACTCAAACATGAATATTAATAAGCCATTTTCTTAAGGGCAAGTTCTTGTCTTTAGCTTTCCAATTACATGTAGCCCAAAACTGTCCCTGAAGATTTCAGAGATCAAGGTTCTTCATCCTCTTACATAAAACAACATTATGAGAGGCTCATTTTCTCAACCCAAGTATAATTCTCTGAAGTTGTGGCTTGCCCCAGTGTCCCCCTTGAAACAAAAGATTCAACATCCTCTGGGAATTATCCTATTCAGGTAAGGCCATATGGCTGGAACTCCATTCAGGCAGACCGAAACTACACCTCAGGAATGAGACTCTCACCATTAAAGGAGATCGAGGTTATATATCTGTGTGTGTTTGGGTGGGAGAGAGACCTGCAAAACCTAATGGACAATAGCCCTGTACCTTTATGCAATTTTTCCTGCAGGCAGAAAGACAGTCTTTTCTCCCTGCTGATGTTCATTCATATATTGATCTATTATTTAGCATCAGTAATTACTTCCCCAGAAAAGTGGTGGAAAGGGCTATAAACACATGAATGAAATACAGCCCTAAACAAAATCTAGTTTCCAGTTACAGTCAGACCTAGGCATCATTCTGGCACAACTAGTAATTTGTTCTCAAGACAGTCTCTGTGTCATTGTCATAGTAGAGATACTTGAGCAGAGATCAGGAATAAGGTGCATTGCCATGTAAGAGAGAGGGAAAAGAACTTGTTAGTAGCTTATCTAGCACTAGTCCATGAGGACTCTCACCTTAAAATTCACAAGCACGCAGACTGGGTTTGAATTCAGCAATATGCTCAAGCACATGTTTAATGTACTTAAGACCTATACACTGAAATAGAAGAGATTTCAGTGCCCTCCATCCATACTCAGCAAAGCATTTAACCACATGCTTAACTTTAAGTCTCTGCTTACATGCTCTGCTGAATTTGACTAAATACAGGCATGTTCCTTTAAAAATGGCTTAAGTTAAATACAGAACTAGCCTCTGAAACCATAACTTCTTACTACCCACCTTCTATCTCCCCAGTTGTGCATATTGTTTGTTACACGTTATGGTCAAGACTTAGAATTAAATTGTACACATTCTGTGGCAGAAAACTATTCACTTATGTTTGTGTCTATATGGCTGTGTTTACACACAGGCATTATTTTGATACAAGTTGTGTCGAAGCAACTTCTATCGAAATAATGCCTTATTTCGAAATAACTTAATTCGAATTAACAGTTTGTTAATTCAAATTAAGGAAAAAAGCTGAAAGTGAAATAGCAGTTTCAGGCAACAGTTATTTTGAAACAAGTCACTGTTGTTTCGAAACAACATGTTCGGATGGCATTGTTTTGTCCCCACATGGGGTTTAAGTTGTTTCGAAACAACGCCGTTGTTTCGAAACTACTGTGTGTCGTGTGAACAGGGTATTTCTTATTTCGAAACAACCTCTGTTGTTTCGAAATAAGAGTGCTGTGCAAACACAGCCTATGTGGCACCTCACTCATGAGGTCCACGACACTATCACAAAACAACTAAATAATAATGCAAAGTTATTCGAGTTTTTTTTTTAAATCATAAACCTGAGTGTTGAAAAATATAAGCAAATTATGTGTGTGTGTATTTTGACCTGGTCAACAAATATTAATATACTTCATTCAAAAATGGAAACTAGTTTTGAGCATTTCTGTCTTTCCAGTTTTCACTTGGATTTTGAAATTTTCAGAATTTTCCAACCAGTTTTAATTACAAATCAAATCCGTCCAGACACAAGATGACATTTGGCATTTACAAAGACAATCTAAGCAGTATAACATTTAGGTCAGGAACAATCTCTGAGATCCTTTGGGGATCATTTAACTGTAAGAAAGTTTGGATCCAGTGACAGCAATGCCATCTAAACTCCCTTCCTGTTAGCACAGGTAAATTTTGTATTCCTCACCTCCAACTGAAACCTGTTCTGGTCCTTGATGGACCTTGAGTTAATAGTCAGGCAATTATATGGCAGCTGACATGCTAAGCGGATTTCACATCAACTCACCCAAGAGCAAAATTAAGTCTTATAAAAGCAGAGTGGCTAGCATAGAGTAAGAGATTAGCAGAGTCACATCGTGAAAACAGATAAATAATACTATACTAAATACTTAACCTACAAGACTATTTTAGAGGCAAGATAGAAGACATTTACGCTCTAGGCAACATAACACTTTTAGTTGTGTAAACCATTGCTACATGTACATTATTCAGTTATGCCTCTCTGTGAATTTTTAATTGTTCTATTTACATGGTGAAATGTGACCGTCAGCAGGAATTGAGACAGAAGTAAATCTCTTGATGTATCCTATAATTAACATGAACACAAATGTGGCAATGGCAACTATCAGTGAAGGGTAATGATTCAGAGAAATCAATCGAGTACAAAATTAACTCTAACTATAAGAAAAAATGACTTAGCATCACTGGCAATTCAAAAGTACAGATGAAGTTTCCATACCAAGCTGAAGTAAATCAAAAGTAGAGTGAGTGGGATTGTTTTTAACTGTACAGTCCTTCAACTCTGATTCTTTTTGCTTGCAGTTTGCCCTCTGGCTGTCCCGTACAAAGCTAGTCCTCCTGCAGCCTGGCTAAACTTGACAAATTAGAAGGCCCATCATCACTTTGTTTATATGGATGGTAAAAGAGAATACAAGCAACTTGAGGTGCCAGAGAGATTGCCAACACCTCTTCAGAAGAGGAGAATCTATCACTCACTTTAGAACATGCAATCATCTTGCTGACATTATATAAATTATCAGCACTTGACATTAGAGGCCTCACAAACTGCCACTCAGCATCTAACTTCCTTTTCCTAAGGCATTTTCTTCATTGCCAAAAGGTTTTCTTTTTCCTTGGGGCATGAGCTAAGGTGAAAAGGAGAAAAACCACAGTGATGAAAGGGTGCTCAAGTTTTACCTGGAGATAACCAGGTGAAGTCAGCACAGGTAAAACTAAAGTGCCTTGTCTTTACTGTATTTTTTTTTTTTTAACTTCAGGATAGCACATGGGCATGAGTCACTCCAAGATAAAAACAAACATACAAAACACCACTTTCTTAGCTGCAATTGAAGAGCTAACCTAGACCATGGAATTCATTCCTGCAATGCCTAATAATGATCCCATATTTAAATACAGTTTTGATTTCTTAGACAACAATCACTCTACACTTTGACACACCCAAAAAAATCATATGGAAACATAACTAAAAGAACAAACTAATACAATGAACCAAGCAAAAACCTATACATAGTAAGCTATTTCTCCTACAGACTGGGAAGGAAGTGATTTTTGTTATTTCATTTTCTAAAGAACAGGCAGTCATTGGAAGTCATACAAACACATGCGCAGAGAAATAAAAGTGACCCTAAATTTAAATAAAATACCCTCACTGCCCAATACATTGTAATGCACAATATAATTTAGAAACATATTTATCATGTGTACAATAACATTTTTTTTTAATTTTATATGCCACAATTTATGCTGGCATGTTATTTCCCAGGTTTATTGATTGCCTTTTTTAACACATGACTAATTTGTTTAATTTGCACATCGATGTCTATTCACTGTTGTAGATACTACAGTTCTGTAGAAGAGTTGACAAGATTTCTTTATACTACTTGCTATCTTTTAGAGAAAGATGTGGCCATATAGTAAAAATTAAAGAGTAAATTCTTAAATTGTCATTATTGTATATGTTTTTCCAAAAAAAAAATAATAATAATCAACAACCTATCCAAAGCACAATCAAGATTCATTAGCTCATTAAAAGTAAATTAGACTACTTCCTAATTCTTCAAGTATCTAATCCCTGTTTTTGTGCAGGTCAGTAACCTAATTTCAAGCCAAAAAGCAAATAATGAAAATTTTTCAACGAACAGTGTTCATCAAGCTCATTAGGGAGTAGACATGACTTTCTTCCCGCAAAAGAGAGAGCTTTGGCAGATTTATGCTGTTATGTGGACAAAAATTCATCAACCTTTGGAAAAGCCAGGGAAAGAAGCTCCTGTAGCCTCAGGTTTGTAGTAGCAGTTACATAGTTATTCTGAGCTGGGGCAAATCAGTTGAACTGGAAAAGTTTTATTAAAGAAGGACACACCTAGCTGGTTTACTGTTCTTTTCTTCCTTCTTATGTTTCCTCCTCCTTCAGTCACAAGCCTAAAAGCTATTATCATCTTCCTATAGAAGCTATTCCTTGAGAAGTCCCAGAAGGGTTCCTGTGTCAATCAGCGTAGAGAAAAAACGAGAGTCCCATGTCACCTTAAAGACTAACAAATGTCTTTGGGCATAAGCTTTCATGGGTGGTTAAGTGGGTGGGAACCCATGAAAGCTTATGCCCAAAGACATTTGTTAGTCTTTAAGGTACCAGAGGACTCTCGTTTTTTTTGTTCCTTGAGACATTTCTAATTGGTCTCTCCCCGAGACCTTGCTCTCTCCCCAACCAGGAAGCCAACATACTGTTAACTCCCCTGTTCTCCACTTCTCCCACAAACACACTGCACCCATTCACCCTGAATCCTTTGAAAGACGACATGGTGCTGGTGTTTACCAGGTCAGGTCTGTTGGCTTCCTCCTTACTGTGCACTGAGCCCCATTACTTCAAAAAGCACATATTCTAGGTCGTGTGTTTTGTGGAATGTAAAAGTTCATGAAGAGTATAGAAAAGGAGCAAACAGACCACCTCTCTCTCAACTGCTATCAGCAGTGGGTGTGAGATGCTGCCTCCATTCAGAGTTGTTGTCAGGAGGAGATAATAGGAGCATGGTAAGCTGAAGAAGGAAAATGTGTGTGCCTTAGAAGAGGGCCCCAGGAGAACTCCCAAAGGTGGAAAGTTGCAGTTGTGGATAATGGTCAGAAATTCCCCTACACCAGATCAGTAGCAGCCCTACACAATCTCCTACACAAGTAGCAAGGCCAGGCCAATCAGGAAATGTGCTAATTCAGAATATATTTCAGCAGTCTCTTCTCAGAGGAGCAATGAACTCCAGCCATATGCTCAAACAACTGCAACTTTCCCAGCAGCAAGTTCAACGCAACAGCATAATGTTGAGAACTGGTTAGACCTGTGTCCATTAAGTCCAGTGCACTGTCTTCACTGATGATTCAGACCAGATGCAATAGAGGAAGGTGAAAAGCCTCCTATAATGGATAATTCAACTTGCCCTCTGTTTCACAGGTGCAGAAAGAATAACTGCCACAAGGAGAGAGTGTTTACATTCTCCTGCACCAAAATCAATGAATCTGGCCTTTTCATATATGCTATCAGCTTCTACATGTCTGATAGCAGTTAGAAAGAACCCATTTACCTGTGGACTATTTACTTCTATATTAATAGTAACCATTGGATATGAGCTCACCTTAGTCACTTGTTAAAAGAAGAGTTCCAAAATACTTCTGAAGATGTGATACTAGGTCTTAAATTCAGCTCTAAGATTGTCACATTTTTATTTAGGTGAAGAAAACTGTTTAGCTTTAACTCAACACCTCTATGAATGATGTCAAGAACATCATAAAGTGCCAAAGCAACCAAAGCTGCATCCAGCTGATAAGAGATACACAGCACATTCATATATAAAAAAAATCACATTAAAAAAAGAAAAATCAATAAAGAAGCCTGGATGTGAACAGAAAGTCATTTCTATTTCTCAGTTGCTAATTTCTGTGACTGAGAGAACAATCCATTTTCTTACATCCCTTCACCATCTTCTCTGGTCTTGCACAAAGTTGTGATTTTCCTCTATACCTGTTGGCTCCTTTGCGGTAGACTGTGGCCAACAACTCTGTGGAGGTCAGAATTCCTTTTCAAGCATGAGTGCTTAGCTGACATTACAGCCTTCTCTACAACTCCACTCATAGCCACAGGCATGGGACATCTGGTTGAAATGTTGCTGCAGCTCACTACCTCTGGCTCACATCCATGCCTTAAGGCACATAGACAGACAACATATTTTAGAGGAGCCCTAAGCATGCTCTAACTGTATGGGACAAAAGTACTAGAAAATAAACAGCTCTCCACCAGCAGCATGCAACAAATATTTGGCATGGCTGAGAATCTGGGTCACTGTTCTTTTTTAGAGTTGACATATTTAAAATCAAATTAATTACAAATAAATGATTCCTTTGTTCAGGATGAGCCCATTCTAGGAAAGGAGTTCTCAAAGGAGCCAATTCTAGGAAAGAATTTCTCCTTAGGACTAAAGCAGATGCAAATTATTTGAGATCCCTCCCTTAAGTGTTTTAAGGAAATATTTGGGTACTTGTTTGTAAGTGTTATGCTATGGACAAATTAATTGCTGGTCTTGAGGACACTTAGTTCTTCAGGTGGGACTGTTTTAGTACTGTGGTTTCTAGTTCTTAAAAGACAGCAAAGCTTATTTCATGCTGGACAATTAAACCATGAGTCTTTTGTGCATCCACATCAGATACTATTTAGCAAATACTTTCCATGTCAGGTATTTAAAGATTGCATCAAAACTGTAATTATTATACATATTAATGATCATGAATATCGTTACAACTCATTGTTTCCAAATATGATTTTTATAAGAACAGAATGGCAATGATTTTGCTGCTTTAGGCAGACCTTCAGAACCTCTGCTTCAACATGTTCTTTAAACCAGTAAATGAATACACTCTGATACATGCTTAAGAGAACGGATGTCTCAGATTAAGTCACATCACCTTGAAGTGCTTTCTGCTCCACTCCAACTCATTACTTTGATGGAACTAAGTCTTTCCTGAGCCCACTTTATTAACCTTTTTTTATTTGCATCTCATTCTGGTGAACATCACCCAGTGGGAACGTTTATGTGTCACATGAGTATCTCAGAATGTATTTTGTTCTGTATATAAGCAATTATACATATCTCACAATCTGCCTAGGATCTTACACTGTGCCCATCACCGGGGTATCTGAATGCCTATTATGGCATTATCCACAGCATAAATATTTTCCGTTTAGGATAAAAGCAGAAAATTATCCAAACAGAAGCCACGGAGATTGAATTCTGAATTAATGTTAGCGTGTATTAATAAAATAATGAGAGAAATAAATATATAGACACAGTGTTGTATACACCCCTCATTCCATTTATAGTATATGTAGAGTACCCATGCATGCGGTTTATTTTGCTTCACTTCCTTTCTCATCAGACACTGCAAGCCTTCTCTAGGAATCAGTCTGAGCACTGCTGGGTAGCGCTGAATTTTCTGGCTGGAACTAAGTTTGCATAATCAATAAAAATATGCCAGAAATAAACCAGAAAACGGAACTAGTACAAGGAAATTCAATAACAATATCAGAACAGAAAACTCCATGACCACAGCGGGCTTGATTTGCAAATGACATACCACTAAATGCAAATAGAGTGAGTAATACTTGCAATCAAAGTAGATTATCTGACTGTGTGGCACAAAGTTACAACAGAAAATATTCTGCTTCTGCAGTCCCCATAGGGACTCAACTGCTTAGGTTTATTGAAAGTCAATTTATGTTAATGGATTGTACAGAGCTGTATATCAAACTTAGGGGGGAACTTATCATTCTATTGAGAAATCATTAGATTATTAAACTATTTAATGATTCATGGAGGAAAAAAATGTAACTCTAACCAAGCATTTACTGTATGGACTGCATCCCAATAACTTAAAATGGATGTTTTTCTGTCCTCTCATACAAGTGTTCAACAGCCATCTGTGCAAACCAGCAAATGAAAAGCAATAATAAAAGGTATATAGTGGAATCAGGACTATTTATCAAGAATATTATTTAGTCAAATGAATGATGTTACCTGGCCTGAATCCCCCAGTAGGTGACAATACTTATCACTTACAATGATCATTCAACATCTGCAGGATCAGAATCAGTTTTAAATAATCTGGCAATTTCTCATCAAAGATATACACAGCAGTTAATGCAAAGTTGATTTAACCTGACATTGCCAGGATATAAATCATAAAGAAGCTTTCATTATCTATATAATTCATTGGTTTTATTACAGTAGTGCTTAGAAGCTCCAAGCAAGGTCAGGAACCTATTGTGCCCAGTACTGTAGAAATACAGAGATAGACTCTGGGCCATGTAGTTTACAACCCAAGATGCTGGTTCCATAGTTACCCAGATGCTTAACATTAAGCAGGCAAATAGTCCTAACAAAAATTTCCAGAAAGATATTCATGTTAGTCTGTGTACAGCAAAAACAATGAGAATCCTGTGGCACTTTAAAACCTAAAGGATCTCTTTGGGCATAAGCTTCTGTGGACTCTAACCCACTTTATCAGATGAATGAAGTCCTAATGAAGTCATTAAGACAAGGGCTAGTGTGTACAGGAAAGAATCTAAATAAACTATACAGACAAAATGGAGAGTGGCTGGAAGTAAGAAAGAAGCCTTATTTTCATTTTAGTGACAGATAATTGATGGGAACCACCCTATTTACCTCTCTACATTGTCAAAACTGCTTATTACTACCTTCGTTTAAGAGCCATGGGCAAGAGATCTTGTTAAGGCTTTCGGAAAATCCTAGTGAATTTTATTGAATGAATCACCTTTATCCATTTGCTTGTTGAATAATTCCAAGAATTAAGAGAGTTTGAGGCAGCATGACCCCCCCCCCCCAATTCAAAAGACATGTTGATTCCCAACAAATAGTGTTTTTCTGTGTGTATGATAATTCTACCTTTTACCAAGGGCGTTGCTGGCACTGGGCACTCCGGGGCACGTGCCCTGAACCTCAGCGCCAGAGCCCTGGATCTCCGGCCCAATCGGCCCAGATATCCAGAGCGCAGCCGCCAGCAGCCACGGCGGCCCCGTCCACCCGCAGCCACATCACTAGCCAGGGATCTGGGGCCCGGCTGCCCGCAGCCGCGTCCCCAGCCAGGGATCTGGAGCCCGGCTGCCTGTGGCCACGGAGGCCCCGTTCCCGGCCGGGGATCCGGGGTCCTGCCGCGGCGGCCCCATCCCCATCCAGGGCCTGGCCTCTGGCGGCCCTGTCCCCAGCCGGGGATGTGGGACCTAGCCGCCAGTGGCGGCACAGCAGCGCCTGGCCCTGTCCCTGGCCCGGGGGGCGTGGACTACATGCTGGAGGCAGGGCTTGGGCCAGTGCCCCGGATCTGTCCCCCACCCAGCGACGCCCCTGTATTTTACTATTGTTTCTACCACGTTCATTGCATTGTAGTTAGGCTCATTGGACTATATTTGCTAGGATATTCTCTGGAACCCTTTTTAAAAATTAGCATTACGTTCTCAATCTTTCAGTCTTTTGGTACAGAGATTGATTTAGAATCATAGAATCATAGGGTTGGAAGGGACCCCACGAGGTCATCTAGTCCAACCCCCTGCCAAAAAAAGCAGGACCACTCCCATTAGATCATCCCAGTCAGTGTTTTGTCCAGCTGGGACTTGAACACCTCCAGAGATGGAGATTCCACCACCTCCCTAGGCAACTTACTCCAATGCTTCACCACTCGCCTAGTAAGGAAGTTTTTCCTAATATCCAGCCTGGACCGCCCCAGCTGTAACTTGAAGCCATTGCTTCTCGTTCTGCCCTCTGTTACTACCGAGAACAGTCGAGCTCCCTCCTCCTTGGAGCAACCCTTCAAGTAGTTGAAGGTTGCTATCAAATCCCCCCTCAGTCTTCTCTTCTGCAAGCTAAATAAGCCTAGTTCCTTCAGTCTTTCTTCATAGGGCTTGTGCTCCAGCCCTTTGATCATTTCGGTTGCCCTCCTCTGGACTCTCTCTAATTTGTCCATGTCCTTTTTGTAGTGGGGAGCCCAAAACTGGACACAGTATTCCAGATGTGGCCTCACTAGTGCAGAATAGAGGGGAATGATCACATCCCTCGATCTGCTGGTAACACTTCTTCTGATGCAGCCCAGTATGCCATTGGCCTTTTTGGCAGCAAGAGCACACTGCTGACTCATATCTAGCTTCCCATCCACCATGACTCCCAGGTCCTTTTCTCCAGCCCTGATATTTAACTGCTCACTCCCCAGCCTGTAGCAGTACATGGGGTTTTTTCGTCCCAAGTGCAGGATTTTACACTTATCCTTGTTGAACCTCATGAGATTCCTCTTGGCCCACTGCTCCAGTTTGTCTAGGTCTCCCTGAATCCTGTCTCTGCCCTCTAGGGTGTCTACTGTTCCCCCCAGTTTGGTATCATCTGCAAACTTACTAAGTGTGCAATCTATCCCATCATCCAGATCATTAATGAAAACATTGAACAGAACTGGCCCCAGGACCGACCCCTGGGGCACACCACTTGTTACTGCCTGCCAACTTGACATGGAGCCATTGATTCCTACACGCTGAAACCGTTGTTCTAGCCAGTTTTCTATCCACCTTACAGTCCACGCATCTAACCCATACTTCCTTAATTTGCCAATGAGAATGCTGTGGGAAACCGTATCAAAAGCCTTGCTAAAGTCAAGGTATATCACATCAACGGCTCTTCCCGCATCCACAAATCCAGTCATCTCATGATAGAAGGCGATGAGGTTGGTCAGGCATGATTTACCCTTGGTAAATC
>ML681964.1:8111918-8172368 GCA_007922195.1 Podocnemis expansa | reverse complement strand
TAAGAATAAGAATAAGAATAAGAATAAGAATAAGAATAAGAATAAGAATAAGAATAAGAGTTCTGCTTCCACTACTGTAGTCCAAAGGAGAGGATTAGTAAAGCTGCCAATTTACAGCACTCATCAGTGTGTATTTTGTGTCCTTGTACATGCCTGGCCTACAAAAAAAGGGACAGTTACTTACCTGTAACTTCTGTTCTTCGAGATGCGCTGCTCACATTCATTCCCCTTAGGTGCACATGTGCTGATATGCCTAGCTGCCAGAAAGCTTTTGCCCTTAGTCTGACCTCCCAGGGGCAGCAGCAACACCCCCTAGCGCGGCCAGTGACTGCCCCTTCCTAGCTGCTGCTGCTCCGCCTCTCCCCTCAGTCCCTTCTTTCTGGTAACTCCGAAGCAGGGAAGGGGGGCGAGTGTGGAATGGATGTTAGCAGCGCATCTCGAAGAACAGAAGTTACAGGTAAGTAACTGTCCTTTTTCTTCTTCGAGCAGCTGCTCACATGCATTCCCCTTAGGTGAATAGGGAGCCTTACCTTGGACGGCGGGAGGAGCTACAAGCTGCCGGTGCAGAGGACGGCTTTGCTAAACGCCGCGTTGCCTCTCGCTTCTTGCACCAGGGCATAGTGGGAGGTGAAAGTGTGGACCAAAGCCCAAGCTGCTGCCCGGCAAATCTCCTGGATGGGAATACAGGCTAAGAAAGCTGCTGATGCTGCTTGAGCTCTAGTTGAGGGCACCTTAACGGGCCCAAGGAGCGGGGTCATGGTGATTCAGTAGCATTCCCTTATGCAGGCGACAATCCAGGACGAGATCATCTGCGACGTCACTGGGCTGCCCTTGAGCCTTTCCACTGTAGCTACAAACAACTGCATTGATTTGTGGAAGGGCCTTGTCCTTTCGATGTAGAAGGCCAAGGCCCTATGAATGTCCAGGGAGTGCCATCTCTTCTGTTCCTCTGAGGCATGCGGTTTGGGAAAGAACACGGGCAGAAAAATGTCCTGGTTTAAGTGGAAGGCTGACACCACCTTCCGGAGGAAGGCCGGGTGCGGCCAAATGCTCACCTTGTCATAGAATCATAAAATCCTAGGGTTGGAAGGGACCTCATAGGTCATCTAGTCCAAACCCCTGCCAGAGGCAGGACCACTCCCACTAAACCATCCCAGTCATGGTTTTGTCCAGCCGGGCCTTAAACACCTCCAAAGATGGAGACTCCACTACCTCCCTAGGCAGCTCATTCCAAGGCTTCACCACTCTCCTAGTAAAATGTTTTTTCTAATATCCAGCCTCAACCTCCCTAACCGTAACTTGAGACCATTGCTCCTCGTTCTGTCCTCTGTTATTACCGAGAACAGTTGAGCTCCATCTTCATTAGAGCATTCCTTCAAGTAGTTGAAGGTTGCTATCAAATCCCCCCTCAATCTTCTCTTCTGCAGACTAAATAAGCCTAATGCTTTCAGTCTTTCCTCATAGGGCTTGTGCTCCAGCCCTTTAATCATTTTGGTTGCCCTCCTCTGAACTCTCTCTAGCATGTCCCTGTCCTTTTTGTAGTGGGGAGCCCAAAACTGAACACAGTATTCTAGATGTGGCCTCACCAGTGCAGAATAGAGGGGAATGATCACATCCCTTGATCTGCTGGTAATACTTTTGATGCAGCCCAGTACGCCATTGGCCTTTTTGGCAGCAAAAGCACACTGCTGACTCATATCTAGCTTCCCATCCACCATGACCCCCAGGTCCTTTTCTACACTGCTGCTACTTAGCTGAATGTTTCCCAGCCTGTAGCAGTGCATGGGGTATTTTGTCCCACATGCAGGATTTTACACTTGTCCTTATTGAACCTCATGAGATTTCTATTGGCCCACTGTTCCAATTTATCTAGGTCTCCCTGAATCCTGTCCTTGCCCTCCAACGTGTCTACTGGTCCCCCCAGCTTGGTGTCATCTGCAAACTTACTGAGAATGCAATCTATTCCATCATCCAGATCATTGATGAAAATGTTGAAAAGAACCGGCCCCAGGACCGACCCCTGGGGCACACCACTCGTGGCTGGCTGCCAGCTAGACATGGAACCATTGATTCCTACATGCTGAAACCATTGATCTAGCCAGTTTTCTATCCACCTTATAGTCCACCTATCCAACCCATACTTCCTTAATTTGCCAATGAGAATGCTGTGGGAAACTGTATCAAAAGCCTTGCTAAAATCAAGGTATATGGCATCAATGGTTCTTCCTGCATCCAGAAAACCAGTCATCTGATCATAGAAGGAGATGAGATTGGTCAGGCATGATTTACCCTTGGTAAATCCATGCTGACTGTTCCTGATCACTTTATTTTCCTCTAAGTGTTTGAGGATGGATTCTTTGAGAATCTGCTCCATAATTTTTCCAGGGATTGAGGTGAGGCTGACTGGTCTGTAATTCCCCAGATCCTCCTTTTTCCCTTTCTTGAAAATAGGCACTACATTTGCTTTTTTCCAATCCTCTGGCACCTCCTCCGTTCTCCATGAGTTTTGAAAGATAACGGCCAGTGGTGCTGCTATCTCATCGGCCAATTCCCTTAGCACTCTTGGATGCAGTTCGTCCAGCCCCATGGACTTGTGCACATCCAGCTTCTTTAAGCAGTCCCTAACCTGACCTTCCGTCACCAAGGGCCTGTCTTCTTCTCTCCTATCTGAGACACCCATGGTAGTGGGCTGGGAGCTGACCCCGCCCGTGAAAACTGAAGCAAAAAACGCATTGACCACTTCAGCTTCTTCCTCATCCTCTGTCACAAGGATGCCTGCCCTATTCAGCAAGGGGCCTACACCATCCCTGATCCTCTTCTTGTTATTAACATACTTGTAGAACCCCTTCTTGTTATCCTTTACATCTCTCGCTAGCCGCAACTCCATTTGCCCTTTGGCCTTTCTGATTTTATCTCTGCAGTCCCTAGCAATATCTTTATATGCCTCCTTGGTCATCTGACCAAGCTTCCACTTCCTGTAAGCTTCCTTTTTATGTTTAAGCTCAGAGCAGAGTTCTCTGCTAAGCCATTCTGGCTGCCTCACATGTTTGTTCTTTCTCCTAATTGGAATGGCAACTTCCTGTGCCCTTAGCAGGGTTTCCTCAAAATATAACCAACTCTCTTGGACTCCTTTCCCCTTCAGATTAGCTTCCCAAAGGATCCTGCCCATCACTTCCCTGAGGGAGCCAAAATCTGTTTTTTTGAAGTCCAGGATTTTTGTTTTGCTTCTTTCCTTCCTTCCTTTAATCAGGATCCTGAACTCAACCATGTCATGGTAACTACTGCCTAGCTTGCCATTTACCTCTACGTCCCTGATCAATTCTTCCCTGTTTGTGAGCAGCAGGTCGAGCGGTGCAAGATTCCTAGTGGGTTCCTCTAGCATTTGTACTAGAAAGTTGTCCCCAACACTCTCTAAAAACTTCCTGGATTGCCCATGCACTGCTGTATTGCCCTCCCAGCAAATGTCAGGGTAATTGAAGTCCCCCATGAGCACCAGGGCCTGTGATCTAGAAGCTAGTTGTCCATAGAACACCTCATCCACCTCCTGCTTCTGGTCTGGTGGTCTACAGCAGACACCCACCACAACATCCCCCTTGTTGCTTTCCCCTCTCAATGTAACCCACAGACTTTCTATTGGCACGCTTCTACTTCCATAATGGAGCTCTGAGCAGTCATAGAGCTTTTTTACATACAACGCTACTCCTCCCCCTCTTCTTCCCTGCCTGTCTTTCCTGAACAGTTTATACCCATCCATGGCAGAGCTCCAGTCATGCACACTATCCCACCACGTCTCCGTTATTCCTATAATATCATAGTTCCTTGTCTGTGCTAGTATTACCAATTCTTCTTGCATATTTCCCAGGTTCCTCGCATTAGTGTACAGGCACCTAAGATACCCAGTCGATTGCCCTACTTTGTCATGTTGATTTCCAAATCTATTACATAAACCTCCTTGCATTTTTTCTTGGAGTTCTCCTCCCCCACTCTCCTCACATATTGGGGCTTCAGTAGAGCACTTAAGACAATTATTTGATTCCCCCCCCATGTTCCAACTACCTTCTCTTTTATTGCTGTTGATACAGTCCCAGCACCCCCCAAGTTCCATCCCTTCCCCCAGATCACCCACATTGTTACTTACCTGTGGGCTTTGGTCTCCTTCCTTGTCCTTGAAGAACACTGTGTACGGTGGTTCAGATAAGAGGCCCCGATTTCCCACACTCTCCTGCCTGACATGATGGCCACCAGGAAGGCTACCTTCTGTGAAAGGACGGTGAGAGGGCACATGGCCATGGGTTTGAAGGGTGGGCCGGAGAGTACATGGAGGACTAGGTTGAGGTCCAACTGGTGGATGGGGGCTTGTGCTCTTGGAAGCAATCTGTCCAGTCCTCTGAGGAAGCGTACCGCCATTGGGTGTGAGAAGACTCGGCCTTCCTCTAAGGGCTGGTGGAAAACAGAAATGGCTGCTAGGTGGACCCTCAGGGAAGATGAGGTCAGGCCCTGATGGCTCAGGGAGCATAGGTAGTCCAGAATTACCTGGATGGGTGCCCCTAGCGGATCCACCCCTTTGGCCCTGGTCCAGCTCACAAACCTCTTCCACTTTGCCTCGTAAGTATGCCGCGTGGATCGCTTCTGGCTACCCAGGAGGATGCGTCTCATGTCTTCCGAGCAGGCCAGTTCCTCAGCAGTCAACCATGGACCTTCCAGGCAGTCAGGTGGAGTGAGGCCAGATTAGGGTGGAAGAGGTGCCCTTTGTCTTGCAACAGCAGATCGGGCCTGTGTGGGAGCCCCCGTGGCAGGGCTACCGACAGTTCAAGCAAGAGGTAAAACCAATGCTGGCGAGGCCATGCCAGGGCAATGAGGATGACTTTCGCCTTGTCCCTCTTCACCTTTAGGAGGACTCTGTGCGGAAACGGAGGGAAGGCATAGAGGAGGCCACTCGACTAGTCCAGCAGGAGCGCGTCCTGTAAGGAGCCCCCTCCATGCCTTTGCAGGAAGAGAAGAATCGGCACTTCCTGTTCTCGCAAGTTGCAAAAAGGTCCACTCGGGGACGACCCCAGTCGTGGAAGATGGATTGAGCCACCGTGGAGTGAAGAGACCACTCGTGTTGCGAACAGAAGTACCTGCTCAGGCGATCCACTTGGCTGTTCCTTGCTCTCAGGCGGTGAGAGGCCACTAAGTGGAAACTGTACCTTATCACCAAATCCCATAGGCGGGTCGCTTCCTGATATGAGGCTGAGGAGCAGGCACCCCCTTGATGGTTCACGTAGTGCATGGCAGTTGTGTTGTCAGTGAGGACGTGAACGAATTAGCCACGCAGATGGTCCGTGAAGACCGTGCAGGTGAGCCTTATTGCCCACAGCTCTTTCACACTGATGTGGAGGGAGACCTCCCCCAGCTCCCAGGTCCCCTGGGTGCTGGAGCCAGAACTCAGGTGGGCCCCCACCCTGCCTCAGAAGCGTCCGACATCAGCGATACTGAGGGGGTTATCGAGCGGAAGAGGATCCCTTCCATCACCTTTCCTGGGCTCCTCCACCACACCAACTGACACAAAACCCGCCTCGGGACCTGCACCACCTTGTCCCAATGATGCCTGTTGGGACAAAAGGCTGACCGGAGCCACAACTGCAGCGGGTGAAGATGGAGGCGGGCGAGGCAGACTATGGGCATGGCTGCCGCCATGTGGCTGAGAAGTCTCATGCATTGTCTGGCTGTGGTGGTTGGGTCCCCTTCGAGTGTGGCAATGGCATCGGCTATGGCCGCGAACCTGGCTGGAGGCAGGGAGGCCTTGGCCTGGACTGAATCCAGGGATGCCCCAATAAACTCTATCCTTTGAGTGGGAGACAAGACTGACTTTTGCTCGTTGATTAGCAGGCCCAGGCGGCTGCACAAAGTGTGGGTTGTGCAGATGGCTGCCCGCAAGCGGCCTTCCATCCTTCCTCTGAGAAGACAGTCATCCAGGTAAGGAAAGATTTGGACCCCTCTCCTTTGCAGGCGGCTGCCACCACCGCCATGCATTTTGTGAAAACTTTTGGGGCCAATGCCAACCCAAACGGAAGGACTGTGAACTGGAAATGTCTGGTGCCCCTGACAAATCTCAGGAACTTCCTGTGACTGGGTATGCTC
The DNA here is from genome assembly GCA_007922195.1 of Podocnemis expansa. NCBI lineage: Eukaryota > Metazoa > Chordata > Testudines > Podocnemididae > Podocnemis > Podocnemis expansa. Next base: position 8,166,245 of record ML681964.1, on the reverse strand, counting down.
GAAATACAGAAGTAGGCATCCTGCAAATCGAGGGCAGCAAACCAATCCCCGGGATCTACCAACGGGATAATGTGATTGAGGGTGACCATCCAGAACTTTACCTTTTTGAGGGACCTGTTTAGGCCTCGAAGGTCCAAGATGGGTCAGAGGCCTCCCTTCGCTTTGGGGATCAGAAAATAGCGGAAGTAGAATCCTTCCCTTTTCTCTCCCTTCGGGACCAGCTCTACAGCACCAAGCCTCAGAAGCTTCCCCACCTTGTCGTTGAGGAGCTGCTCATGCCCCGCGTCCCAAGGGAGGGACTGGAGGCCAGGGGGGCATCTGCAGGGCCTCGCGCAGAACTGCAGGGCACAGCCGTGGAGAACCATCTGCAGTACCCATTGGTCTGTTGTGATCAAGGCCCACTCGCGGAAGAAGGAGAGCCGGTCACGAAAGGGGGGAACAGGAGAGGACCGGGCCAGGTGGAGTAGGCCACCGTCCTTGGTCCTTATGTCGAAAACGCCTCTGCTGGCTGCCAAGACAGCACCTAATTGATCGTAAAAGCCTGGAAGGGGATCCAGGTCGGCTGACCCTAGCCGTTCTCGCCCTCTCTCTGTCGCCGGGTCTGGAGCAGAGGCGGAAAGGCTGACGTGGTTGGAAGGGCTGGCCCCATGACTGTTGTCTGAGTTGGCGACGGGGCTCCTGTGATGAATAAAGGCCCAGGGACCGCAGTGTCATGCGAGAGTCCTTCAGCCCATGTAATGCTTTGTATCTGTCTTTTAGGAGAACAATGAGAGCCCCTCGAACAGGAGATCTTGGATTGACTGCTGCACCAGTGGGGGAAGCCCCGAAACCTGGAGCCAGGCCACCTGGCATAGGCATATGGCTGAGGCAACTGCACGTCCCGCCGAGTTGGCAGCATCCTGGGCAGCCTGCAACATCACCTTTGCCATCAGTGACCCTTCCTCCAGAATAGTGTTGAAATCAGAGCATGTGTCAGGAGGCATAGAGTCTGAAAAGTGTGCCAGGGAGCCCCATAGGTTAAAATTATACCACCCCAGCAGGGCTTGGTGGTTTGCAATCTTGAGCTGCATCGTGGCTGTTGAATAAAGTTTTTTACCCAATGTGTCAAGCGCCATGGCGTCCTTATTCCGCGGTGTCACCACTGGTTTGCCCTGGCGTTCCTTCTGGTTGGCCACCTCCACCACCAGGGAGGAGGGGGTCTGGGTGGGAGTATAAGTATTGGAAGGGACCCACTGGGACAAGCTATTTCTTCTCTGCCTCCTTATGGATGACCGCCGCTGATGCCGGCATCTGCTACACCGTGTTCACAATCTTTTGGACCGCTTCATGCAGGGGCAAGGCCAACCATGAGGTCCCCGAGGAGGAAAGGACATTAAAGAGTGAGTCCGAACTGTCTTTCACCTCCTCCACCTGCAGACCAAGATTTGATGCTAGTCTATGCAGGAGGTCCTGATCCTCTCTAAAATTGTCAGTGGGTGTGGCCAACTCTTGTGGCACCAGTTCGTCTGTGCACACCGACTGCTGGCTAGGCAACTGTGGTGGTGCAATGGTAGGGTCATCCCAACCCCGATTGCCGTGGGCTGAGGGTGCAAGTCCTGGGCGACCTGGTGAGAGAGATGACAGAGAGGGTTAAGCCCCACGATCATACGACCATACATCTTTTTCTGACCAGGCAGAGTGCCCCCTGTACCCGGGTTGGGCAAGCGAAGAGGACTCCTGTCCCGAGTGGGGTCTCCGCGGGAAATGCTGGCAGTCCCTTTGCCAAGCCAGAAAGCGGCCTTGGCATCAGTACTGGGCCCTTTTCTGCCACCTTCTGCAGTGGCGAGGGACTGAGAAAAATGATGATGAGGAGGAGAAAGAGGGTAGCCGTCGTCTTTTCCTCCCTCCAGGTGGGTCCCAGTGCCGCCCTGATGATATGCCCTGCCGCGGGGCATGCCCCAATGATGATGACAATGGGCTAGACCCAGCCTCTGGGTGGCCTGCGCACACCGAGCGCCCATGGTGCTGCCCCCACCGTGCCGATGGTTCCATGGTTGGGGCAGCTGCGCGTTCCACCTGCAGGCGGTCCCACTCAGGGGAGAGCAGAGGCGGTTTCCCCAAAGAAGGTAGCCGGGGTTGTGCCTCCAGCGGGGGCGGGAGTAAAAGCAAGGCCGCCAGGGCCCTTGCCTCCTCATAAGCCTCTGGTGTAGAGGGAGCAGGCACTGGCTCCGCTCTCAAACCACCCGAGGTCAAGGGAGAGTCTGCCCGCTCCGGGCTGCTGCAGTCCTGATCCACACGGGCTTTCACCCGCGGTGACGGTGCTGCCATGTCTAGGCGCGTGGCGGGGGTCCCCCCCGGGCACTTTCTTAGAGTCCGGAGCTGGGGCTAGCACGGCTTCCATAAGTAGGGCTTTCAGCCTGGCATCTCGCTCTTTCTTAGTGTGTGGTTTAAAGGCTCTGCAGAGCTTACACTTGTCCACGCAGTGTGCCTCCCCTAGGCATCGCAGGCATTGGTTGTGGGGGTCGCTCGCGGAGAACGCCCTCGTTCTTTTTTTTTTTGAAAAGTTGTTTGTTTGGGTTTTTTTTAAGTTTTCTGTCTTTTTCGTTGCTACTTACCTAACTAAAGCTACTAAATACTAACTAACTACTACTAATAATGCAGGGCAAGACACGAACAAGCAGACAAGGCAAGCATGTGGAGCACAGCAAACTGGCAACCAACACCTACGGTGGAAAAAAGGAACTGAGGGGGAGGCAGAGCAGCAGCGGCTAGGAAGGGACGGTCGTTGGCCGCACTAGGGGGCGCCGCTGCTGCCCTAGGAGGTCAGACTAAGGGCAAAAGCTTTCCGGCAGCTAGGCATATCAGCATATGCGCACCTAAGAGGAATGCATGTGAGTAGCTGCTCGAAGAAGAAATTTAGCTTTCCTATAGTTTAGCTCAGTGCTATTAACTCTGAAACTCCCTTTTCATTGCTATTACTAAGATGACAGTCATCACACCAGGTCAGGATGAAAGTACATAGTCTGATGGATCAGTCATCAGTAAAGGTATTTCTGACCAGTACTTCTCTTCCTCTTAATAATTTTATATATGGTCCTAAAACCTGAATTAAATTGTTTTAAAAAATACTGCATTTACAGTTCATATCTTATGTGTGTCTATCATCATATCTGGATGTCTTCCATATTACTATTTGCAAGTATCCTCCAACCAATGGATATATTTGGTTTGGATTATATTGTTCCCTACATATCGTCAGAATTTGCTGCTTTCACAAAAATAGCATGCTATTATGAGTGAGACAAACTGCAATTTTGTCAGTGTGATCACTGTTTTCAGTACTAGTCAAACTTATGGAAGTAAAATTTTGTGGAAAAATTAAGAAAAACCGCCAAATATCTTCTCTTGATAACTCTATTTCAAATATGTCTTCAATCTTTATATCTTCATATTTCCCTATATGTGTATGCATATACATAAAGGGAATGTGTTTACATAAAGGGAAATGACCATATAAAGGTTGAGGAAGTTTTGGGTTGAGGACGTGTGTGTGTGTGTAATCAGTTACAACTTTCTAAAGATCAAATATGAAAATGAGACATTTTAACATCCAACATTTCTGATGGAGAGTGAAAAAATCAATGCTGCATAATACAAGATTCATCACAAGAAGCTATGGAATGAAACAATTAAAATCTAGAGCGGTAGCCACGTTAGTCTATTTGAGGGTTCTCAGCCCCTTCACCATCAGAACACAGCTAGAAGGGCTCCCAGCTGTGCATGTGAAACCACCCAGCCACCACTCTCCCCACTGCCGAAGTTCCAGTGGCAGGTAAAGCTAAAATAACCCTGCTCTCCACTCCCCCCCACCCCCAAATCTCCCTCTGATGGGATTTTTTGGTGTTGGAAGGCTTGACTGGCAGCCCCTGCTCCAGTAGAACAGCTGATTCTACAGCAGCTCTAGCAGAGAGCTGCCGCTGCTTCAGCTCTTAAAAGGCCAGAGTTGTAAAATCAGCCTGCCACCGCAGCTCTACTCAGGCTGTCAGTGGCAGGCTGATTTCACGTGACACAAACAACCACTGTGCCATGACACACTTTTGTGTTGCAACACAGTAGTTGAGAACCGCTGGTATATTCCAGCAAAACCAAAACAAGTAGTTCTGTGGCACTTCTAAAGACTAACAAATTTATCTATCTCATTAATTGTTAAAAGTGCCAGAGAACTCCTCCTTTGTTTTGGTTTTAATTAAAATCTCATTAGCAAATGGTTACAATCACTGGTTTTTTCTTTGGCAAGTGTTTTGCTTGATTTGTTTATGGACTGTCACCATATGGTCCTCTAACAGATGCAAATTATGAGTCAGGTAGAGAAACAGCAATGTCAAGAAGAGAATATTTGTTCATAAGTGATTTTGATAACAAAACAAGAATTACATTCAAAAAATGTTTCAAGCATTTAATTTTGTTCTGTCTCAGGATACAACATTTTTTTTTTACATTTCTCATGAAGAATTTTTTCAGATGAGCCAATAGCCAAGTGGTTGATGGCTTTGCCTTAGAGATGAAAGACACAGGTTCAAGTCCTTGCTCTAAAGCAGGGCTTTTGATTAGGGTTTCACTCTACTTTTGACCAGAAATTCCATCCTGAACTTTGAGAAATCTTTCCCATTGAAATTGATGCATTTCTGCAAAATATGTATTTGATTTTGACAAACTGCAATTTTCCAGCAAATTTTTTTTTATTGAAACCCTTAAGACATTGTAGATGGAAAAGATCTAGTCATCTAATCCATCTCTTTGCCATTGAAGAATATCAGAGGACAAAGCTTCTGGTGAAGTAACTACTGTAATTCCTTTCGCTTAATCTGTTTTTAACTGTAACCATTGATAATTCCTTCCACTTCCCTTATGATGTTATTCCTAAGGCTTGATTCTGCAACCCTTTAGACAAAGTAGCAACGTCCTTGAAGTAAAATTAATTTAGATACATATATTTTATCACATGCAGGACCAGATCTTAGATAATTCCTATCCCTCCTGAAGAAAGACAAGTAGATGTTGCTAATTTATTCAAATACTTGTGGGTTCATCATATTTCAGCTTACCATAGTTTTGTTTAGCCAACTATATCCATTTAGCTCTTTTAAACTATCCTTATAATAAATCAGTAATCCTCTCATCCCTGATCATGTGGGTCACTTTTATTCTAATCGCTATTTTATTTTATTTTTTGGTTAATGCAATCAAGGATGTTCAAAGGGGACTAAGAGTTAGGAGTGTGTCCAGAATCGAACACAATAGCACAGGTACAGTCACAGCAGGACTACAGAGACTGCATTCCTTTCCACATGCTGCAGTGTGAAACTTCTGACACAGGCAGTCCCATTTTTGACTGTGGCTTTTTAACTGCCACATCACATTGCAAGATGAAGTCTAATGTGTACCCTTTTATCATCTTTAGGTCTCTTCCAGAACAATAGTTTTCCAGGTTCCAGGTTCCCCCCTCCAAATGAATAGCTGTTCAGAATTATTTTCCTTTTGCATTTTCAAAGAAAGTTTCAATTTTTCTATTCACCACTTAAATGCCACTCAGCTTGGCTTTACAATTTTTTGCTATTTAAATAATCAGTCACAAACAAATTTCAGTGGCGAATCAGCTAATACCAAATTTTAGATTTCAGGCATGGCTGTCTCTTTTGCCGCTGCATCCAACAGACATCCCTATGAACAACATAAAGAACACATGGGGCCCTAAAAGTTATGCAAATTTGCAGGTATTTACTTATTATTCAAATCCACCCATGCTTCATGATATCTTTCATAGAAGAATTTTACAATTGATTTCAAGGTGGCCCAGATTTTGCTCTTCATAATGACAAAGTGTAACTGGTGGACCAATAATTCTTTCCACCATTATTCCCATAGTGAAAAGAAAGAAGTGTATTATTAAACTTTCAAAATCCAAGGTTTAAAATAAAATCAAGAACATGGCATAACAGCAACAGAACATGTCCCAACAGATATGAGGGAAGGGCACTTCAGTGATGTTTTTCATGTGCACATTCTGAAGCACACAGCCAGAGCAGAGCATATAGGTCCTGCTTCTGATAACTTCATAGCTTCACAAGACAGTGTCTGACTTACTAAGTAAAGTTTACCCTCACCATAACTCCACTAAAGACAATTAAGAGAGACAAGGAGAGTATTGGCAGCCACCAAGTTTAAGTAAGTTTCACTTAGGTGCACTCTCCTGGCACTAAAATAGGGCACTCTGCTATATTATATGTCCCCAAAATGAACATTGTTGTAGTTCTTGATAAGCACTAACCAGCAGAATAAACGTGACAATATATTTTTATAGAATGCTTGAGCTATGCTGGACAGAACTGGTACAGGTACTTGTGTTGGGCATTTAACCTCTATTTGTCCTTTACATTATAATAGCTTTTCACATTTTTATCAATAAAAACTGGAGTGAAGGCTGCAAACAAAAAGGGCAAGTTCCTTAGTCACATGCTTTAATCAACATCTAAAATGTCTCATTCTGGGGTGGGGGGGAATTCTTTCCCATTTTTCAGTAGTATATGGAATAATTCCCCCATTTCAATAGTACATGGAGCATGACATTTTCAGTGTCATGTAAGGCATCCATAATGAATGAATCTTCAGAAAGATCCCTTCACTTAGAAATAGCACACAATTACACACTGCACTTCAAATGAGAGAGGAAGGAAGAGAGAATTTTTTTAGAACTTTAAAGTTTTGAACCTATCTGTTGACAGAAATAATTTAAATAATTAACATACAGATTAAAATGTTTTCCTTATCTGCTTCTTGCAGCAGTGTGGTCAGCACCTACAGTCACACAGAGGGAAGTCAGAAAACTTCCAGATTAAAAGATGAGGAGTATGTTCTTGTAAGCAGCAATCTCAGCAGATGGTGGAAAACTCCATATGTTATTGCATTGATTGATTTGCACCTTATCATCTATCTATATCATTGATGTGTTATTTGCACTATGTTGTTCCCCTGAATTCCTTAATTTTGATGCTAAGGAATACAGAGACTATATCTTTATATGCACTGTGCGCCAAATCAATTTCATACATAGCTTATTAATATGATACAAAAAGGGGGAAATGTACCCACTATTATAAAGTTTATGTATCATCAGGAATCAGCTATCCCATTTATAAACTAAGATGTCTGTGAATCAGGAGCAAATTCTCACAATAACTGTGTTGCAGATGCACTTTAAAGGGCATTGCCACAATTTTTTGCCCCTGAAACTCTGATTTTTGCAAGCAGAAAAAACCTAGTAGTGCTGTTTTCATCTTTTCTTTTGCCAATACAGTATACACTTCAATGCTGCTACTCAAATCCTTGATAGGATTTGTCCCCAGATATGTTTGTTTTTTACATATATAAAGGTATCTTCAGGTATAACTATAGCACTAAAAGCAAGGAGGAAGAGCGGTTTCATGTTTTCAAGGAATAAGGGAATACTGAATGAAACAGGTAGCACCACAAAGACATGAAAATTATGATTTATCTTTTTTTTTAAATATACTTCAATTACAAGCTATGTTTCTAATTTGTCTCAATGTCGAAGTTGGGAGGATATTCACTAGCAAAGGTGTTTTAGGCATTCAGCAGCAAGTTAAGAAAGATAGGAACCTAACAGGCACACTGAGTCTAAAGTTGAGTTAGCTGGTAGAGTGTTCCATTGTTTCAATGTTTCTTTATTTATTCTTTGCACAAGCTTCAGATACTAAAAAATCTGAAAACATGCTTAGCCTCTTGCTATATAAAATTTAAAATGCCATCCTAAAATTAAATGGAAATGTGAACATTTTTGTATCCATTAGATAATGGGAATGAACCACAGTGCAACACAGTTTGTCACTGCACTTTTTTCATAGAAAGTAAAAGACACCATGCCTGACTTCTCTTCTATCTACTCTGTCATAAAAAATGAGTAATTCCTTTGAAGTCAATTGAGTTGCACCAATATAAGAGCAATGAAGATGTAACAAGAATCAAAGCCTTTTATTTTAGCTAGAGTAGTCAGGTGTTAAGAACTTGATCCACCACAGTCAGTGAGCTCTCTCTCTCTAGACTGGACGTGCTTCAATACTTAATATCTGTTCATTAGCATATCTCTCTTGGGTGACTAAATTCCAGTTCTGCTTTAATCACCCAGGAAAGATGTAATTCCCTGTGTGATCTCTCCCCTTTGGTGTCCTTCCACACAGCATCTGAGCTACTGTATGTTATCTCTCTCTCTCTCTCTCATCTAATTCCACTATTTCATCTATTGTAGCGCTCGCTCGCTCTCTCTCTCTCTCTCTCTCACACACACACACACACACACACACACACACACACACACACACACACCCTTTACCACTATGCTTGGCAGTGCACAGCCCTTATATCTTTGGGCATTTACAAGGAATACTAGAAATCCTCTCACTGTTCAAAATTAAATTTCTTTATCCTGGTCCAACTACTAATAGAGGTTTGTTTGCAACACCCAGATAAACTAAATTGTAGAGTATATATTTTCTTTTTAATTAATAACAATTTCAATAATATGGTGGTTATGGATGCAGTAAAAGTAACTGAAATGTAAGGGCCCTGTCCTACCAATTTTAATGGTAATATCCCTACCAGATAACTTGAGCGACCCAGGGAATAAATGTTATCACTAATCAAAGGCAGTGATAATGATTAAAACCTTAGGGGCATTTGTTTATTAAACCATAAGCCTATCCAAATTTTTTGAGCTAACACTATAAAAAAGTAATTGCAACAAGAAAATAGAGCTACATGAGAAGTGGTGAAGAAAAACAACTTCTCTCAATGCATACTGCTGATCATGAAAGGTCAGTTTGTTTTTAATCCACCTTCATACATTGGGACAAAAGTTCTTTCCTCCCTGCTCCCTTAGCATGTACTCTGTGTACCAGTGTACCATTCCCTAACATAACACAGGATCTCTCCTCTTGGAACTCCTTACAGCTCTGTTGAGTGGCGGGGAGGAAATGACATGACCATTTCAGATGGCTGGCATCCAGATAGGTATTTGGAGAGAACTGATCCCATACTCACCATAACTGTAATTTTGGACCAAAATAGTAATTTTGCATATCCTGACCATCATAACCATAACAGCCTTTTGGGCAATGTGGCCACAAGATGGGTGGTGAGGAAGTTGTGGGGGAAGAGAAAGAGGAGTTTCCCCCATGTGCAATCCCAATATCACCCTTACATTTGTTATAAAAGCCCTGATTTTGTCATATAACATTTTGCTCAGCAGCAGAACCTGAATCAGAACCACAATTCCTTTGCCTACCCCTATGACCTAAGAGGTAGGTAACCTCATCCAAGCTGTTGTTTCCAGGCATGGCTGGGAGTTAACGTTTGCCTTCAATATTTTTATGGATAGCACATGTAAAGCAAATCACCCATTTCCAAGACTCTATACAAGTTTCAAGTAAAATTCACTGAAAATACAGCGAAATGAGAATACTGTTCCTGTGGCTCTCCTTCCTGCTTAACAGCTTCCTACTGTAGCAGGAAAATGTGGCCCATCTGTTAAATAGGCACTGGAGGCAAATGTCGCCTTGCAGGAACAGAATCGATTTTTTTGGGGTGGGAGTTGGGGACCCATCACATTCTTTGGGAATCTTACAAAATATGATATCGAAAAAACAGGAGTATCGGCCAGCAGGAGTTGCGTACAAAAACATTTTATCTTTTGTTTTAGTATGCAGTGGGAAAAAAATTAACCAGTTATTTTTAGTACTCGTGTGTCACATAACAATGCAATAAGCAGCATTATACAAACTCATTAGCGCAAAGATTAAGGCAACAGAAAGAGATTATCCCATCATTTAATTTAAACAGTGGTAATGGGTTAGTATATTTCTACAGGGATAAGATGCAGCTTCAAAAAGCATAATATTAACAAAGAACTTCAAATATTCTTTGTCAGTCATGATCTATAGTTATAGAATATACCAGTACTTCCAAACAAATCAACAAATGCATTTTAGATTTCATGGATGGTTTATTATCTTCATGTCCCACAAATATGATCATGCATCATAAAAATCTCAGTGCCTTTAATACTCATGTAATAGGAAAACAAGAAAGATCACCTAGATATAGGGCATGCATAGCAGACACCTTACAAACTTTTGTTTATAAAATGCAATATAACTTGTATTTTATAATTAATCATAATTAGAAATCAAGATGTGTTTATAACAATCCCGTTACCTGTCTTACTTCCTTTTCAATCCCTGACTGTGTATGTGTACGCGTGACATATGTCAGCCTTCTTGCATCATTTCTCTCTGAGCCCCATCTGCAAAATGCAAATATTTCCCCTTTTCCATTCTCTCCTTAGGCTGTTTTAGGCTCACTCACATCATTTCCATTACTTGCTCTGCATATCACATTGATAGAAGATATCCTTTGCCTTGTATATATCATTACCAGTATCCCAACTAATCAAAAATGCAGTGATTGCCAACCTTTTCAGTAACAGGAAGCACTTCAATGAGTCAAAGAATTCTACAGCACACCCACTTTTCTCAGTTGAATTGATTGCTCATAAACATCACATTTACTTATCAAAGGAGTTTGCAACATAGTACATACAACAAGCTAAAGACGGATCAAATGAATTAATGTTTCAAGTCCACCAGAAAAAAATACACATCATCTCAATTTTGCCCTTCGGCTACCTGCATTTAGAGTGCTCAAGCTTTAGAATCAAAAGAACAATGCCTTGGTTTTAATTTGTCGATTAATTTTCCCATGTTGTGCGTGTTCTAATTTTGGTTGGATAGAATATTATTTAAGATGAGACAGTGTTTGTTTTACATTGATTGTCACTACCTTGGTGCAAAATTTCACAGCTCACTTGCACAATTCTTGCGGCACACTGGTTGAAAACCACTGATCAACAGTACATTATTACTAAGGTAAATATGGTGCTATTAGAAAAAAAATTACGTATTTTAAATGTGCAGTAACAAGATTATTATATTTTGCACTGTAGACAGCGTTAAAACAAAGAGGGGGGGGAATGTTCTATATTGATCAGTTTGTGCATTACACGTTTTAATGACAGTAAAGCTTCACACTTCATTATAGAAGTCGATCTCCTCCCCGACCTGAATATAAAGTAAAGTGAATTTTTCATAATGTAAGATGTTATGTTTGTGGTGTTTTTCCCCCCCTGAAAATGGTAGACTGATTTTCAAAAGTACTGATGAACCCCAGCTGCCACTGAAAGTAACAGGAGCTGCAAGGGCTCAACACCTTAAAAAAAATCAGGCTACTATTAGTTTCCTTAAACAAATCAGTGCAACAGAAAAGGTAAGAGCTTGAAATCACTTTAAATTAATTGTAATTTACAAATAGGACAGGTCGTCGTGCATACTTGGACCCTCCTCCATGTGTGATACAAAAAGCACTCCTATCTCCAGTGTCTCACTGACTCAGAATCACTCTCACCTTTTTCCCAACTGTGAAACAGGTGAACAGAAATGCTTTTTACCATGTGATCCAATTCACAAGGACCTCAGTAAGTGTTTTTTCATTAACTTCAGTAAGAGTTGGTTTGGGCACTAAATGAAAAATACTAAATTTGGTTTCAGCTGCTCCTATATTAAAGGACTTGTTCTGACACACTTACTCATGATGAGCAGTTACTCACACAACAGATCTATGAGGGTGAGTCCTACTTCTCTAACATTCTGAGCTGCTGTGCCTCAGGTTTGCCTGCCTCAGACTTTGTACAGAGAAACAGGCTTCTACTTCACACACAAATATTCACTCTACTCCTCACCCTGTGAAAATGCATTATTACCATCCTTTCTCACAAGAGGTTCTCTCTGGAGGCCTCTTTCCCAGTATGCTCAGGAACAATCTTTTTGCCCTGGTCTCTTTCTAGATTGACCCAAAGGTATCTCAAGAATCTCCCAGCAGGCCTGCCTTTTAGGCTCGTTCCCTCTCCAACAGACAACTGGTGTGAAAGGGAACCAAGAACAGGCCAATACCCTTTAAAGACATAGTTTATCACCTGACATGGTTCTGTTGAAATAAACGAGTAAGTGTTTGTTGTTCTAGAAGCTCATTCTAAAACAATCGCTTAAATACTTAAATTTCTGAAATATCTAAAAGGGTTTAATACTCTCACAAACATCTCAAGTAAGGTCAAGAATGCAGTACATCAGACTCATCTGAAACAGTTCAGGCTTTAGCTTACTAGAAGAACACAAATTCCTGAACTGTGGTCTTGCATCTTAACAATATTTTTCCATTTTGAAGTGTACCTATTTATTGACATCACGAGGGCAGCATGTGCAAGTTCTATTGCAGGTTCAAGGTTTTGGACAAAAAAAGCAATGAGTGTTGTGGCACTTAAAGACTAACGTTTATTTATCACATGAGCTTCTGTTGGAGAAAACCCCACTTCGTCAGACGTATATTATGACATTAAAAAGCAATTTCATAATTAAGATTTGATGAAGCTTAAAACTCCTTTATTCACACACTGATGGTTGAATTTTGTCTTTGCTCTTAACCTGGTAGTATCAGAGCACAACTAAATTTCACATAATATTTGTTTAATAAAGTATTTGCTAACATTAGCAGAAAAAATACAAAACAATTATCCATTTTAACATTTTAATGTTGTTTCAGATCCCAGAAACCATTAGACTAGAGTCACTCCAACTCCTACATTGTGAGACAATATTCTCAGACCTGGGGCTCCTTTAAATTTTACATGGCAAAGAAAAAAGTTGTTCACCAAACTTGTATCTTGATTAGGCATGGAAACAGTAATTGAATCAACTGTCCAATTTAACCAACAGTTTCCATCCTTCAATGCTTCCTACTGAATCTTCCTATCCTATAGTCCTCAATTACAATATTCAGTTCTGGACACAGGATCTCAAAGGATTATAGAAAATCTAGTGAACAGTCACAAAAAAAAGAAAGACTGAAAAAAAATGGGTTTGTTTAGTCTGAAGAAGAGAAGCCCGAGGAGGGACAAGGTAACAGTTTTCAAGTTCATAAAAGATCATTATAAGAATGAGGAAAAAAAGTTGCTCTCAGCCTCTGAGGAGGGAGAAGAAGCAAAAGGCTTAAACTGCAGCACAGGTAGTTTAGGCTGAATATTACAAAAGACTCCCTAACTGTCAGGGTTCCCTAACTAGAAGAAATTACCTAGGCCAGGCAAGTAATGGATCATTAGAGATTTTTAAGAGCAGGGTAGACAAACACCTGTCAGGGATGGGCTCAATGCTGGGCTCTGCAGTAAGTGCACAGGACTGGACTAGATGACCTCTCACAGTCACTTGTTTTCCTATGATTTCTCTCCTTCATAATATTTGACTCCACATTCTTCTTTGCCTGCTTCTCATCCACATTGTCTCAAATGACTTAAACCACCACCACAGGAGTTCACTGCACAGACTAGTCAAGAAGCATGCAATTTTTTATTTCAGAAGTATGAAGGATTGGAGCAGGATAAAAGGCTCATGGATTTCCTAGCCCTGCTACTCACACCTCTTCATTCTCACAACCTAACCAAATTTGATTTCCTAATTCTGCATCTCTTATCCACTTATCCTATCTACATCTTCTATCCAGTTTCTACAGTTATTTACTTGGACATTTCATTTAAACAAACTCAGACATGAATAATCTTTTCTCTAGAGGAAAAATGAAGGAAAAGGCTCATAAGACCAGGGAGCTGGACTGGCTGTGGGATCAAAGAATTAGACAAGGCGAGTGACACATCCAAGGAGTCAGAAAGCAGACCCACTGCCCAGGCCTGCTCACCAGATGCACTGGGCACAATGGCTCCACACATGCTTCTCTCCATCCCACAAACCTGTTCCAGTAATGAAATATTAAAATGTCTTAACATTAAAAATGAGAGATAAGAGATCATACAAGAGTCAGTGAGTGGGTTGAGGGAAGGGTTATGCAGGTAACCAAGGTATATTGGATCATTGAGGCAATGACAATTCAAGGGAGAGGGCCTGAAAGGGAAGTTTGGAGGACTCAGAGGAGGGAGGCATTAAGGATTGATGGAAGAATGAATCTAGGAAGAACACTGGTAGACTGAACCTGATGAAGAGGCCCACAGAAACTGGGGCAACAAGGGGACAATAATATCATACTATATGAAAGACCCAATCCAAAAAATTAATTCATAAAGAGTTAAGCTTGCTCAAGTTCATTTCCTAACAATGTAATGAAGAACCTTAGTAATTCAGGTAGCACTGTTTTCAACAATCTTGATTCTCACCTTACTACCTAAGTATCATAGTACCCATGCATATTAGCAGATACCTCTGCTTTACAGTAAATCACCCTTACAAATTCTAGAATGTAACAAATTCATTATACACGTGTATAAACTGAACAAAAGCCTCTGCTACCATCTTGTGTTCTGGATTTGCTGACAGAATGTCACACCACTGTCTCTGCTCTGGATCACTATGCTCCTTGCTAGTGGAAACTAAAGCAACATATTAGATCCTCTGTTGGTGAAGTTTATCACCACCTCTTCTGAGGAGGGCAGAGCGCCAAGCACTCAAGGAATCATGTGTATGGCCTTTGTTAAAGAAGTCATCAGTCAACACTGACCATCTGGCCAACTACAGATGTGTTTCTTGTATTCCTTGTTAGTTAGGATTATAAAGGTGGGTTTTCTTCTTCTTCAAACTGGACTCACTCAGAGGTCACATGGTTTTTCTATTATTGTTAATAGCCTGGCATTCCCAACCTCAAATCTTGCTTCTGGCTTTGTAATAAGATAAGGAAAACCAAACCCAGTCCAGTAACTGCTGTAGATCCTGGTTTGGCCAAGGTAGTCCCAGGTCTAAAAACCATTACTGGAAAAGCATGTTCTTGTCGAAGGTCCAAAAACTGGTTGAAAGGCATCTACAAAGCCACCCTTTCCTTGACATGCTGGCGGCCTCTTTCATACACGAGTTCACAGCTCCACACCTTTGCTGAGTTCAACACAGCTCTACAAGCAGCTGGTGGGGTGGGAAGCTGGCAGCCTGCAAGTGAGAATGGAATCTGGCATAGTATCAGGGAGGGAGCAGCTGATATGATCTCCCGGTAATTTAAAGGGAAAGAGTTTGAATGTGCTTTTTGCCCACATTTGCAAAATTAGTATGTGTTGGGAAGGTATAGAAAAGCACAAAATGAAGCAAAAAGAAGGCAGATCCAATATCTACATGCAATCTGTTGCAGATTAACTAGGATCTCATTGACCCTCTCAAAATTAGTAGACACTCTTTACAGAGTATTTACAGCTTCTCAGCAAGAAATTCAGTCTATTCAATACAGGATACTCATCTTTTTATTTAACTTCCTCTTCTAAAGCAAATTTATTCCTGATGAACAAGGCAAGAAAAATTCCACTCCCATCCAGGCTAGCTCCTTATGCTTTTCTAGACATTGTACAAGGACTAGAAAACAGTACAGAAATGGTACTCAAAGAGAAGGACAGGCTTGAGAGTTTAAAAAATCTGATGTCATTTGGTAACTGCTGGCATTTAAGACCTCAAGTCTGACATTCCTCTTGCAACACTGTTTAACAGTGGCATGAGGAACAACAGCATTATAAAGGAAGAATCTGTCATACTAATAACAGTACCTTCCCTACAGGTGGATTTCCACCCCACCGTTCTCAATGGAAAAGTCTCATTGACTTCAGTGGGGCCAATATTTAACAAGAGAACACAACTTATTTAGCATTTCATCCACTTTCTTGCATCTCACCCCAACAGCCCTTGGTATCTATCCATATGCTTCCTCTGACTGAAGCAACCAGTGATAACTGTCTACCTGAGCTTTTCATAAGATAGGTTTCATGCTCCTTCATGGTTAGAGAATATATATGAATCTGTATTCTAGCTGGTTGTTCTGGAATGTACAACTGAGAGTATATTTTATATGAACTCTGCTATCAAGATAATGATAAAACCAAGTATCAGGACATTAGCAAGAGAGGGAGTACTGAGACTGCTGAAGTGGAACCTTGATCTGAGGGGGAGGTGCTGTCCACAAACAGGGACTGCAAAGCAACTCCTGAGAGAGTGCTAGAACTCTAGATTTGGGCAAATGAATTCTGAGTCAACTAGCAGTTAAGAAAGAAATTATTTTCAGTGAATAGAAAATCTGGGTGGGAATTTTGTGTTGAACCAAATGTTTAATTCAACCCAATGCGAAATTAAATACTTTAATTTCTGACCATTTTTAATTTTCTTAAAATAAAAGCAAAGGAATTTTAGAAATCAAGGGGGAATAGAGGGAGGTGGTGGAGGTGATACCTCCCTCATACTCAATAATGCAGTAGTTAGGGCACACACATGGAATGTAAGAGACTTATTATTTTTGAATCCCAACTCCAGAACAGGAACTTTCATCCAGGTCTATTCCATCCCAGATGAAAGACCTAACCAGCAGCCTGTAGAATATTTTGAGGTATGAAACATATCCTAAAGTGGCCAATAACTGGGAGGTTAGGCACTATCAATTGAAACAAAATACTGAACATCCCCAAAACATCTACATTTCCTTTTGGTCTCTTGAAATGATCTCAAATACTTGGTTTTGACTCATTTCAACATCAAAGTGTACATTTTCAGTCAGGGATAGTGTGCATGTTTGGAATATACCATTCTACAGCAAACACGCCACCAAAGCACTCATATTTTTAACAGATGCTCTACATCTGTAGTACAATGAAATCAATACGAGCATAAACGTAGTTGTGTTCCTGTGAATTACTGCAATAAAATCTTGCCTATGGATCTTATACCTAGAAGTCTAAACAGTACTGGCATAAAGGAAGTTAGAACTTGGCTGTTGGCTTAAACAAAACTATTCCAGTGTACACAACAATTGAATTTTATCTCCAAAAATGTAATAACCAGTTAGAAGAATTAGGTGACCAGAGAACAGTCAGTCTCCAGTGTTTGTTTTCTAGACTACAAACATTATCTCAACCATATTTAATGAGAAAGTTGAGAGCCAAGAGACCTGTGGGTTTATGCAGTTCATTGACCCAATGATTAGTTGTAAAGATAATATGAGAATTTAGTAACTCTTTTTACTTGATTTTAAAAAAAGGACAATTAACTATAAAACAGGTTTTGAAATAGCCTGATGCACAATAGATTAGAGTCTTTTTAATTCATTTGTAAAACATTATTTTGTAAGAGGAACTGGCCATTGATCTTGCATACCATATTTTAAAATAAATACAAATATGATAAATTAAAAAGGAATAAAAACATGCATGAACATCTGGTGTTTGAATATTAACTCCAGAAATACTGTCATTATTTTAGAAAATACTGTATCATGACATATATAAGATCTAACTAAACAGTCTTCTCATGTGCAACTGCAGGGTCTTCTCCCATTTTCAGTTTCCTGGAATTCTGCATCCTAAAACAGCAATCTTCTTCATGGTCTTTCAGAAGAAAGAATTGTTTTTATAAATTTGTCACTGTCACAGAAAGCAGGTTATTCTGGTCTTCCTTCCAATGAACACATAAATTGTAGACCTACTTGTTAACATATCATTTATTATTGGGATTGTAATTACCAAAAATGTCTCCCTTTCCTCATTTCTGTCATCATTTACAATATCATTCCTAATTGTATTTACATATGCCACCAAGATATTTTGCTATGGTAATGCTGAGAACTGGGGGTGCCTTTTTTTTATTCCATGCAAAATACACACTTTTGTGGAAGGGTTTAACATACAAATACCTCCAAGTTGTAAAATGTGTCAAAGCCTTCACATTTTACTCATAATAAAATGACATTAACAAGAAAGTCAGCAGATGAGATAATTTGCCCCTCACTGGATTAAAAAAAATAATAATGGGTAGAAGAAAAAAACAACATTTTACTGCCTGCCATAGCCTATCACTTTAATGAATGGAATTCTCTTTCCATAAATTATTTCCACCTAAAAGTAGAATTATCTAAGTGACAGAATGTATACTCATGAGAAGACACAAGGGATCAATTTATTGTTATCCTTGATTATATTGTTGACTCTCTGCTACCTTTGCAGCTGCTGCTGTCTTTGCTTTAATATAGCTGTTTTACACTGAAAACAGTGTATTAAAGCAGTATACCAAATAGAAAGAGAAAAACAAGTTTTCATCCTGTTTAATACTAAAGTATGTTATGTACCAAGCCACTGATGCTACTATAATAAATGAGCTAATAATTTAAAGCCAATATATTATCTGGGTTTATCTGTTATCTAAAATAACTCCCAGTCTTACTTTATAAGTAGGAGAGTTCTTTAACAACTGTTGCTGTCATGCAACACTACTTCAATTAAAGAAAAAACAATGCCACCTAGGAAAAAAAAAAAGCCTAACAACTAACAAACAATAGCTAACATGTGGAACAACATGCCAGACACTGAAGGGCAGGAAGTAAAATATTCTGTTCTTCAAAATGTAATCCTTTAATTTCAGCAACCACCATTACAAATGATGTAACTGGTATTTCTGACCAGTTTTATAACCTCAGCAATCCCCGTATGAAATGAAAAGGAGTGAAGATTAAGGGAAGGAAAAGAGTTCAGCCACCAGCTTCTCACTTGACTAACACATTATTTGCCTCCCTAAACAAAAGAAAGAGATATGAAGGGAATTGTTTCAGGTACCCTTATATCTGAATAAACAGTCTGCAACAATAGGGCTCTGCTGTGAGGAAACAATACAGCAAACAGGAAAAATGGCAATAATCAGAGTCCATGCGTATCATAGATATGCAAACCATCATGCAACGCAGGTTGCAGAAAACACATCCAGCGGCATTAAAACCACTCACATGAGTTGGTGCTAATTGAAAGCCTATCAGAAGGGGTGGGGGGTGTTATAAAATTATGATTCTTGCTGCACAGATAATTCTTTTGCTCTCTATTTCCAACAAGGCAGATATGCAAGCCATTTAAGCATTTTTCTATTTATTGATGAAGAATTTTAATGTGATACTTTGGATGTTTCTAACTGTTAGCCAATTATTAAGAAATTTTAATGTATACAGAACTACTACAATGTCCCTCACAATGTCGCAAGATATTCTGCACATCCATTTTTTTCTGAAAGGGGAAGTATGATTAGGGCACTAGACAAGAATAAGAGTCTTGTTACAATGGTTTCATTTACTTTTTTTCTTTGCTGAATCTTCATCAGGCATGTCAGGCAGTTGCACACAATTCACTATTAAAAATTATCCTCATTAAAAGATCATTCTAAAATCCTTATTGATGGCTATCTGGAAATGACTGATGGGTTCTTCAGCTCCAACCATATTAAAGAAATGACAACAGAACACACTATGTATCATCAGTAGATTAGACTGTAAGTAGATAAGGATGACTTTCTAATCCATATGGGTAGATTTATGTCACTGACTTGATAGCATGAGATGTCAGCCCTGCAAATACTCCATTATTTATTCTTTAATAATTCGACACTACAAAGATTAGTCCATGGACGAAATGTTAAATTGCTTTTAAAGTCCTGGATGCTTCTTACTGTTAATTTATTTTTCCATTTTAAAGAAATATCTTTTTTCCCTGCCCCACAAATTTCCTTTGCCATGTTTCTTCTGTTTACTGCCATTGTTTTCTTGCTATTCACTATATGTGATAATATGTGGACTCTGATGATATTTTACAAGGTTCACAGGCTATGGTACAGCAGACTTTTCTCCAAAGTCTTCCCACTGCTGCTATTGCTAGTTAAGCTGCCCTACTGGTAAGAATACTAGTCCAAAGGCCCAGCTGTGTTAGTCTAGTTCAGTAAAACAAACAAACAAGGAGTCCTATGGCACTTAAAGACTAACAAATGTATTTATTGCATGAGCTTTTGTGGGAGAAAATCCACTAAGTGGGATTTTCTCCCATGAAAGCTCATGCAATAAATACATTTGTTAGTCTTTAAGTGCCACAAGACTCCTTGTTTGTTTGTTTCAGTCTAACCAGGGCTTCCATTTCCAAAGGATTTTAAGAAGGCCATTGTGATGGACTCGCAGTACTCACTGCCACACTGGCAGCTCCTGCTGGTGATCTGGGGAACAGCTCAAGCAGACATCCACAGCTGTGAGTGTGCTTCACCACACTTCCTCAGGGTTCACCAGTAGTCTTCCTTGCTGCCATTGTGATTCCCATGTCCTCTGCCTGAGCTGGTCCTCTGTCCAACCAACAATCCATGCCCACCACACACCCGATTTCTGAGGTATTCCTCAGTCCTGGTTCCACCATTCACTTCAGGGGCCATTGCAGTCTACCACTACTTCAAAGGCAGTCTGGGAGAGGTGGGGAGGAACCCAGCCCTTGCACTGCTCCAGTTCCCAGCCTAGGAACCCTACATGTGGCCAGCTTTCATTGTTTCTAGTCCAACTCCTCAACGGATTTCCCCATGGCCACATCCCCAGTACCTCTTCCACTCTTGTATGAGGGCATTTGCTCTGCTGAGCTACAGCAGTCAGCCCCTGCTCAGTCCCGAGTACTACCTGCTTCCATCGGCAGGGCAGGCAGCCTTCCCTCCCTGAGCTCCTGAGATCGTCACTGCTCTGCTCCGCTTGGCAGCTCCCTTTTATACTGAGCTACCAAGCCCTGATTGGCTATCCTGCTTCCCCAAAAGCCCTAACCTCTTGCCAGTCAGTGCACTACAGAGGCATTTAATTTAGCTCAAAACAGACCTGGGTGATATGGTGACTACAGGCCAGCTGCTGACAATTTGTCTAAACTCATGCCTTTTCTTCCACCAATGGCGATGAAACAGTTGTAACCATGGTGGGAAGTTTCAGGAAAAATTATCACTTAGCACAGAGAAGGCCACTCAAGTTTGACTGTTTGGCACTCTGAAAATGTACAGAAACTACTGGAAGTCAGTTTGTTTCATAATGAAGAATGAATTCATGTGACCCTTAAAAGCAGAGCTCTTTGAAATATTCACAATGGAAACACTCAAAATTGTAGAGGTGTCATGTTTTGCTTTTAGAGAAACCTTCAGCTTTGTGAAAATAGGTTCATTTTTGCGGGGTTTTTCTACTTGCAGATAGGTCCATTATTTCAAAAAATATTCCTGTTTTCTCTTATTGCTCTATGTTTAACAAATACTGAAAAATTTCATTTTCACATAATTTCATATGCCTCTACTTCCACTCCCATCCTTACCTTCTTTCCTCTGGTTAGATTCCATGTTCTTCAAGACTGGAATTACCTCTTGCTATGTAACTATACAGTTCCAAGCACATGGGCCCCAGATCTTATAGGGAGCCCCAGAGGCTGCTTTAATGTAAATGGGTATGTCTACACAGCACTTTTATTTTGAAATAACACTGGCTATTTCGAAATAAAAGATATTTGGTCCACATGACATTTTCTTATTTTGAAAGGACAGATCCCATCCTTTCGAAATAAGAACTGCTGTTTCGAAACAGGTTAAACCCCGATTGTTTCAAAACGGCTGTTATTTTGAAATGGTTATTTTGAAATAAGGCCATTTGGACATGTTGTTTCGAAACAACACCATTATTTCAAAACACTGTTTCGAAACAACATGTCCAAACAGCTTTATTTCAAAATAACCATTTTGAAATAACAGCCATGTCAATAGCAGGCTATCCCTTAATTCGAATTAACATTTTATTAATTCGAATTAACTTATTTTGAAATAAGGACTCATTTCGAAATCCTTATTTCAAAATAACTATATTTGTGCAGACATAGCCAATGTTTCAAAAACCCCTTCTACCGCTTTACGAAAATTTCACAAAAGCAAAATTTAGGGGCCAGCAATTGGTTTGCCAGGAAATATGAGTTTTCCCCATGATATTTCTTTAAAAATCTTTCTTTTAATAGCCCTGTTTCTAATGTTGAAAGCCTCTGTTCCTTTTATTTTTATACATTTACTACCACACACACTGAATTCATACCACTGAAATACTCACACAAACGACAAATATTTAAATCACTCTCTTTAAAACTGAATCAGTATTTCCAAGCTGCTGCTAGAAGGTCATAACTCAGAAAGAAAGCTGAGTTGCATTTATGTTTCATGGTTGCCCTGTGGCTCCTTACTACTACAGTGACAGATGGGCCACAAGACACGCAGATATGCTCCACGGAAAAGACCCCTGTAAGCTGCAGAGCTATCATAGTGCATATTGAGGCAGGATGAAGACTGGACTGCCAATGTGAAGGGTCACCACCATAGGGACACAAGTCAAGAAAGTCCTCAGAGTTCCAGTATCCAGACTTAGGCATGAAAGGACTCCCAAACATCATCGAGTAAGAGAGGTACAATACTTCCCCTTTTTTCCCTTGGGCAACCCTGGCGCTAGCACAGGAAATGACTCTCTTATTGGAATCCAGTTTACCTGTCTTAAAGTCATACCGTGCCTGATGATGATGACGACAAACAATAAAAACTGAGCAGAAAAGAATTAACAGGAATTTCAGGCTCTTTTGGTATTGTTGGTTTGTATTTTAGAATCATTTCAAAATAGTGATATTCCTATCAACTCAAATTACAATTTAATTTTTTCCTTCTCCTTTTGTTTCCTTCCTTTACTTGACATCAAAGAGTATAGTTATTTCCTTTATATTAATGTTTACTTCAGTGCCACAAAGAACAATTAAAATTCCTTCCTAAATTAGCTAATCAATATTTTGTTTTCTTTTATCATCTTCATACCAAAGTCACACTTGTTCCTTGCCATTTATCAAGGCAAATACAAATGCAATTTATCAAGGCAAAATAACAGGTAGGCTTTTCAGAAAATTTGAATTCTTTAAAAATAATTCAGTATTAGCCATTAAAATATACCCTAGAGATGGCTACATGAGCTGGGGTTTTCATTTTTTCCCCTGTTGCATAATATTATTATTTGTTTATTTTCTTGATCTTGCCTAATACTAATGAAATAAAGAACAACTTAGCACTCTTCCTATCTCATTTTCAATGTCTATGTCTACACATCAATTTTTAGTTCACAGTTTAATGTATTTAATTAAAGGATTTCAATGTGCTTTATAAACTTTAGTTTAGCCCGGGCCAGTGAAGTGGACAAATAACACAATGCCAATTTTATAAATGTGAAAATTGGGGTACACAGAAGCAGTGAATTACTTCCCTATAACCAAAGATGAAACAACAGTACAGTCAAGAATAAAATCCAAGAATCCACTCGGGTGTACTGGATACTCAACTACTTGAAACTACTACTTCCAGCTACAAATGGTTAACACAGTAAATAATTTTGGGTCATGTATATACATTATATAGTCTTACCTAAACAAGAGTCTCTCCAATTTTTCAGGTGAAATCAATCCAAATGGGGGCTTGAGAAGGAAGAACCAAATTTGATTTATAGACTAAGTTCTGCATAACTACCAGAGACAACTTACACAGTTGCAATACATATAGACACTAATCCATAAAATTTTTAAAACTTTTGATATTTTTCACCTGAGATATAGTCCCAAAACACAAATTTTGTTATTGATTTTGCCATAAGAAAAGAGGAAGGGAACATGCTTTTGATTTTGTAAATATCTGATAAATGCTTTCAGCCTCTGATCACTTATTGAAAAGATTTGTATACCACTGAGGACTGCTCAATGCAAAATAGCTGTGTATCTATAATGATATATTACATTTGCCATCTCATTTTTCCCCTTCATAGTTTTGGATTTTCAAGAGGGACTTGATCATCTTTGAATAAATCAGTAAATGGTCAAAGGGTTTTACCTCCATTGGCAGCCACCTGAGTTTGTTTGGGACCAGCTGTCGAAAAATAGAGAAGTCTTCCCTGTCAGTAAACTAAGTTCCCAAACTGTGAGAAACAGTGAGTTGTGCAGTTTGTTTGATAGAATCTGCTAGCATCTCCTAGGTTATTTCTGTGCTTAATTTTCCCATCAATTTTTTTCTCAACTGAAATTAGGTCTCTTTAGGGTGTGCCTATACATTTTTATACAAATGCCCACTATGGACCAGATTTTCAAAAACATTTAGCATGCAGCAGCTCCTATTTTTCTAACTAATTCACATGGAAAATGTGGGGATGTTTAACTGTCTTTGGCTTGGACATAAATTTTGAACACAGCTTTGTCAAGTTAATCTCCAATCAATTTGCCTTGGGAGTGTTTTGATGTCAACACAAGTTATTGTCTGGAAGACAGTTTTCCAAGGTATTAGCCATAGGTGTCATCTAACATACCTCATTATTAGATACCATAGATCTAGCTGCAAAATGGAGACAGCTTGGAATGAATCGGACACTAAAATGTCTCAGGATGAAGGGAAGAAATATCTTCTGAAAAGAGATTTTAGATTTTTTATCTGTGAAGAAGTAATTGGGGTCACGAGGCAAGAATTTCTTTAACTACAAAACCAGATGGAGCCAAGGTTAGAGCCTCTGAGAAATCTTGCTCCTTTTTAGGGAAGACGGCATTCTTTTGTCTGCTGGTACTTTCTCAAGGAAGCCTTTTTCAGATGGATGACTGTGTTCCAGATTAGTAAAAGCCAAGGCTATCTCCCCTTTAAAAACCACAGAGCTGGATTTGTTCTTTTGGACAGCACAGAACTACTGAATTGATTTACAACAGAACCTCAGATTTATGAACACTTTGCAAACAGATGTTGTTTGTAACTCTGAACAAAATACTAAATATGCATAACTTGGAACAAAAAAATTGTTTTTTGGGGGGGCTCTGCTGCCCAATGGTGTACTTGCAGTTCCAAATCAGATGTGTGGTTGACCAGTCAGTTTGTAGCACTGGTGTTTGTAACTCAGATTCTATATACGGAGATACTTCCAGTCTGTTTCATGGGACTAGAGCTGTGTAAATACCTGATTTTCTAGTTTGCTGTCAGTTCCAAAACACTGAAAAATATTCTGTATTAGACTAACCCCAAATAAGTTGTTTTCAAAATTTTTGGCAAAATGAAAACATTTATTTCAGGTTAAGCTAGAGGTTTCATTTAAAATTAAATGTTTTATTTTACTGTCTAGCTTTGAAGTTTCGAAATAAAATTAATTATACAAGAGATATGTGTTTATTAATTATTATTATTATTCACATACCAAAGCTCCACAGAGACTGAAAAGCCATTGAGACGATCAATAAGCCTGAATCTGAGAGCAGAGGGAAGCCCACTTCTGAAAAGTGTGATAGACTATTTTGAAATATCACTCTGTGCAGTAGAGTTCACAATTTGCACACCTAAAACATCACATTTGTTTACCTGGAAAGCAACATGCCCTTCAGAAGCACTTCAGTGTGAACATTTTTGCTAATACGCATTTTAAACCGGCAGATGTTTACATGTATTTACCACATCATGTGTTGTTTCCACTCCCCTCTCCTGAAATCCTGAGTGTAAAATTCTCGACAGATCATCCCAGTACATTACTACAGAATCCTAAGAAGACTGGAGTGAAAAATTTGCCTCAGGCTTGTCAGAATACATTCTCTGAATAAAATCACCAGGGATTTTAGTCTGAAATGATCATTTCTGAAATGCACTTTTCTGCCCTTAATTCAATGCTACTTTGCTATTTATTCTCCTCATTGAATACTCTCCTCAAATATTATCATTGTTTTTTATTTTAACATGCAAAACTACAGTTAGGATAAACATTGGTTTTCTTGCAATGCATTTATGTGAAACCTAAAGAAAAGTTCTAAATTCTGCTATCAATGTGCAGGGCACTTAGACAAATCAAGAAATTCCCTACTATTCAGAGGATGGTTATGAACAGAGGTAAGAATAACCCTATAATCTATACTGATATGGGAAATTACATTTCAATGTGACGAACCTTAGAAAGTGATTAATGAGGGCAGTAAAAATATGAGCTAAGATTAGCTCGCTGAAATCTTCAGTACACAATGAACCACCTAGTCACACACTTCTAGTAGAAAACATTTTACTCTCTCTATGGTCTGCTTGCTGAGAACAAGGGCTATTCTAAGATGTCCCACAATGACCTCCAACAATAATCCTTAATGGTTATACAGTATGACAATTGTAGTTCACTTACGGAAACTAAAAACTCTTTCAGACTTATGAAATTTTGTTTTAACATATACACAATAGCAAAATCAGATTTTTTTTCTTTTAACATAATCCAAATACCTGAAATCAAAGCTACCTGCCAAAGTCAATCCAAATGTTCTTAAGTGGACATACACTCTATACAAAATGAACACCATTTCCCAATTTAAACTGGCTTCCTAAGAATTGTCTGAAAAGCACTGATGCTGCTTCAATATGACCAGGCATTTCCTTCTAATTTATATTAAGGAAAGTGATGTTTACATTTCTTCATCTGCCAAAGTCTTTGTGATACAAGATCTCATTTCATCATGTTTTCTGAATTAGAGAATTATCTGTCCCCATTGGGGCCTCTTGTGTGGAATAACAATGTCAGCATGAACTCTGTACTGAATTTCAGCTTTCTGGTCATGTTATCACAAATTGCTTTGAGTACCCAGGCTGCAGAAATAGTGAATGACAAATCAAATAAGCCACAAGGGAGGAAAAAAAGAAAGCTTTAATACCTTCTTGCCTGTCAACTGGTTATTATAAGATGATGACAAACAGCATTGCACCAGTAACTTTTTTAGGTATCTGAACCTTGCTTTATAGCTGACTAACTTGGATCATATCAAAAAAGTCAGAGCACTGCTATAAGAGCGAGTCAGTCGCAACTACAGCCAAATTAGAAAAAACAGAACTATCACCATTATCTGTGAAGAACCAAACTTGGTGGGGAATCGAGGATATTAAAAAATACAAGTACAGGATATTACCATGAATATACAAAGCATGGGAACCACGTTCATTTTGGTTGCATTGATTTACTCTGTTATTACATTCTAAAAGTCATTTTAAAAGAGACAAAGTTGTATCCCAAAAGCAGGCAACTCCCTGCTTTTCTAGTCTCCTCACTGTCTCCCTTACTCTGTTTCACACATTAAGAAGCAAAACTGATCTGTAAATTATAGTATTACATGTATTCTGCCTTTCAGAAATTTTGCCTACATGTGGATTCCATTAGAACCAGGAAACACACTGTCATTTAAAGCTACAAAATATTTTGCATTCAATTTTTCTTTGTAATTATCAGGAGGTCTCTATAATGTTTGCGGAATCTTGGCTCCCTCCAGTGGTTAAATTAACATCCATAAATTTGAACAACTCTTCTTCCAAAATTGTGTAGCCTAATCAACAGTGTCAAGCATCTATTTGCAAGGTTGCAAGTTCAAGCCCCCTTAGAAGTCTTTTTTTTTTTTTGAAAATCCTACACACACATTTGCTTAGTGAGACCTGCGTAGCCACTGTCTTTAACCTGTCAATTACATTTATTATACAAAAACTTCTTGCATCTGAATGAAACATTTTAACAAAAAGCTAATAATGTTCTACTTGCAGCTAGGACAAGCAAAGCATGGAATATACTTTTTTTTATATCAGCAGCCCAATATAGTCCCCTTATTCCCAACCCAGACTGTGTTTCTGTGGCTGCCTTAAAACAAAACAAAACAAACAACAACAAAAAATATCGCACTACAACCAATGTGATTTCAAGACATACCAAATACATTTGGTAGCACAGGCAAGTATGCAATTGGCAGATGTACTTGGTTTATCTGGTAGAACACATTCACTTATTTAATTTATTAGGCCAGTGTAACTGTTTCTGTTACACCTACAGCACTATGAGAACTCACTATGGTGACAAACAAATATTTTTGACTTTGCCTGATTACAGACATGCTCTAGTTTGGTGGATGGCTGCTAATTGTCACAGATGGCTTCAACTGCTGTTAGTTTTTCACAATGCATATGGAAATCTATCTACTTCCCTTTCCCTCACTCCACCTCACTTTCACACGCTGAAAGGCAGGGGTGATTCTGGAGGGGGCCAGAATGTGAGGCACATGCACCCCCCACAAGTGGCCCCAATACGGCCATGCATGGGGCCGGATCTGGCTGTGAGCCTCCTGAAAGGGGCTTGAAGCTGGGGACGTTCCATGCCACTTGTGAGAAGTGGCAGGGATGGTCCCCAAGTGGCGGAGACCATCCTTGGCTTCGAGCCTTTTGGAGGAGGCTTGAAGCAGATGACAGTCCCTGCCATTTCTTAAGAAGCAGCAGGAGCATTCCACACTTTCCAGAAGTGGCCTGGAGCCAGATCAGGCCACTTCAGGCTAGCCGGGGCTGGAGATGCAGGCCCCACGCCCTGCTGCCCCAATGTAGTGACGTCTCTGCTGAAATGTTATTTAGCGCATTCACAGCAGTGCATCTGTGACGGGTTTTTAAAAAATTTGATTATGTTGATTTTTCTTTCTTTCTTTTCTTTTTTTTTTTTTTTTTTGTCAACTTTCCATCCATTTTTCAATGTAGCAGATCTGCTAAGAGAAAAAGTCCTGGAGAAGTCACTGTGGAGGACTTTGCCCTCCCCTCTGTACTACAAAGTAGTTATGTTCCAGTCCAGCAAATAACATATTTCAAGCACAAGCAGTCCTGCTAAATGCAGTGCAGCTTCTTATAACTTAATCTTGTGTTCAAGTGTTCTGTTTGGCCTTGATGCTTTCCTGTGATACATCTGTACCAGTATAGGAAAAGCAGGCACTGAAATTAGGGAGTACATCCAGTGTGATCCATGTTTATGGAGATTCATTTGCAAATCCCACACACATGAGGAACAGACAACAATGTAAGTCATGTCCTGTAGCACTGACTGTGGAATGGTTATGTTGGTATTCTGAGATCATGATTTACTGCGTATTGCCACAAGGAAACAGGAGTCTTGGGGTTGTAAGCATGCAAGACTCACCTGCCAGCACATCCATTGGTAGCAGGGCTTGGCTATTCTCCTTTAGTGGCCCCATTTGACAGCTGTTCCAGAGCTTCCTCATTAGGCTGGCAAGGGAACTACAGTGCTCCTCCTCTACTGGGTTCCAATCCTGAGACCTTGAACAGGCAATGAATGGTTTAACTCCATAGACTTCTTGCTGCTTCCAGCGTTGCCCTGTATTGAGCCTTCATCTCAGCTCTCAGCCTCTTCCCACTGTATGAACTCCACTCCTACTATGCCTTTCTCTGCCAGCTCACGGCAGAGATCCTTAGCCCTTTCTTCTAGCTAGGCTCTGTCATAGGATAGCATCTGCAGATTCCGTGGCAGGGCAGCCATGACTCATGTAGTATCTTTCCATAGGCCCCTCCACTAACACAAGGAGGCCGAGGCGAACTGACTTTCTAACACTCCTTCCCAGCTGCCTTGGGCTGTCTGTTTCAGGTCTGCTTACATTCCCCAAAGAAGCTTTACCTGCCTGCAGTTCAGCTAAGCACTGGGACTTCAGCCAGGCTTCCCTCTCTGAGCGAAAAGCAGAAAGCTGCTCTCTTTCCTGATGAAGCCTGACAACTGGAACTAACGCACGAGGTGAGGCTGACTGCACCCACAAGTGGTAACCAACCCCTGTAAACCCAGTGTGGGGCTGCTAACCCCCTTCAGACAGACAAAAAATTATTGCATCTGATGCCATGTATTATGAATTTAAATTGATATTTATTTTGTTGATTTTTGGTCTAAAAAGAGTTTTTAAACAGTTAACCTAACTCATAAAATGATTTTTCTTTCCACCTTGCCCTTCATGCACAATCCTGTGCAATTACTTCCTTGCATTATACAGGCATTTCAACTTCCTCTGAAGCCTCAGGTATTGGCCACGGTGGCTCTGCTTTTCTGGATGACCCATGTTAACACAATGCAGTCAACAAAGTAACATGAAGTACAGCTTTAGAATGACAAAGCATAGGGTAAAAGGATGGCAAATGAGTTAAACACAGATCTATGAGCTGCTCCCAAGATCCAGTCCAGTGTGCTGCTGTGACCTCCCAACTCCCACTCTTAAACCCCAATTTACCCCACTTTGCCAAGTGACCACTCACTCCTGAGTCAATCCACTCCAGCCTCTGGAGCACAATTGGTCCCAAGCAGTGGGTGCGTGCACACCTGGCCAAGAAAAAGACCCAGGGCTCGCGTACTTTAAGTGTGCCACCATGGCAAACCAGGGGCTCTGGTGCCAGGACTCAGGGCTCGAGCCCATAAGCCCAGCGCCAGTGACACTCCTGGTGTGCCCTCTGGCTACTCAAGCAACGTTCCCCAAGCAAGCATCCCTGGCCCCAGATATCACTGTGGGTGCCACTGTCTACAGAGTTTGGGACCCACTCCCAATTACCATAAACTAAAGTCCATCCATTTAACAAAGAAATGGATTGTGCCCAGCCTTCTTCACTCACACCTTTTAAAGATCACACAGCTTTAGCTAAAACTACTACTAGTTTATTGATCAGATTACAATTCTAAGTGAGAACATGGCCAATCATGGCAGAATCACCATAAAATGAGTCAGGAGAGACCAAAAGGAAATAAAAGGTACAACATCAATACAAACCTAACACCTCTACATAAAATGACTCATAGTCCAAGTTTATGCTCAAGATGTTCAGTTGTCAGATGCTTGTACAGCCAGGCAGGGCCCAGACCTCACACAGAGTTGTTTCAGGATGGAGTTCTCAGGCCAAAAAGCCTCAAATCCTTCCAAACGTCTCTCCTGGTTCCAAAACTCCCCCAACCCCTGCCTTTCTAAGCAGAGGTGATCTCTTTGTCTGGTCTGAGCCACTTCAATTTGCATAGTATTTGTTACCTCCTCCAGGTACTTGCTTGCTTCAGCTTTGGTTGTTTACATGGTGTTGGGCAAGAATTCTGTCTGTCTCTCCCTGCCACTGCACCCCCCGAGCCATGCTACAATCTTTACACATGCATAAGGCTGCAGGAAACATATTATCATAGTAATCATGTAGAATAGGTTATGAGCATCCATAAAGGAACCTTGCATGGTGTAACTGGCAACAAATCATACAATCACAGTGTTCAAGTGGAAAATCATATAGATCATAACCCAGGGTGCACAAATATGCATCTCAAGACATGACCTTAAAGGAAATTAAACAGGAAACAAACTCTGTACAGCTAATGAACTACCACTTTACCAGAATAGTCGTTAAAAATGCAACAAGACTCCTTTTTAGATTTGCAAATATATTGTACCCAAAACTTAAGATGGAGTCACTTAACACAAATGGGTTAGCTGGACCTTAAGTACATGTCGCCAAAGCTAGCAGGCTTATCAGCATTATGCTTTCCGTTTTCACTGCATAAACTATGCTTATGTGCTCAATGTGGAAAGAAAATCAACAGTGTGGACATCTTGTCATTGAACTGAAATGGAACATCATGCATGATTTGCTTCTGTTGTGAGTTTGATATTGATACTCTAGTCTCCTTAAAAAATGTTATGATATTTGAGAAATCATGACTCATGATTCATAAATAGAAATCACTATTTTAGTACAGGGCAGGAAACATCACAAAGATATGGTTATTAAAATTTTGTTAGCATTTCCATTATGAAACTTGCACGTTGCCAAGTTCCAAAGGGGCAGCTGTGTTAGTCTAGTTCACAAAAACAAACAAGGAGTCCTGTGGCACTTAAAGACTAAAATTTATTTATTGCATGAGCTATGTTTTCCATGAATTGAAAGCAGTCATAAAATATGGTTGTGGCTAAACTTTACAATATTCATTATTGGACCATTAGCAACATTTTTCCTTTAATTAGAGTGGCTTTTTTAAAATAAAAGCTTAGTGTTTTGTTCAGTTTTAAATGTTTTGTTTGTGCATGAAAAACAAGGAATTTTTAAGTCAGTTTTGGTTTTTTAATGAAATGCAAAAGATATTAAACCATAAGAGAAAGATTTAGGTGCCATTATTTGAAATTAAAATGGTTGAGGTATTACTTTAATAATGTGACTAGTAGGGTAATTTTACAGGAGCAATAATCCCTTTTCTTACCTGTTCTTTATGATGTAATATTTATGAACAGTCCATTACCATGATAATATGTGAGGTCCAAAAAATTCAACAGTGCTTTCAATATTATGATTTTAATGGCTTATAATCAGTAAACAGTGCTTATTGTAAAGCTCTGCACAGCCATCAAGCACAACTATTTTTATCAAACTTCATTTAAATTGCACATTTTTTGGTCACATCTGGCAATTTTTGTTGTCTTTTCTTGAATTTATCACCATGAAATTTCATTAGCAGCTGAGCAGCAAAGGGACACCAAACTGTTGTGTCCTCCAAAGTAAACACAAGGTCAAATTTATTCCTCGTGTAAGCCTATTGAAGTCAATGGACTTACTCCAGTGGTGAATATGGCACTCCAGTTAGATGATGCTGGCTACGTGCTACGTGTCTGCTTTCTTAGGGAAAGCAAAATTATGAGTTATTAAGCCTCCTTAATTCCGAAGCAAATCAACAGAGTTGAGGGCACTCAACACTTCGCATCATCAGGCCATTGGTTCTTATTATGATAACACACAGAAGCTTGATAACACAAATGAGAAACATAGCCATCTGATGGTAGGTTGAAGTAAAAAGTAACAAGAGTAATCATCAGCATTAGGGCAGTGCAATAACCCAAATGAAAATTAAATTTGGATGACAGAAGGGAATAGAGCTTGGTCGTTTTATTGGGTTTTTATCATCTCATTGCTATTATCACATAAATCTCATTTCCTACCAATTTATTATAAACAAAGTGCTGACTAAATTAAACTTACTTCTCTATAGTGTGGTTCTGCTAACTAAACAATTTTTATAGGGGCAAGAATCAGAAATATTTACGGAACTGGACTGCAATTAGGTTGTGAGGGTCTGTGACTCAACGAATTAAATCACTACTCTTATATCCTTAATTTGAAGTCATTTAACATCAAAATAGCTGAAAATTAATCCTTCCTAATAGATGTCAGGGGTTAAAGAGACACATTTTGATAGCTTACATTGTGTTCAATGACGTAGTAACAACATCATGAACCTTCCCTCTAATTAAAATGTAAATCCTGTAGTGTTTATATTTCTTCATTAAAAGAAACCAAAAACAAATGAACAAAAAAAGCCCAACAACCTGCCCCAATGGGTATTTGTATTCCACATAGTGCTCCTATGAAATCATGATAAATCCTTGAATGTTTGGCTTTCTCCACAGAGATTAGAACTCTTACTTCATGAGGATTAGTAATTCTGAGTTCTTCCTTTGATCATAATGTTAATTCACTGTAGACTCATACCTCATAATGATCCATCTGTTAAGATTTTCTCATCAGTAGTTGTTAAAATTAGGAGAGGATTTGTTGGTGGGTTATTTTTATTCACAGACACATTAATGCAAGTCCTAAAGTAATCAGTTTGCATTATGTAGCCTTTCATGCAGTTTGCACAGATTTACAGCTTGGTTGCTTCATCTAGTCTCATGCTTGTGAGACAGCTGTTAGGCATTTAGCTAATATAATTCTAATCCACAAGGGGCTTCTAGTTTGTCCATTCAAAGTTGATGCAGGCTTCACTGTTTACCATAAGAAAAAACTTTAGGTGCATTTTTTAAAAAGAATAATTTGGGTTCCAGAATCTCCTCAAACAGGTTCATTAGAACTAATGAACTAATCAGGGTATAATAGCTCTTTGCTAATTTTAATTTTCTCTTGGGTGTGTTTAACACATCTTATATCTTTGAAACAGCCAGATAAAACATCTACTTCTGTTGAAAGGTCACACGGACTTCAAGGGTTAGTAGGCAAAGATTTTTCTTCCTTATATATTCATCCTACAAAGAACTTCAACACATTTTCTGTGCAGTACTTGTCTCTTCCACCACTTAAATGCTTATTCTTATCTCTTTTACAATCCTTTAAAGAAATAGAGAAAATGAGATTAAACCTTTTCTCATTTGATTGTGTCCCTGCCAACAGATCATATCTACAAAAGACCATTCAGCTTTCTTATTAAAATTCACAGTCCCTAGCTGACTAAACTTAATTGGCAAGAAGTCAAGGAACATAATTGTTTAAATTATGAACATTCCTAAAAACAGTGCATTATGATGAAAGTCAGCTATTTATATTGTGCCATTTCATTATGATTAGCACTTTCAACAGAAATAGATATTTTATCTTGATGTTAAAGAGGAAGTAAAAAGAAAGCTTGACAAAAATAAAACCATTTAATCTACTGAATACAATCTTCAAAGCAAATTTATTTTTTCCACACAGAAGCGTTACATTTGGATTTAACATTTTAACGCTCATTTTTCCTAACGCAATTAATATTTGGAAGTGGCATTATAGATTGAAAAACTAATAGACACACTTGCATTAATCTCTCTTTCTGCTAAGAGGCCCAAACAAAGTTTGAGACATACTATAAACAAGAGAAATTTTCCATCTCTGATCCTTAACAAAGAAGTGAGTATGATAATTGAGCCTCAAGTGGCAAAAGATGAAGATTACAGAGCAGACTGAAAAAAGAATATAAACTGGCCATAAGGAAGCTTAGACTTGGATTAGATGAAAGTTTCTAATCATCAGAGGAGTGAACTTCTGGAACAGTCTTCCAAGGGGCGCAGCATAGATAAGAAGCATAGCTGGTTTCAAGTCTAGCTTGATAAGTTTATGGGGCGGGTAGTATAATGGGACAGCATACTTTGGTAATTGACTGATCTTTGTTTACTAGTGGTAAGTATGCCCAATTGTCTGTGATGGGATGTTAGATGGTGTGGGTTCTGAATTCCTGTGGAGAATTCTTTCCAGATGTCTAGCTAGAGAGTCTTGCCCATGGGCCCTGGATTTAGCTGATTGCAATATTTGGGGTCAGGAAGGAATTTTCCTCCACAGCAGATTGGCAGAGGACTTGGGGAGTTTTACCTTCCTCTGCAGTATGGGTCATGGGTCACTTACTGGTAGATTCTCTGTATTTCAAAATCTTTAAATTATTATTTGTGGACTTCAATAACTCAGTTTTAAGATAGGGATTTATTACAGGAGTGTGTGGATGAGGTTTTGTGGCTTGCATTGTGCAGGAAGTCAAACTGCGTGACCATGACAGTCGTTTCTGACTTTACAGTCTAGGAGATTCTGCCTCCTTTGAAATGAATGGAAATGTGCTAGACACAGCAGGAAGACAGACAAGATGATAGGAATGTGGTTATCTAGGCCTCCACATGGCTAACAAATCTGTGCATTATCTGACAACAACAACTAGTGCAGGCAGGGCCAGATTAACACATGGGCTTCCCAGGATAGGTGGTGTTCTCAGGCAGGGGAAAGATAGGCATCTCTTCTTTGGCATGTAGGAGCCAGTGAATTTATGCTACATCTTTTCTGTCCAATCAATCAGCCATAGTGGCTTTCCCTACATGCTCCTGAGGAGGAAGGGGCATGAGTACAATCCTGCAAGACACCAAGGGTTTTCTTTTCCCTGCTGTCTCTGACCACCTCCCCACCCCAAAAAACTCCATAGATGTGGGAAGGGCATCAACTTCACTGAAAGTATTACTGGACCCAACATAATCACAATAAGAAATCATGAAAGAATATAGATTAAAATATATTCTTTATCCATCAGCCTTGAAGCATATGTCTACACAGCCAAAAAACTGAAGAAAAAAAAAACCCAACAAACGTGAGTGTTGAGTCTCACAGCTCAAGTCTACGGACTCTGGCTCACAGGGACTAGGCTATGGGGATAAAAATAGCCATGAAGAATTGGGGGCTTAGGCTCAAACTCATCTACTTCTTCAAATTCAGAACTCAAGCCTGAATGCCTATGCAGCAACTTTTAGAACCATAGTAAAAGCCCAAGTCTGTAGACCCGGGTTGTGAGACTTGCTGAAATGGATGGTTTGTTCTCCCCACCTCCATCTTCTTTTGCCATGTAGCCATACTGAGTTTGACATACAGCATACTGACCTAAAATCAGAAGTAACTTCTCTCCCCTTCACCTCCCGTCTATTTCTATATTAATAGCACCTGCATTCTTCACTGCCCTGAAAACCTGGAGTCATATACTTCCAGACCATGGTCCCTTGCATGTCTGTAATGTGTTTCCTGGCAAGACACAGGGCCAGCTAAGCACCATATGTTCACTTTACCCTGCTAGTATTTGATAAACCAGATGGTATTAAAAGAATGCAACTCAGTAGGTTTCCATGCTCATCCATCTGTCCAAAAATCCTCTTATGGCTTTCATACTCTACACTTTTCATCACTAACACTATAATTCAATTATATACAAAGTAACTCTGTTAAAGTAACACTAAGGGTCGGGATAAAGCCACAAAAGCAAGAAAACAGAAGGAAAAGCAAATTTGGGTTACTATGACACCCTTACTCATTCTATTGAAAATAGGTATTTGCAGTACAGCTGGTATGTAACATCACTCACTGTTCTGAACAAGAAGAATAAGGTTGTAATAGCATAACTATGCTGCATTTATACATAGGTAAAAAAATAGGCTAAGGACAACATAATCTTTAGTAAACTCATCTTGCGTCTAACTGCTAGATTTTTAGTTTTATGTCTCAATTTCTTAATTCTTTTGATTAAAAGCTCATTAAGTTGTAACAATGTTAATGTCATTAACACCACAAGATCTTGAAAGTTATTAAACACACTGTACAGTAGTTCAGCTGCATACTTTAATCATTAAGTTTTAATACTATATCTTTCAAAATAACTACATACTGACGACTACCATTTTCAATTAAGTTAACTGGCTTTGGTTTGGAGTATAATGAAAAGAGTTTTAAATAAATAGTTTCATTACTCAAACTACTTGGTAGAATACACACATTTATGCAAAGATAAACTCTTCTTCTAGATATCATAAAAGTGCATAGAAGACCAACTTTAAAATAAGCATGAATCTGAATATCTGAGATACTGAATCCCCATGTTTAAAACTTGTAAGAGAAATAGACATTTAACTGTAGGGTCCTGGTTTAATGTTGTGGGAAGTTATGCACTTTAAGAGTTATATGTGGCACTTGTAATAAATTCCTTAACTGGAAAGCTACTGAGCTCCAATTGCAGCATATACCCCTCAGATTGTAACTTCCTGAAACTTTACACTTCTTTCTTTAGACCAAAATTAAAAACAGAACTTTTGCAGTAATTCCTATTCATAACAGCTGTTTAAGAATATCCATATTATATACAATGTGAGTGCATGATAAACTCCATGCAGCTAACAAAATAAGGTTGCAAAGATCTATAGAACTTATTACCTGCTTCCACTTTCCAGATAGAGACTTCAATGCCTCTTTGTTTGATTTAAAGCCCTCTTTCATATTTTGTCTTTCCATATCCGAGATTTTCAAATAATCTAACTGAAAACATGGTCGTTAACCCTTCTTTCAAAATTATTTTCACATTAACTTCCATACACATCTGTGGAAACTTGCCATTGATGAAATTTACCAGAGAATCTCACTGTTAAAATAAAATAAAATTGCCCTTCAATGTCTCAGCCCAAACTTAGGAGAAGAGGACATTATTCTTTAAAAGGGTCCTGATTTTGAAGGACTATTTCAAGACTCCGGCACCACAAATTATTAACCCTATTTTTTCACACATTACATTGACTTCCAGCCAAACAGCATTCATGAAAGTCAGTGCACACCTTTTAAAATGGCTTTCATTGCTCTTTTCCCAAACAGCATAGCATACCACAGCATCGTATCGGGAAAGAGAAGTTGGAGTTTGTTCTCCACTTGGTTTGTGAAGTTCTTGTACGTACTAGGTGCTATCTACTCAGGATACACATGGACCAATCAAGAAGAGGAAGTGAGGTCAAGCAGTTTTGGAGACTGGAGTACTGGGAGCATCAGAAGAAAAAGTCTAGATTGTTTAGTCAGTTCTTTCAAATATTTCCTCATGAATCCAAGCAACTGCTTCACACTATTTACTGTATGGGTGAAAGACTGACTCATCAAAGTCTATGACAAAACATGGAAGAGTCAGAATAAAAGTTTCAAAAGCACCTAGGTGATTTGAAATTAAGTAGCAAATTTTCAAAAGGTATATAGGCACCTGAAAATGCAGTTAGATTGTTTTCAAAAGAACCTACAAAAGTTAGACACCTCACTCACATTGGCTTTCAATGAGAATTAGGTGCCTAACTTTCACGTGTGTCTACTGGGATTTTCAAAAGCACCTATCTGCAGCTTACGGGTGCCTAAATACTTTCTAAAATCTGATCCATGGTGCCTAAGATCCATTATCAAAAGAAACAGTCATTTGAAAACTTTACCCTTTATTTCTCAACTGTTTACATGCAATTCCTTCTTCACAGCTGTGAAACTGCCCTAACTTGAGACTTTTCAAATCTCTGAATATATTTTTCTTTACTGCAAGTTTAATTGTCCATTTCGCTCGCAGTTAAACTATTCAGAAAAAAAGGGTATTTTCATTTCTTTTGGTAGCTTGTTAGTAGACTACAGTCATATGTTCCACTCATAACAAGAAGATATACAATTTAAAAAAAAGCAGCAATACAAATTTGGAATATATAATATGTAGAGGAGGAAAGGATATTTCTAAGCTTTCAAGACAGCACTTCCACAGTGAAAGAAGAACCCTGTATATCTTGTTACACATGCACAGTAAGAATATTGATGAAGATTTCTAGTGTCAATTCTGGTAGAAATATGTAGTAAATTATCAAATCTCTGTTTTGTATTTGTTTCTTAAGTATTATCAGGATTTCTGATTTTACATGAAGGACTATTCCACTAAAAAGTGTCCGCTAAAAAGTGTTGTTCTCTGCTGAAAAAGACAAGTCCAGTTCCTCATTAACTTCATTACTATGAGAACGCCACAAACACAAAATTGATGTGGGCTATATGTTAAATCTCCGTATGGTATATCAAACTCCTACAATTCAAGAATGTTGAAAAGCTTTGACTAGGCTATACTCATCTTCCAGATTTGGTGTCAATAAACCTTTTTGGCCTAAATTATTTAAGTGCTTTCAAAAATCCTACCATTGTAAGTTTACATAAGGGCTTAGGAACCTATCTTTAGGCTTCTATCTTTGAGAATGTTGTCCTTGGTGTATAACAAAGTTACTGAAAGCTTTTTAAGTCCAACCGAAAGTCTTTAACTTCTTGTTTTTTTGGTAATGGTAAACATATATACAAAGAAATGTTTTAAATAAAAAATAAAATTTTAGTCCCCATTACTGCAAACCCATATTTAACTTCAAGCACACAGATAGCCTCAACAAAGTCAATGGCACTATGTATGTAGGTAAAATCAGGTATCTACGTATGTGTTTGCAGGATCATGGTCTTAATTTTTATATTTTGCATCTTTTCCTGTTGCAGCTTTGTAACATTAAAGTAGGCACTGTAAGCTGTAGCATTTTATAAACTGCTGTGCTGTAAAAATACAATAGCGCAATTAAGTCTTACAAAGCGTGACCTTAATATAAAATTATTTTTTTTCAAAAATATGACTTAGAGAATGATTTCAAACAATGATTAATTTAAACCACTCCATTCTGGGTCAGGATTTTGCCCAATAACATCATGAAGATCAGTGGCAATTTGATTCTCTTCTAGAATTTTCAGTTAATTGGTATCTCTAATATATATATCCATTTTTAGTAAATTATATATCTGTGACCAAAGTAATCTACAAATATTCAGTTATTAAAATCATGGGAACTATTGATGATTTAAAAAATTAGCCCCATATTGATGTCAGAAAGGCCTTTTAATTATGTTAATAAGAATCAGGTGTAGTAGTCAGATTGCACTGTTCAGACTGTAATTAACCTATATTGACACTGCTGAGCTCCAAGGAAAGGCAATTTGGCCAAAAAGTCAACAAAACTGCTAGATGAACTGTCAGTGTTCATAGACATAAAAGTTCTTTTGGTTATTTCAAGATAGTTTTTCACTAAATTCAACTATGAACTGAAAGTTATTGCAGAGCAAAAGTAGGGAAAAAGAGCACACAACATAAAATGCAGTACTGGCTTCTTGCAATGAAGTTGAACCTGAGTTGTTTATTTTGCTTGAATGAAAAGAGGAAGGTGGGTGAGAAGAGGAGAATGAGGGTATGCTATGATGCAGAATGAGGGATACATTAATGACATGGGTGCTCTTCACATATTATGAGCTTTCAGGTGCTCTTTCTCAAATTCTTGTGTTGGGCTGCTTTCTTTCATTGCTTCCAGAATGTTCTAACATTCAATAATTCTATTATCACTTAAGTTATCATTAATACAGCACTATCATGTGATGTTTGAGAGTTCTCTCGAGACACTTTTATTATTTCTCTTTGAGGAGATGATCGTATGAGACAGGGGTTCCTCTCCCCCCCATAAGTTTACAGCCATAAGAACAGTTAACATACTG
Organism: Podocnemis expansa; assembly: GCA_007922195.1. Taxonomy (NCBI): domain Eukaryota; kingdom Metazoa; phylum Chordata; order Testudines; family Podocnemididae; genus Podocnemis; species Podocnemis expansa. The sequence continues at coordinate 8,125,830 of ML681964.1, read as the reverse complement.
TATATAGCATGTCAAAAGAGATTTTTCCCTTAACCCATCCTTGACTTCCAAATATCTGAATCATGTTTCTAAAGAAAAATGGAACCTCATGTGTTTAAATATAAGGTTAGTATTTAGGTTAGTGATTTTTTTTACTGAATTTATCTGTTCCCATTGTGTATTTTATCACACTTCCACAGGCAGATGCCTTAAATCTGTCTAAATAGAAAAAGGGAATGGTGTGCCCTGTGAGAAATGATCATATTAGCATTGCTATATTCTCCATAGTTGTTACAAATAGGTGGAGTAAAATGACACAATCTATAATTTATCAGCACATAGGAGTTTAAATTCCAGCCTCCAAGGAATGTCTGGAAATTGTTGGGGGGGAAAAGGTAAAGGTTGTTTTCTCTTTACAGAACTCAGCACAAGATAATAAAATCAATTTAACCTTCAACAGAAGAGATTTTGACAAAATTTGAAATGTTAGCTAATAAAATTAATTCCACCAAACCTCTCAAAAAGCTCATGACCAGGCATGTAAGAAAATAACCATGATAGTATTGCTGTGTATCAAATGCTTATGCTAACAGCAGAGAAGTCTGATTCACAGTTCAGTCTCAACAATGAAAAAAAAATAGTGTCACTACCCAAATACTTTCCTCAATGAAAACTACTATAGACATGAACTTTATCACAGATGAAAGACCCAGCTACAGAAGGTGGTTTTAAGTCAAAGTACAATCAAGATCTATGATACAGAACACGTTCAGTAGCAGCCTCTTATTCGGCTCCTTCATGTGTTTTCACCATTCTGATGCTTTTGACCTTCAAAATAAAATGCCAGTGATCTTTACATTGATTTGCTCCATTGTGTCACTGTAACAGAATTCACCTGCAGACTTGATTTGACACCGTAATAACTGTTTAGCCTACAGATTATTTTAAAACAAAGAACTGTCCTTCTTTAAACCTAATCTAGTAGATGAAAAGACTACTGGCATTATTAACAGTGCAAAGCATTGTAAATGATGGCATATCACTCAATAGTAAAGCACTATCTGAATTTTTATATGTTCTTTTAATTTCTTCACTAGATGTATGCCTCCACAAAGTGCAAAGGTGTCAGAGGTTTGGAAAAAGCTTACATTCTGAAAGAATATATTGAATAGAAGTCCATTATGGCTAGAGACTGAATGGGACTAACTATTATACAGTAGCTGAGCTATTGATTTTAAAGGTTTGCACAGTTATTTTCTTTCTAAACTAGCAAAGAATTACTTTTATTTCTGAGTTTAATTTTACTTGATAATATCACTTGTACTAGAACTAAGTAAGCACTCTAAGAAAGGCATCAGGATCTTCAAGGGAAGATAATGCTGCCCTCATCTTATTTCGAAGGGTTCCATCTAAAAGCTAGATGGATTCCAACTACGCCTTTTTCTGAGCAGGGTCTGATGAAAAGCCTGTCCTATTGTGGGAAGAATTACCCTCTTATTAAGGAATCTTTGAACATATTTGGTGGAGTTCGTAAGGGAACCTGCTGACCACAGGAGGGAGTTGGTGAATCATAGGCAGGAAGAAGGGGACAGTGAAGCAAAGGAAGTTAGACAGTGATGTAAAGCTTTAAAAAAAAACCAAAGTGGGTAAACTCAAACTAAAAGTCATGTTGCACAAACAAGAAGTGATCAACTCAGTTTACCTTTGATTACACTACTAGAGTTAGGAATGAGCTAGCTGACAGGGAAATTGGGAGGAAGTAGGCAAGGCATTAGGTGTTGGAGACAGCCAAGATTACCAGAGATAGTAAGAAGTCCAATGAGAGCTAAGAGTTGCGGTGGTTATAGGGAAGCCCCAACTCTGGGGAGTTGGTCAGTGGCTCTTATTACTCTGCTACCTCAGCCACTTTAATTTGTACCAACTTATCTCTGGACCAGTGAAGAACACTCTCTCTTACAATACCCATTCATCAAGAATAGTTTACACATTCCACATTCTGAGCGCTCCCCAGCATTTATGAGTGTCAAAGGAATTTGGAGCTTCTGCTTTCCACAAGAGGAGAGACACTCCAATCATCACCTTGTAAAGCTGCACAAAATTTCTCAGAGGAATCATTTATTTGTCAAAATCAAAGAACTCAATACAGGTTTGCCAAATTGGTACAGTTCTCCTCCCCCCCCCCCCCCATAAATCAGGCTAGAGTCACAAGCTGATTTTAGTGCCATTCACAAACAGACACAAGGAGAGAAGTCCCCCTCCACATAGTCCCATAACATTTAGCACTTAGTTATGCACTCACCTGGTATCTGGAAGAGGTGGATTCAGTTCTTCCTCTCTCCCAGATGAGGAGCAGAGATTTTAACTTGATCTCTACCTCCCAGATGAGAGCCCTTAACTTTGTGAGCTAAAGGTATTCTAGGGTAGTTAATCTCAAACACTTCTGTGAAAAAAGATTCCACTTTGTATAAAGACATTTCAGTGGTTATTGGAACAATGAGAATGAGTGTGATTGTGAAAAACAGTGGGTCAGGCATCTGCCTGGGATATGGAAGACCCACATCTATGGATATGGAAGTCCCTGATCTACATCAAGTAGAAGGTGGAATTGAATACAAGTCTCCCACATCTTGGAACAGTGCCATAACCAGTAACATAAAGGTAATAATTATATTTGATAATAAACACGTCAAGGTATCATGATCTTTGGAAAGAATGATATACCAGTATCCTCACTAACTATTCTTGCAAGATGTCAGTCTTTATATTGTCCAGGTATGCAGGATTCAGTGAATCAAGTATCCTTCCTCACTCATTACAGAGAAACGCAAAACCATTTTTTAAAAATTGTTACAATGTTTGCTATGTTCCAAAGGGACAGCCATGTTAGCTATGTATGTGCATGGTGTTCTACAACTACATTAAAAAAAAAAATAGCCTGATCATTCCCGTCCAGTAAATCACTGCTGTAATCCCATTGAAATCAATAGAATTACACCAAGGATGAATTTGACTCAGTACATTTGCCGTTCTGATATTTCTCGGAATCAGCTTCCTAAAGCTGTTCTTGTGATCCCTCTACAGGTGTACAATGGCAGCTACAATTTTCTAATAAATGTGGTATTGATGGAGAAAACTAAAATCTGGTACAAGAAGAAATTATTATACAAAATGACAGCACTGCTTTTGGTTATAGTGTTTCAGAGAACCAACAGTGATTAAATTGCTGATAGTATCCACCGTTAATCCTTAACAATGTTGGAGTTCTTAAAATGAACATTCTACTAACTACCCCCCCCCCGGAAGTTGTTTGAAAAGTTGTTATGATGCCTTGATACACATTTTAATTTTATTTTGGAAAACAAATAAAATTGCAAGTTAAATACAAGCCTCTGTAGAATAGCTAAGAAAGTGTCAAAAGGATATCTTAAATTCCACATCTATCAACTAATCTACATAAAAGAGACTCAACAGACTAGATGGCACGTAAGACCATCCTAGTTTGTATGCATGTGCACACACACACCCCCAATAAATAAAGCAGCCCTTCCAGCTAAAGCACTGAAAGATTTTTTTAACATATATGGCCAAGACCAAAACACAAATCAATATGTGCAAAAAACCAAGATCTAAAGCCCTAATTATTTGAATAAGTTGGCAATGCAAAACAGAAGAAAGAAAATGGTCATTAATGTTTTCTCATTCTGTTTCGAATGTTTCTGACACCCTACATTTTGCTATTGTTTTCACAGAGTTAAGGCCAAAAAGAACTATTAGAACATCTAGTTTGACCAACTTCTTGTCCATCACAGGCCATTAGATAACACCCAAACCCTTATACTCTGTTCAGCGATGTTAGTTAGACTAAAGCATTCCAGTCCTCAGGAGACTGGACTATCATGTACCACAGTCATAGAAACTGGTGACTCTGAGGCCCCCACAGTGGCAAGAAATTGATTATGAGATGTGCCCAGATGACCTTCTTCAGCACAGTGCTCCATAACTGTGCTGCAGAAAGTGAAAATGCCTCAATATCTCTGCCAATGTGACTGTGAGAGAATTCCTTTGCAACACTAAATCAGACAGGCAGACTCTTGGCCTGTGAACAAGACACACCAGCCAGACCCTAAGAAAGAATTCTTTGTTTCAACTCTGAGCATTGGTCCAATTTCCAAAACCTACCAAACAAAATATGTTTATTCAGAATGTTAATAGCAGCTAAGAGATTCATTCACAAATTATGAATCACAACTTATCACCCCTTTAGTTAAAATTTATAACAAAATAGGATGAACTGGTAAGAACAAATTGCATTTTGGATTAGGCAGTCCCAAAGCGGTTTGAGAAGCCATGGGCTTCAATCAATGAATGACATGCTATATGCAAGAAACAATGACCAAAAAAAAGCTGAATCTAAAACTACGCTGAACCTATATCTAGAAAGTCAGAGTTGAGAACAGCTGCATCTGAATTTCTCTGTGATCCAGCAATGGAGCCACTGTAGCCTTGCAGATCCTCAGATGCTACATCACTTGTGTGGAGACCTATAGTCATCTCTCTCCTGACTGCAGAGCCCCTTGCTTACATTGTGATATACTTCAGCAAGACAGGCTACCTAAATAGCCACTGTCTACAATTTGCTTTCTCTTCAGAGACTAACAGTATAATTGCCAATAGTTATAAACTACTAGACAAAACTTCCCAAGTTCCAAAAAGGCAGCCCTATTAGTCCAGTCCAGAAAAAAAAGAGGATTCCTATGGTACTTAAAGGCTAACATTTATTTTTTGCATGAACTTTCATGGGAGAAAATCCCACTTCGTCAGATGCTTTGAAGATGGGGGAACTTCCATTCTGTAATTCCCCATCTTCAATCATCTGACGAAGCGGGATTTTCTCCTCCAAAAGCTCATGTGAAAAATAAATACTTTCCAAGCAAGCACAGTTATTCTTAATGTAAAAGGATTACAGAGAAACTTAAATACAATAGAAGAGCCTATCCACAAGCTCATAAGTTGATCAGACATCACACTGTAATTCAAATGAGGCTGTTTGGTGATTCTTCCTTCACATACCACACAAGTGTTTTTACCCCACGCAACTGCTTTTCCTAAAACTAGCATACAGACAGAACAAAGTCCTTCGAAGCATCCCCAGGAAACAATGCCCCTGCCTCACTCAGCAGAAAGCCCTGAATCAGTTTTAACTCAGGGTATTTAACAAAAAATCTTTTGTCTGTTGGGCCCTGGAAAATGCAGCCTGAACCAGAATATGTGAGGTTCTCTTCAGATAGTGGTAGCTCTGCAAACATTACAACCAGAATATATTTACTTAACCATTACCCACGGTTTTAGTTCCAAGAAAGCTGTGATTCAGTTCCCCCATGGAAATATTTGCAATCCATGAACAGCACATGAGCTTTTGTATTTTTAATTCAATGAATTCCTAAAATACTTACACTTAATTCAGCAAAGTGTAACTTAAATCAGGAGGTTTGTCCAAGATATTGCCATGCCTGTCACATTGTGACTATTACCTTTATAAATAATGCATACTTATCTGAACCTACTGATTAGTTACCTGGGTATGGCATGCAGTGTATATAAAATTCCCTAAAGTTAAGACTGTGAACTTCTGAGCGTCTCAGTATTATATAACATCACAGCAAATATTTGTATATCGGTATATAAAATGCTGAAAGACACTTACTCAGGTGTTCTTACTGAATGTATAGTGCTACACTTGCAATTTACACGTATGTTTACAAGTGAATGTTCCCCTATTAATGCATAAATAAGCTATTAAAAGCAGTAGGCATAGCACTGATTATATAGAACAGGGGTGGCCGAACTTATGGAACTCAAGAGCCACACAAATTGATTATTAAACCTTTAAGAGCTGCACTGAGGTATAAAGCCATATAGTTTTACCTACTAAATTGATTTGCTGACGTTCTTCCGCAAGCCACACTTTTTCATGCAAGAGCAACATGTGGCTCCCAAGCCACAGTCTGGCCACACCTGATGCAGAACAATAGCATCAATGATACAGAGCTACATAAGAAGCATTAATTTTTAGGTAAAAACAAACACTTCCTTAAATACTAGCTTAGCTATTTAATTGTTTTGTTGATCATGTTCATTTAAGGCTGAAATTCAGGAACTCCTCTCCCCTAAAAGACAAGTAAAGGTACTTCATGAGATTGCCTTTTGTAAGGGTGGTGGGACAAAACCAACTGTCTATCCAGGGTCAAGCCTTGAGTGTGTCCCTCCACATTTGCTATTCTAGTTTATAAACTGGAATGGCAACAGTTGCTAACCCCATGTTGCTCATACAGGCACCATGTTGCTCACAAAAGTGGACTGGGTGGCCTCTCTTCAGTCTACTCACTATGCTCCCCCTCACCACATTTAGAGCTAACAGAGTTCTCTTTAGCACCAAAGAAAAAGTATAAAATAGCTCTGTATAGCTATTTCAACCTGGTTTTCTACCCCATTCCCCCATGCAGTGTTATGAAATGATATTCGTGCTGGTTGATTATAGAGGCCTTGCCTCATTAGAAGAGTAATCACTGAAAAACATTTTCACAAGTTTTTCCTCAAGATTTCCCTTCAACAACATACTCCTGTGCATTTATAATAAGGTTTAAAAAAGCCAAAGAATTCATTCCATAAAAATCTAAAGTGTTCAAATTTTGGATGATAATGGAACCAAGATTCAGGAAATAAATGCTTTTGTTAGGAGATCAAACTATTGCTGGATACAGTTTCAGTCTAAAAAAATGTTTGATTTGGATGTTGGGTTGATTTCCCTTGATCAGGAGATAGCTTTTGATTGTGCAGCTGTTTCTCACCCTTTGAGCTTCTGGTTTTGGGCCCAGATTTGTCTTATGCATGAAGTTACTATATAATTACACATATATGGCCTGCTTAGGGGAAATAGTATTTTGAGATCCCTCTTTTCAGTTTATAGTGACATCTGACAAGGCTGTCCCCTACCAGGGTTGTTATATGCTGCTTCTATTTAGCTCTTGTTATACATGTTATAAAAGTGCGTTTATGGTCTTTCTCATCCTGTTCCAGCTCGTACTCCAGTGACGGCCTCCACATATGCTAATAACATGACTGTGTTGATTACTCATGATTGTGATGTTCTGATTTTGACTGCATGTTAGCAATCTTCCTCAGCTCATGTAAATTGGAAGAGGAGTAACGCACTCATTATGTGGGCCTGGTTGATCTGCCACCCATTTCTAACTTTGCCAGTAAGGCTACTGTAGATCTGAACTGGCTTTAAAACACTTGGGAATTGTGCTGAGACTGGATGATATTTTGTGTCAAAATTGAAAGGGAGTTATGGAAAACTTAGAAGAGAGATTACAAAGGTGAAAGTAATATTTTCCTAAACTCTTAAGGGTGGGTATTAGTCAGTAATTTAACTGAATATATGTTGTGAAATAAAAATATATTGTTTAGCATCTGCCTCCACTATATTTAGAAAAAGTGCAGAAGATTCTTTTGGACTTCCTCTGAGATTGTTGTTATTGGGTGAGGCAGAGTATTGTAGATCTATCTGGCCACTGTGGACAGGGATGGGGATGGGGATCAAAGTCTCATCGATCTTTTGAGCAGAATTATTACTTCTGGGACACAGTCTCTGCAGCAGTTTGTAAGGGAAATTGTATGTAATCTCTTCTGTAGGACAGTGAGAAAGGTGCTGAAGTGTAGGCCTCATTGGAGCCATGGGTTGCTATGGTAGTGGGGTCGTTTCTCTGGCAAGTCATGTATTTAAGTTTCTTTAACAAGCGGCCTAGAGTTGATAGTTAAAGTGTGTTATCTCCCCTTTCTCATGCTTTTTCTCCTGACCATCTGGACAAGGAATGTAAGCTAGACTGTCCGTCTTTGTTCTAACTGAAAAGGGAGTATTACCTCCTATCTCCTGCTCACCCTTCTTGGCACCATAGCCTCACAAAAATGTAAGGTCAGCATCTCTAGGCAGAAATTAATGAGTTTGCAGGTACTGCGGCTGCCCAGGATAATGCAAATGATGTCAACAGTAAACAGAGGCGGGGATAATTATATGCATTCTTTAATCATTAATATGTATTTAATAATGTTAATGTAACCATATAAGGGTCTCTAAAACATTGTCAATCGTGTAAACATTATCATAGCATTATCATACTGTACTGGATAAAAGTGTTGTGATGCTGCCCCTCGGGGCTCTCTCTTGCACTCGAGTTGTTGGGGGGGGGGCTGCTCAGAGGGGCTAGCACTTCTTTGCTGCCCTCTGATGCAGTTCCTTTTGTTATTCAGCTGAATAATAAATCCTGAACCACACCTCGTTCTCTGCTAATTTGAGTCTCAGCTGGGAACGGGCCTTCATCACTGGGGAGGATCAGTGGTCTCTCTTTCCAGGTTGAGAGCCCTGATTAATTTGTCCCCCACAAGTTGTTGTTTGCGGATGAAGCTGTTCCTTGGAAGCAGTTGGTCTTTAGCGTTCTTTGGCTGGTGGGAGGGGGGAGGGTTTGGTTTTGATCAAGACCTTTTTTGTTTATTTGTTGGATCCTGGGTGCCTCAATTTGGAGGTGTTAGTTTTTAAATCAAAGCCTTTTTAGTGCTTGGAGACAAGTAGGCCACAGAATTGGCAGGCTGCATTTCCCAGAGGTACTTGTTGAACCCCTTGTTTATAACCCTACCAAGAGGATTTTAATCCTATTTCTAAGAGTCTGGACTCTTCCCTTATTGCAGCAGCAGGTGTAACAAAATTGGTTCATTTAATTGATTTTATTCATATTCCATAGGTCTCAGCGGATATCTTAGCTGTCAAGCTTGGTTTTCATTTCATTCACTGGATCTTTCGATTATCATCATATGGTAGAATCAGCCCTTCCTTAGGGCAGGATTATAAAACTAGACAGATGTGTCCTTGGGTGAGCCATTCCTGATCGCACTGTTTCTATTTTCTTGTCTACTGTTCCTGCTGAGTGTTCACAGGTTGACAAGCCTGGCAGCTTGCATGTCTTTAATGGGGCCTCCTGACTTTACTTGTAATAGCTTAGGCCAGAAGTTATTATATATGCCTGTGGAAAAGATTCATTATTTTTGAATACTTCTTAATTATTACCAACATGATGTGGAGAAGACACCGTCTGGTGAAGGACTCCAGTCAGCCACCATGGCAGACTGTATGCAAGCCTCCAGTTGCAAAAGAGCATGGGTGATCTCCAACAGGGAATTCTTCACCACACTGTTGCCATAAATAGATTTGTGCTTCATCTGATTCTAGCGGTGCCTGAGTTGTGTTCATTCTGTGATGCAGAGGAGACTATTTTCTTTTTTCTTCTTTCTTCCAGGTTAGAACCATTATTTGTTTTACTTCAAATTATTTCTTGGATATTGTCCCTTGATTTTCCTCCTCCCATATTTATTTTTACTGTTAAGTATAGGTTCCCAAATAGTCTCTGGTATGCCTTGCAAATGTTCTTTTGAGGCTAGCAAAAGGGCCATTTAAAAAGGAAAATGTAAATTATTTGGTACTGGGTTGCCAAAGTTCTTTAGTTTTTTAGTCTAGTGGTTTTATGTGTTCATTTGGATTTTAGATATTATACTCTTGTAAGTGATTTGGATCAATTTACTCAGCAGTGGGCTATTGGAAAGGCCCATTATACTGTTTCAGATGGGTGATTATTTTTGAATTTATAATTTATTTTCTTGATTTTACTCTGCTTATGTGCTCATTTTATTAAAAGTCAAAGTGTCCCTGGCTTAGAGATTATTATTTACATGAAGTAGAACAGCTTCATAAAGAGAGATTGAACAGACCTAATGACTAGGATGCTTCTTTGCTTGATTCAGAGTACAGACTTGAACCTAGCTGTCCCATATGCCAAATGAGTGTCCCAACCACTGGAGTATGGGCCTGTGTCTTGCTATCATACATTTGAAAAATCTTCCCATGTTGGTCTATATTTGCAAAACAAATAAGGAGTCTTGTGGCACTTATGAAGACTAACTGATTTATTAAGACATAAGCTTTTGTAGGTTACAACATCTGAAAAAGTGGGTTGTAACCCACAATAATTAATTAAGACATAAGCTTATCTTCATATTTGCTACAAGTCTCCTCATTTGTTTTATCATACTGTAATATCATTTTAAACTTCCTATGTTTTTCCAAAAACCAGCCATTCAGAATCAAACCTAGTTCCCACTGGTGCACCCTTAATCCATATCACGTCTCAATATCCCACCCATTTTGTAGTTAGTAATACACATCATAATCCATAATCATCAGATGGATATTTTAAGCACTGCTGAGATCTTCCCCATTCTTTTTCTACAGAGCTTCTTATTGCACACTAATAGAAAAACATTTATGTCAAATAGATTTAGGTCAAACAGTACATTATATGGTCCAAGAGTTTTTGATGACTTCCCTTCTGATTCTCCCATTGACGTTTTCACAGCCCAGATTAGTCTAATTTATTAAGGTTATTCTTTCTTTTTCTTCCTTTCTTTAAATATAGACTCTTTTGAGCCTTCAGGCCCAAACACTCCTTCTGAGGGTCTCCAATTCACCTTCGCTCCAAGGCTTCAGGTCACTGGTCCCGTCACCCACACCAGTTCCTTCTGAGCTAGTGGGTTCTGTCAGTCCCACTGAAGCTTCCAGACCGTCTGGTGGGTCTTTCACACAGGTGGCCTGCTCTCGTCCCTGGACTCTCACACTTTTTCCCCTCTGGGTTCAGGGAGTTCGGCGCCCTCCTTCCTGTGACTGTACTGTGATTCAAGCAGACTTTCTCAGTCCACCAGTTCTGGGCTTCGTTCCAAAGAACCACTTCCTGCATATGTTCCAAAAGGGTAGCCATGTTAGTCTAGTTCAGCAAAACAAGCAAGAAGTCCTGTGGTATTTTTAAGGACAAATAAATTTATCAGTTTAGGTTTCATGTCAAGTGGGATTTTCTTCCACAAAAGCTCATGCGGTAAATAAATTTGTTAGTCTTTAAAAGTGCCACGGGACTCCTTGCTTGTTCTCGGGCACATGCTTCCCCTTAACTGTATCTCCTTCCTCACAGTCACCTCCTAGATTGTTTATCTGGTCATTCAGGAGGTGGCCACCTGATTAACACCTGACCTTCATTCCCTGATTGTCTTCTGATCCCTTGAATGTCTGTTTTCTTAAAACGGTCACATCCTTGAACAGGGGTCTGCCAAGCACCTCTGGCCTATAATTGGAACAATACTGTGCTGGTATGGAGAGGGGGGGTAACTCTTTTTACTAGTAAAAGGTAAACAATGTCAGACAGACATTGGGATCCATTGACAGGTGTAGTATCAGAAACTACTTTAAACTTAGTATTTTAAATTAAGCATAGTTCATATTTTCCCCCTGGAGCATAGTCATTTAAAGGGATAAAATGAAGTGGCAATATTTTATGGCCTGCTATGTAAAACAAGAAGGTGTTTATCTGAAGAAAGGCAGTCTATGCCCACATTGTCAAAATAATGAATAACTTCTATGATGTTAGGTGCTTTTACTGCCATTTTTTGGCCCACGAACATGCTAATGTAAGCAAAATTCATTTGTACATAAGAATCAGATAATTTAGTTTGAAAATGTAGCCTTAAGGGCCTGCTCACATTTGAATAAACTCTTTTCTGAGAGCACTATTTAGTATTCCTTACTCACTTGTTAATCCTGAAAACGCCCATTGAACTCAATGGGGGTTTGAGTGACTAAAGAATGCTGAACAGACTCCTTGGAGACTGTTAAAAATACTCTGTACAAAAAATTATTACAGGTTCTGCTCTGCTTCAAGTTCATGGTGTTTGTTTTTCTATAATTATGTGGAGAAAACAAGAAAAAGCTTAAACCTTTAAAAGAAAAATAGCCTTCAGTAAATACTTATAGGCTGTGTTCACACAGCCTCCTTATTTCGAAACAACGGAGGTTGTTTCGAAATAAGATTTTGGCTGTTCACACGACGCACGGTTGTTTCGAAACAAGTTAAACCTAGTCTGTAGGCGAAACAACATTGTTTCGCAATGGTTGTTCCAAAACAACGCCATGCGAACGTGTTGTTTCGAAACGACGGTGAGTCGTTTTGAAATAACTGTTGTCCGGAATCGCTATTTCGATTCCGGCTTTTTTTCCTTATTTCGAATTAACATTTAGTTAGTTCGAAATAAGTTGTTTCGAAACAACCGTATCGAAATAACCCACTGTGTGGGAACACAGCCATAGTGATAGAGGTAGATCTACCATGGTTCTTAGTTTACCAATGGTATTCTTGATGTACTGTTTTGTGCATGGAGTTTTAAAATGCAACACAAAAAAAAAAAAAGAAAAGAAAAAGAAAACTTTTGAAAGAAACAGGGAAATGGGTGAATCATCTACTTGCTGAATTCCTTTCAAACACAAACATACACACATAGCCTTACATGGCAGTATAATGTAGGGCTTTTATAACTGTAAGTTTATCTCATTTTAGTAAGTATTGTTTATTTTCCCCCTTTTGTATTTTAATTTAGATTGTAAATAATAATCATCAGTCCAATGAAGCGGGCTGAGCTATACCACTGACTGAAATGGGGGCAGGATTTCACTCCAGGTTTTTCCAGGTGAGTAGCCAGATTTTTCAAATTGCTGCTGAGCTTTAAGCTGGCAGAAACAGACCAGTGTAAACGAACAACTCTGGAAAGTGGCATATTGTCTGGAAAACTAATCAAGTGTTATACTTTTAAAAACTAGTAATGCTACCCACTTGAGACTTGAAACAGTTTCTTTAAGAAATGAATGATATTCCTATTTTACAGAGGGAAAATTGAGAGCTGAGCAGGACACTTCAAGTTGTTTTCTTTTCTATGTAACTATGCATGAGTAACAGTCTCTTTTAGACTCTGATCTACACTACAGTTACCAGTGAGTCAGCCTTCCAGCCTATAAAGCGATACAAATAGAATTCAGGGAAATCACCCACAAGCTACTGTAGTTGTTCAAGGACTTAATAGTTATGAGTGATTATTTGTAACCATATGGATGCATGCAAATTCAAAGATAACAAACAAAGCATATAATTTGTTTCTTGATTTATGATGTTTGCTGGCAGTGCAACAACATACAATGCACATATGAGCAAGTGGGATATCAGGTTTGCTGAGCCGCTGAAAGCAGCATTGTCTGTTATAATTTTTTTTTAAATAATTAGGGAGTTGCATCTATCAATGGTTATTTGTGGTTTAACATCTCAAAATGCCCCCCCCCACACACACACACCAAACAAACAAACAAAAAAAGAACCTGGTAAAAATTATAAAAACACTTTACTCTGTCCAAAATATTCTGTTTATCTACTAGAAGTTGCTTTATAAATCATAAACAATACAGGTACGATTAGTTCTGCTCACTCTTTACAAAAGAATCATTCTCACAAAGATGTTCCCTTAGAGTTCTCAGTATTTTTCTAGGTCATTATTTTTGTCCCTATTTCCTGGTAAGGTGGTTCAGTTATATTACGGGGATATATGTGGAATGCAAATACAAACATGCATAGCACACCAAGAGACAACATGATCAAAGATTCAGTTTGCTGATAAGCAGTATGATTAATAAATTCCATTACGTAGCAGGCCAATCTTTCAGTGACTATTACCATTTATCTGCAGATCCACTCCTAATATATGTACATACAGCATAAATGTCCTGTATTAATTTATTAAATGTAGATTTTAAAATGTATCATTCATCCTTTAAAAGCATTTCATCATAAAACTAATTTGTGTTCACTGGCTATCAATTATACTCCTGAAGAATTTTATGAGCCCTGAAATTTTGGGAAAGTGATAATGTTGGAGAATATAGTACAAATACAGAGTGCAAATACCTTCTCTCTCTCTCTCTCTCTCTCTCTCTCTCTCTCTCTCTCTCTCTCTCTCTCTC
>ML681964.1:8091600-8111908 GCA_007922195.1 Podocnemis expansa | reverse complement strand
CTCTCTCTCTCTCTCTCTCTCTCTCTCTCTCTCTCTCTCTCTCTCTCACGCACACACACACACACACACACACAGATATGAGGGTATACACACACCTTGTAGCTTAATTATGCTAACAGAAAATTCAATACTAAAGTACTTTATTTCTCAGCTAAATTTAACCTTTGAAATAAATATGATCCAAATAGCTATTTTACTTTACACATTAAGAATTTGTATGCTATAATTGTAGGTTTTAGAAACATATCTGCAGAGTCTTCCTTCCCAGATGCAAGTAAACAGTCAGAAAAAAGAAAAAGTAAACATATCAAAGTGATTTAAGCATAGCAGGTTAATGCATTGTGGTGGTCACAATAATCATCTGAAAAGGCTGGTGTATTTTGTTGCACATAAAAACAAAGAAATTATTAAATAATGTTACATTCCATGACAGAAACTATGATTGTGTTGAAAATTCAATCAGGTTTCCTTGTCAGTCTAATAATGAGAATTTTAACATGCGCCTGCCAAAAATCAGTGAAGCATAGTATTGCATTCAACAAACAGACTAAAAAGCTAGCTTCTAATTCTCTGGCTGAGAACAACAGAAAATATCTTAACTGTTCCACATTGGCTTATTTTAGTCTGTATCCTATGCTGAATAAGTTAAGAAAAACAACATTCAAATGGATTAATGAAAAACTATACATTTTTCAAATTCCTGAGCTTTTCTTTTTACAGTCTCACACATTAACTTACCCAACAGCATTGCACTCACTGCTAATGAAAAGAAAGCAGGCAGTACAAATCTTCTTAAGCCTCCCGTGGCAAGAAAACTATTACAGAAATGAATAGAAGAAAGTCTCTTGAGCCTTTCCCTTCCCTGCTTGTTTTACAAAAGGCAGTTAGGATCACACTGTGAAGTGTCAAAGCTAAATAAACCACTAGCAATTGGGTGTATACCCTTTGGGCAGTTAGTCCTTCATAGATGATGATTCGACTTTGTCCAAAAACCAATATGTGAGAAACAATGCAGAATCTTGGAGAGTCTGTAGCCAAGCCTAAAACTGTAGACAAAGAAACAGTTTGCTTCTAAAACGTTTGCCAGGGAGGGCTTGTCACAGGACTTTAATTCAAGCAGCCTGGAATTACATCAAACCAATGCATCTAAATACTGTTAATCTGCAGTTTTTCTCGTTGCATTTTAAGAGCAGTTCAGCTGCAGCATGGTGGAGCCTCTGGGCTTATAGTGTAGGTTCAGAACATGAGAGCTCTCTGCTCTCCCATTTCACATTAAAATGCATGCTAAGCACTTAGAAAAGCATGCTGCAAAATATATTTCTCTCAAGCTTTGTTGAGAGCTGCAGCTGAGCATGTAACTCTTAATCGTGTGATTTTAAATTATTCTATGCATACTGCACATGTACTCTACCTAAAGGAAATAAGTTTCAAAATGATCAAATGCAGAGAATTCTTTTCTGAAAATACCATATACAGCCTGTTGGAACTTGAAATAGCAAAGGAGCAACATTTCTTATAATAGGTATTGCTATTGTTAGCAGATAAAATAGATGAATTTAAACTTAAACTTTCAGTGAAACTTTTGTTATATAAACTTGAGTCTTTTTAAATTACATTACCTGACAGGAAAACTAAAATTTGGCATGAATAGGTGGTGGTGGGGGGGTTGTTTTGTTGGTTTGTTTGTTTGTTTGTTTTTGTCTTAGTATTTTACTCTGCATACACATTAGAGCAGTAGTTCTCAACCTGTGGTCCTGGGACCCTCAGGGGTCCGCGGACATGCTGCAGGGGGTCCGCTGAGCCTCTCCCTACTACAGTCGGAATCCAGCTACAGCCCCGATGGTCCCTACCGGGGCTGCCTCTCCCCACCATGGCCAGATCCTGACAGGGGAATGGGGCTCACTGGCAGGGGCAAGGGCAGGGGGCCATAGCTGCCACAGCTTGTCTCCACAGCAGCACAGGCAATGGTGGTGGCAGCACTGCTCACTGAATGTCCCAGAGGTGCGGGCCAGATTACATAATCAGCCAAGGGGGCTGCAAAGATTTTTTTTTGTTGTTAAAAAGTGGTCCCCAGCCTGAAAAAGGTTGGGAACCACTGCAGTAGAGCATTTACATTCATGAACTATTTGAAGTCTAATCCAACACAAGATTTAAAATGGATTTATTTGAAATGTTTTATATAGCGTGAGGATTTCCTTTATAAAATCAGGAAACAGTGTGCAACATATGTAAATGAGGACTTTGAGTAGTGATAAACATGGTAAGCACTAACATCTATGAAAATGAAAGAAAATTCCACTTGATGGTAATAAGCTCCCATCCCCCAGTCTTTCCTCTTTAAAAGAGCCAATATTTTGGCCATTCTCCAGCTTGAGAGAGCATCCATTAGAGATAATAAATTTCCAGCTTTCAAGTTTCAAATTGTTCTCAGGTTGCGGAATATACAGGCAGCATGCATATATATATATGCTGCCTCTTTACTATGTTGAAGCGTTGGGTAACTAGCTGTTTCTCAGTTAGTGTGGATGTAGGTCTTTTGTCCATCCATAGTTCCCTCATACGTTTCATATGTCCGCTCTCATTAGGCCTACTGTTGTAGTAGCATTCCATCAAATCCAGGTTCTCTTGTCTCATCCATGTATAGTTTGTTCCAGTAGCCCACTTATCGTCAGATTGTCCTGGTTCCCCAACATCTGGTGTGGACCTTGTTAACCAAGTAGCTGGCATTGTGTACAGGAACATCTGCACAGTGTATGGGCTAGACCCTCCCAAGACCAGATGGGAGATGCCACAGAAGGTCATGGAGAATAACAGGGCTAAGATTCTGTGGGACTTCCAGATCCAGACAGACAGGCAGGTACTGGCCAATCAACCAGACATCGTGGTAATAGACAAGGACCAGAAGACAGCGGTGGTGATAGATGTAGCAGTGCCAAGTGACAGCAACATCAGGAAGAAGGAGTATGAGAAGCTGGAGAAGTACCAGGGCCTGAAAGAGGAACTAGAGTGGATGTGGAAAGTGAAGGCCAAAGTGGTCCCGGTGGTGGTAGGAGCACTTGGGGCTGTGACTCCTAAGCTGGGAGAGTGGCTCCAACAGATCCCAGGAACATCAGAGCTCTCTGTCCAGAAGAGTGCAGTGCTAGGAACAGCTAAGATACTGCGCAGAAAACTCAAACTCCCAGGCCTCTGGTAGAGGACCCAAGGTTGAGGATGACACATACCACCCATAGGGGTGAGAGGGGAATTTTTTTATATCATTTTGGTTAGCATATAGGATAGGTAAAATGACAGACCAAGTCATTTCTCATTTTACCACAGAACATACTGAAAGATTTTCCATGGTGACATGGGCAATGAGTCACTGTGTTAAGAGAACATGGGCTCCTTCATACCAGGAGTCCTCAAACTTTTTTTGTTTGTTTGTTTGTTTTTGGGACACCTCTTTGAAAATATTTTAGGCTGTGATGAGTCCTCCTTAATAGCATGCACAGGGGCAGATAGCTCATACCCTCCAATAACACTGCAACTCCTTGAGGGGTCACAACCCCAAGTTTGAGAACCCCTGCTCCATTCAAATAGTCCCTTGCCCTGATGTTCAAGGCTCTAAGCAATTCCTATAACTTTGACATCCCTTGCCTGCAGATATTGAATGAAATTATCTGGAGGACCTGCAATCACAACTTCCATTTCTCTACTTTTTTAACTTTTCCATGTGCATCACTTTGTCTTGTGGTGTGCAAAGGTGTTATGCACTTTTACAAGTGCTAGTGTGTACAGGAAACCAGGCCATGTACAAAAGCATTCTTCTACCTCCTCAGTTGTCTTTGTAGATTGTACTGTCCATTTACAGATCAAAGGCCTGATCTAAAGAACAGTGAAGTTAATTTGGAGACTCCATTGACTTCAGTGGATTTTGGATTGGGTCTAAAATTGACTGTTGACGCATCATTAAATGGAAGTGTACTGCTCAGTGAAAACATCTAGTTAATTATTCTTGCCAGGCAGCCATCACTGGCAGCTTCCAAATATTTCTTATTTATTTATTTCTGTATCCATTACAAGCCATGAGCGACAAGAGTACAAACTGGAAAGGAAGTTGAGCTAGGCTGTGACTATAACCTGGTACATATAGAGACAAGTTCTGCCACCCTTACTTCTTTTAAATGATAACTCACTCTGTGTGTTCTCCCATCCTTTTTAGCTGCATCCAGATAAGTCATCTGCAACTGTGTTTCTGTAGAAGAATAGTGACACAAATTGGCCAGTTAAGTTACTTGTTTAAACAACTTTTCCCTATGGCTGAACTACAGAATATATCCAGAATTATCCATCTGCTAATAAAAGGTGCCAGTTGAATTTTATATAGAGAGAGAGTCAACCAAGATGAATTGAGGGTCTCCAGACCCATATTCCCACAGTAGTTTGAGCCCTGAATTTTTCCAAATTAGTTTAAAATACACACACACAATATAGAGTGTAAAGGAATATTTAGAAAAACAGCCCAATCTGGCCAATTCACATCGCTCTGTGACAGAAACATCTCTACAAATAGTCCATCTGGAGAAAGCTAAAATTAGGGTCAGGCTTTTAGGTGGGGCAGTCTGAGCTAACATCTCTTGAGTTTCACAAATTTAAAGAGCGCACAGCACGTAAAATGTAATTTTTCCTAAGCCTGTCCTCCAAGTCTGAAATTTTTATACTTACCACAAAGAATTTTTATCTACAGAAGAGCCTATTTCATTTTATTTGAATTTATAGAACTCTAAGGAATCTGAAAAAACATTTTGAGTCAGCGCCCCAGAGCCAAAAATTTACAATTTCTAAATGTCATTTCAACTTTTCAATGGCATTGATTTGGATGTGCAGCAAGTTTGATAAATCAACACCATTTCAAGGTGTTGCTGAGATAACTATGGTGCCCGCGTACCTTCTGATGACTGCATACTATGAGCCTGTAGACAGATGCTATGAGCACTATTCAGATTCTAGACCTTGGAATGTTTCCATAAGCAAACATACATTTCAGATAACAGAGAATTACTTTTCTAAGGCTGCCAGAAATAAAAGGTTCAAGTAAGAGTTGGGCAAAATTTTTTGGCCAAAAATTTTTTCATTAAAAAAAATGTAGCAGATTTGGAAATGTGTTGAATTTGCCAAACTGTTTCAGCTGGAAATAAAATGTCAGAAAAAAAACAAACATGTTTAATCTTGAAGTATTCAGAATGAAATTTCTGATTTTTCCATTCAAAGCTGTTTATTTTGAAATTTCCTTCAATTTTATTTAAAAACATTCGAAACTTTTTAAAAGCTCAAAATCAACATGGAACATCTGGATACAATAAACCATTTTGTTCAACCCAAAATACAGGGTTCCTTCGACATTTACTTCACCTCCCCCACCCTCCAAGAACTGCCAACTAACCAAAAGAAGTCATTTATTCACACAACTTTCACTCAAATATCCCAGGCACAATTGCTTTGATGGATACAAACAAAATTAAATCAGATTTCTTAAATCAGGCCTAAGGGCTGTCTAGCATAAAAGCTTAAATTGGTTTTGGTGTGACTACTCTCCAGTGTATTCCTGACTGCAACCATGTATTTATGCTGCAAGAAAAAAGGGCACAATTTAGCCAAACTCTCAGCCACCTAGGCCCAGTTCTGCTCATCATAGCTTCTCTGCAGGTAGGTCCTGGATTAGTGGTTCTCAACTACTGTATCAGGACATATTACTGTGTCACCACAGGGTGGTAAGTGTGTCACAGTGAGCCAGGGAGATGGCTGGATATGGCTTGGGGGAGTGGGCTGGTGTGTCCTATTAGGTCATGATATGCCAAGTGTGTCACAACCTGCAAAAAGTTGAATACCATTGTCCTAGCCTGTTGCTTTCAGCATTCTGCACCTATGCAGTCTGTAATCTATCTTAAGACTGGTCAACTTTGATTTAAGATTATAAATACTTCCTTTTTCCTATATAGTGTGGCCAACTTTAAACATTCAAAAAATCACAGAATTTTTAAAATAATGTATCTGAGAATTTTAAAATATTAATTTTCATTTGTCTGCTGGAGTTAAACCTTTTGAGGGTTAAAATTTCAAGCCTCTCTCTGCAAACATGAGTTCTAGAAATGCACTTTTTAATCAAATGAAAACTGGGATTCTTAGGTAGTAACCTGATTTCAGAAACTGGGACTTCAAGAAAAACCCCAAACATTGCAACACTCATAATACAGCTACAGGAGGCAACAATGCTGCACTTGAGGGATTATGGAGGCTTCTGCTGGAAGGCTGTTGGACTGCAGAGTAACTGTAGCTAGTAATGAGGTAACATGTTGACTGCAAAATTTTAAACACATTAAGCATCTCTGTTCTGCAACATTTTCCATAGTATTTTTCTTTTATATTTACAAACAGCTTTATTATAACTATAAAAATTATTATTCCTGAAACTATGTATATGAAATATACTCTACTAGTGTTAACCATGAGATTATACCCTGCTTATTTATTTAATATAGTCATACTATGAAAGCTTCCAACTTCTAGGCTATATGTGTATATTCATGAAACATATGCACACTAAAGATGAGTACTGTATGTTTATCAATTAAAGGCAGAAACAAATTCTAGAGTCTGAATGCTGAAACAGTACTGTCTCCTGTGGGGTTTATTAGCTTTGCTGAGGAGTCTCTTTTCCCTTATTTGTTTCTGTGTTGGCTGGCTATGGATACAATGGCTATGATCACATGTGAAACACTTTCAATATGCAGGATATATGAAGGTTTTATTCCAGCAGCAACATCTGCCACAATACTTCAAACATCTGGGATAATGCAATTGATTAGCACTCAGATACACTGGCCTCCCCTGCTCCCCCCGACTTAGTCTCGGTCACCATTATTCAGGCATTTATTACAGCACTTTTATTCGTTTTAACTCAATCTTCCATGAGATAAATTTACTCACATACATGTTAAATAACTGAGAGTCACCAAATATTAAACCAAGTGGGAACAGATCCTTATCTAGTGTAAAAGGGTATAGCTCTACTGAATGTGAGGATTTTGTTCTGTTCCGTCCCATTTATCCTAAAAGAGAACCCTTTGTGCTAAGCAGATCTCTTTAAAAGGAAGCTCCAAAGGGGCAGCCGTGTTAGTCAAGTTCAGTAAACAAACAAGGAGTCCTGTGGCACTAATAAATTTACAAAAAAACTAACAAATTTGTTTATCGCATGAGCTTTCATGGGAGAAAATCCCACTTTGTCACATTTGATGAAGTGGGATTTTCTCCCACGAAAGCTCATGCGATAAACAAATTTGTTAGTCTTTAAGTGACATGGGACTGCTGGTTTGTTTTACTTTAAAAGGAAGTTAACTTTCCAGGCACTCTGCTGTTTAAAACACAAAAATTCTCAGGATGCTCTTGTGAAAGAACAGCTTGAAATGCAATGGGCTATGGAGCCTTCAGCACAGTAGTACAAAAGAGGGTTTTTTTGTTTTTTGTTTGTATAGAGGATCATCAGTATTTTACTTTTTAATGCCCATATTACAAAATTAAAGGAAAAGATGAAAAAACATGAGACCAAGACTCTTTCAATTCTATCTAGATTTCTATAAATATGCAGGTAACAGATTTGAATATTAACGAGTTAGTGGATTTAGATTTAATACAGCTAAATTATGTTGGAACAGTATCACTATCTAAATTGAGCTTGAGAAAAAAAAAAAATCATTTAAGCTAGTTTCCAGGGCAAAATAGTGTTTTATTTCCCCAAATGAAACTTTATTTCATCCTAAGTACTTCATTTTTTATTGAAAGTTAACCCCTGCTAACATTTTAGGTTTTGAAAACCTAAAATGTCACTACATAATCAAAACTGAAGCTGTTTTTCAGTTTCTGGTCCAACGTTTTCATTTTTTAAAAAATTCTCTTTCAGAACTGATGGCAGAAGGTAGCTGCCATTTTCTGATCAATTCTTAACGTAGGCGATTAGAGAAATTTTCAAAATGAAAAAGAAACATCCCTAAGATGTTCAGGAAGGCCTGGCAGGGGAAAAATGGTGAAGGAGTTACATTTATGTAAGAGTGCAATATGACTACTCAGAGCTCCAGTATAAAACTGTAAAAAAGCCTGTTGGAGAGTCTCTAGGATAAGTTTAGAGGCAAGAGCAACAAGGATGATGATGTGCTGGGTTTCTACTACAGATCACCAGACCAGGAGGATGAGGTAGATGAGGCTTTCTTCAGACAACTAATGAAAGTTTCCAGATCACAGCCCTGGTTCTCATGGGGGCACTTCAATCACCTCGAAATCTGCTGGGAGTGCAATACAGCTGCACACTGACAATGCACAAAGTTTTTGACAACTTCCTTATGCAAGTGCTCCTCTTGACCTGCCTCACACGAACAGGAGGAAGTAAAAGCAGACAACAATCTGGGCAGCAGTGACCAGAAAATGGTTGAATTCAGGATCCTGAGCAAAGGATAGCAGGAGAGCAGCAGAATACAGACCCCAGACTCCACAAAAGCACACGTTGGCTCCCTCCAAGGAACTGGGCAGAATCCTCTGGAAAGCTAATATGAAGGGGAAAGGAGTCCAAAAGCACTAGCTGTATTTTAGACAACTTATTGAGGCCTTAGGAACAAACTATCCCAATGTGTATAAAGATAATATGTTGGATGACCAATTTGCTTAAAAGAAAAATCTTCAGTGAGCTTCAGCACAAAAAGAAAGCTTACAAGCAGCAGCAGCTTGGACAGATGACAAAGGACGAATAAAAAAACATTGCTGAAGCACAGGAGTGAAATCAGGAAGGCCAAAGCAGGGGACCAACCAGCTAAGCAGTAGTTCTGCAGAAAAAGGTCTGGGGCTTACAGTAGACAAAAGGCTGGATGTGAATCAACAGTGTGCCCTTGTTGCCAAGAAGGCTAACAGCATATTTGGCTGCATTGGTAGGAGCACAGCAATTAAAGAAAAGTGATTATTCCCCTCTATTCAGCACTGGTAAGGCCACCATTGGAGTACTGTGTACAGTTCTGGGCTGACCGTGACAGGAAGTATGTGGAGAAACTAGAGAGAGTCCAGTAGAGGGCAACATAAATTGCTAAAGGTTGAAGCACAAGACTTACGAGAAGAGGCTGAGGGAACTGGTCTAATTTAGTCTGCAGAAAAGTGGGGGGGGGGGCAGTAATAGTAGCCTTCAACAACCTGAAGGAGTGTTCCAAAGAGGATAGAGTTAGGTTATCATCAATGGTGGCAGATGACAGAACAAGAAGCAAAGGTTTTAACTTCCAGTGGGAGAATTCTAGGCTAGCTGTTCGAAAAAATACCTTTTCACTGGGAGGCCGTGAAACACTGGAATGAGTTACCTAGGGAGGTGCTGGAATCAACATCCTTAGAGGTTTTAAGATCTCGCTTGACAAACCCCTGATTTAGTTGGGGTTGGTCCTTCTTTGAGCAAGGGGTTACATTTTATGACCTCCTCAGGTCCCTTCCAACGCTAATCTTCTATCCAAGGTATTTTATTCAAGTAAATAACTGACAACAGTATCTGTAATTCTAAATTACTTAAATCTACAGACTTTTCTGTGGCTGCATGAGCAACAAATCAAAGCTTTCTTTGAGCATAAGGTTTCGTGGGCTACAACTTACTTCATCAGATGCATCTGACAAAGTGGGTTGTAGCCCACAAAAGCTTATGCTCAAAGAAATCTGTTAGTCTATAAGGTGCCACAGGACTCTCGCTGATTTTGCTATACACAGACTAACACGGCTACCCCTCTGGAAAAATCAAAGCATGGTGGCAGCATCTTTCTACCATATATCTACCAGCATTAACCTGTCAAGCTACACGAGTTTTCTCATGAACCTTGGAATCCATATGCCACCAAAACTCTCTTTTTCATGAGACTCCTGATGATTAGGACCCACTCTCCAATCAGTCTAGATAATTAGACACTTCTGTTCTACAGCAACATAGAACTGTTCTGAGGTTGAATTGCTACATAGGTACAAAAGGGCACAGTTTCCTGGGTTTGATCAATAAAATACCAGTGAATGAGAACAGCTGTACCAAACATGTCTATAAGCCACTTTAAAATCCCTTGTCTCCAAGATACTGACTTTAAATGTCAGCTGCTAGATTTTCTGTCTCAGTCTTAATGTCAGTGCAAACTGTATCAGGACTAGTCCAAGTATGCGAATGAGGAACCAACAGAAAAAATCAAAGTAAGAATCCAAAGTAAGAATCTTCAAAGCAAGACTCCACTACACACAGAAATTATTTTTACACCTAAAAATGGATATTTTGTATGTTTAATTAATGACAGCCAAAAATTGCACAAGTTGAATAGCAATAGACATGATACAGATAGTGATGTCTATAGTTGAGGTTGCTTAACCCTTTCAATTATAAGCCAATGCTTTTTCAGTAATTTTGCCAAAGATTTAGACTGAAATTCCCTATGCCTGTCTCTATCTCAGGATGACTTATGTGTCAGCAAAGATGCTCCAGTTATTTCTTAGCACAGGGATTGTTAAGCTATTGAAGCATCCCCATAAGGTTTTTTTTTCCTTAAAATTATACAGTTCCCTAAAATCTGATTGATTGAAGATATCTGATTCGCACCATCAAGTTATTTTTAAAATAACCACATATTATACCAGTCCCTATACTCTGATTGCCTGAAAGCCATTATTAACCAATCAAAGGACAGGAATTTGCATAAGCACTCAAGTTATTTTTCAATAACTTCTTTGTGAATATGAAATTGTCTCTATTATGCAAATTTCACTAATATAGTCCCACTGCTCTGATTTGATTCTTTATTCAGAATTTTAAAGTTGTTTTCCAGCATGAAAGATGCCACCTGAAGTTGTCATTCCTCTTGCAGATGTAAGATTTTTTTTTTAATTCAAAATTTACATCACTGATCAAAAGTTCATAGTGAACTTAATGGAGTTTAAAAAACAATTCTGTTGATGTATAAGAAGGGATAAAATCCAGCTCATTCTATCTGAAGTATATTGGTACCACAAACCTAACAGGGATAAAGAGTGATAAAATGTTATTTTGTCACTAGCATTTTTAAATACAAGGTTGTTGTTAAATAAGGAGCTATCATTTTTAAAGGCACTCTGCAAAGTAGAAGCCCATTTTCAGCAACTATTTGACTCATCCTTCAGGCCAAGTCCTGCATCCACTAAATTAACAGAAAATTTCCCCAATGATCTTAATGGAAACAGGATTCCATCTCTTCCATTCCCAGCACTTCCTCCAAATCAACCATAAACTTGTCACTAGAATTACTGTCGTGTTGCTTTGATTTACTATATTTGTTTTTTCTGAGAGAATTTATACTGTGCATCATACGTTTCCTTAGACAGATACCCTAAATAAATTGCATCACAAAATGCTCCATAGCTATTTACATTCCATGCATACAAATAAATAATGAAAAGCAATGCTATATATGGGACGTACCAAGATGGCCATACTGAATCCATACTGGGGTGAATTTTACAAAATAAGTTACAGTACTAGTCCAAGTCTAAAATAATTCACCAGAATATGAACTTCATCACATATGTAGTGTGGTTTTCTCCATATTACCTGAAACACGTGTGTTAAAAATCTAGATATGATTTTTGAGCTCATAATGGGAGAATTGGTGAGAAACTTATGAATGAATTGTAGCTCCGATGTCTATGGCCAAAGGACAAGTGTTTAAGGCAGTTATAATAAATGGCTCTGAATCACAGGGATTTTTGCCTATTTTAGTAGTACAGGATTATGTCCATATATCAAATGGGGAAATTCATATTTACAGTAGAAAACTTTGAAAAGTAAGTATTTTTCATGCAGTGTTATACAGCTTCTATAGGTCCTATATCCTATTCTATGAACTGTATTCCACAGAATGCTGTTTGGTAATGACTGGGAAAGATGTAAGAACTACTTACTGTACAGGGACAATGGAATTCTCAGGGGACTATTGCCAGGGTTTACAGAGGTAAGTGTTATATATGTGGTATTATTTTAAGAACAGGAATAATGAATAAATGCCACTAACTAGGTTTCCAGTTGCATAAAATAGTTTCCTTTAGGACAACCATGAGCAACTGCAGTTCCTTTATTCTCTAGAGTTGTGAAGTTTGACAGACAGAACCTTCCAAGACTTTTCATCTTATTGTTACAACATATGGACACTCATCCTGAGAGAGAAAAATATGCCCACTTAGGCGCAGAGTAAGCCTAAATCACAATTCTAATAGGAAACCAAACTTCTCCAACCAAAGAAGGTGCTGGAATTGAAAGTAATATTTGGAACCAGGCCACCATATATTCGCTTACCCTAATGTATGGTGTTAAGGAGAGGAAGATTAAGATGGGCATGGTAGTGTATCTGTGAGACCAAAGGTAGTATTCATTTAATGCCAGACCAACCCTTTATAAGTGCATTCTCCTCTACGTTGGAAAAGCATCAGCAAGTCTGAGATAGTACTAATGAAATATTCCAAAATTATGCTGTGATCCTTTCAGATTTCACAAGCTAAGGAGATATGATCCTGGACTATGCTTGCAGAATACTTCAGCATGCAGTGGTGGTGATTCAATAGACAGAGCCTGTCATCACTACTTCTAGAATTCTCATGACTAGAACTGCAAAAAATACTTCAAACGGTTTATTTCCTGGAAAATGCCATTTGGATAGACTTGAACCTATTTATGAATTTGATATGAATTCACAGAATAGCTTCAGCTGAAAGAAATTATAGGGCAAGGCCTGTGATGCTGGCAGTGAAGGACAGAGAGTTATCCTTTATGTTTATCTCAGTAGTTAGAGTGCTTAGTGGGTCCAATGACTATCAGCATCATTCACAGCAGCAAGCTGTAGTCATTCACAACAACAAAAAATAGTCATTGACCCAGGGACGAGAATAAGATCTTGTGGGTAGGCCAATGACCTAAAGAACCATATGGTCCCAGTTCCTGTTCCATTGACTATTTATACAAAAGTGGAACAGCTTCAACAGTAGAGACAGAGAGACCTGCCAGTGGGGTTTCTATCTGGATCCCCTACATTCCATGTAAGTGCGCTAAGCACGGTACTCGAGGCTATAAAGGGAGGACAATGTTTCCGCCAGGAAAAATCCATTTCAGATTGATTTGTATGCATTTCAATGACTTTAATTTTCCAAAAACTTTCATAATTATTTTCATTGAAAAAAATTTACACACACATGAATTTCCAGCATATCAAAAAATCAGTTGTTATCTTACCCAGCTCAAGTCATGACTACAGCTGGGCAGAAATCAGTAATTCCAACTCATGGGGGAGGCACAGATTTTAAAATTTGTTCTGCTTTAATTAGACTGAAACCTCAACATTTTGAAATTCTCTGCAAAACAGATGTTCTCTTCCCAGTTTTACTGAGAGCCTTCCTTCCAGGATAATCTACCTGATGGGATGCCTGGAGTATGAGAAGCCAGAATCCTGAAACTATGGAGGAGCTGCAAGTCAGAGCTGCAAGCCAGCTGGGCTGCCCAAAAGCCAAATAGGCAAGCTGGCAGGAAAACAGATGGGTTTCCTAGGAAAAGATAGGAGTGAGGCAGCCTGCCAGGTGAAAAGAGGGAGAGGTCAATAGTCCAGGAAGCCTTGGAGTCAGGTAAGCAATCAGAGAGAATGCCCTATTCCCTGTCAGTCTCAGAAGCATACTTCATTTTGGAAACCTCAAAATTACTGCTGCCCAAACAAAATATTTTGTTGTTTTATTCCACTACCCCCACCCTTGCAAAAAAGCTTTTCACTTTTTCATCTTGAAAAGTCATTTTTCATGGGACAGAATTTCTGTTTCCCAGCCCAGCTCTAAGTTGTAACTCATTAGAAACTCATAAGTATACCACAAAAAAAGTTTTTACAATTAAGAGTCAAAATCCAAAAAAAGTTACATCTACAATGACTCACTTGTTCTGTCTACAGCAAATCCATTTAGCAGCTTCTCTGTTGCCCCAGCTGTAGTTACTTTTCACATCTGAAGCATCTCTGTAATATATTTACCATGGTCTCTACTTATACTGAAAATGTCACTTTTACAGAGTTCCAAGGACACAGCATTGTACATTCTAGCACAACTAGATATTTGTTTGCACAATCAATGTCCTTTGTAAAAATACATTGTTTCAAATTAAAATAATTTGGAATAAGATAAAAGAACTTGTTTCTTTCTGTTTATGCAGATAAGAAGAAACAACTTCTAAATGGTCAGAAAATACTCAAATCAGGAGAACTTGACTGCAGTTGTTAAGATCAGGAAATCTACAAGCAGGTCCAAATTAACACAGGGGCTTTAGGGGCTCAAGTCCACGGCCTGGGCCAAGGAAGGCCCCCAAAAATCCATCTCTGGCCCACTGAACCTGCTTAAAAACTTACCATATTTGAACTTGCCAAAAAAGGGACACTGCAGGGGGGGATGCCCCCCAGCTTGCACCCCCTCATGCTGATTCTAGCCTGCCATATTGGTCTGTCCACATCCCTGATCTCTGTCTCAGCCTCACATGTTGCTCCCTCCACCCTCCTACTGCTATCCTAGCCTCACACACACTGCCCCTTTCGCCCCTCTACATGGTACTTGGTCCCAGCATTAATGCAGAGAACTGGACTCAGTGACCTCTCATGGTCCTTTCCAGTTCTATGATTCTATGATCATCTTGTCTTACTCTCCAAAACCTACGTTGCTCTCAGTGGGGTACTATGCACATTGCTCGGTTTAATAAATCAAACCCAGATTTTAAAAAATCATCAGGACAATAAAAAGACAAAATTTAAACTAGTAAATATCTGTTGTACTTGGCCATTCCCAAAGTGGGAGCTGTTTTAAAGATCCAATTTTATTAGACATTTTAGGAAGAAATTTGTAGTTGCTTCCTATAAATGGTGAGTGAGTCAGGAGCATCGCTGCCCCAGGAAAAGACCCAGGGCACGGCCCCAGGCCCGGCCCCAGGCTGCAGGCCATGTCCCCAACCCCAAGTCTCTGGGCAAGCCCAATCCGGCCTTGGGCGCCTGCCTCCACCAGCCTGGCCCTGGATCCCCAACTGGGGGCAAGGCTGGGAGAGGTGGACACCACTACAGTGGCTCAGCCTGTATTCCCAGCCAGCGACAGGGCTTGGACTGGCAGCCGCCACCATGGGCAGCCCAGCTTAGGACGTGACCAGGAGCAGCAGGCGCCGCTGTGGGCAGCCTGGTCCCAGATCTCTGGCCGGAGACAGAGCCAGGAGAAGCAGGGGCCACACTGGGAAATCAAGTCACTGGTGCTGGGGACTCCAGGCACTGGCCCTGTGTGCCAGGTGCCAGAGACGTCCCTGGAGTGAGTCTGTGGAATGTACATACAGAGCAAGTAAGCATTGTACAAGACAACACATTTTAAATACACATTTTAGTCTCTAGAACGACTCGGAAATGTGCATGACTCCTTGGATCTGTAATGAGAGGATGCTGACTCCATCCAGGCTAGTATTATCATTATTAGCATGGAATCAACAAAATAGGAACAAAGGTGGTGGGGGGATCCAGAAAAATAAAATCATTTCATGAGAGCTCTGAGGCCACTAATTTAGCATCTTCTAGGGCACACTGGGGCAATTTCAGGAAAAGCAACAGCATCATCTGGCCTGTAACACTGCATACACAGATGAAAAGTAACACACAACACATTGGAGATTTTTGCTGTCAGGGAAGCAAGGCATACCCACACTCTTACTCAGGTTCATTGCCTCAGAGAAGGGACAAAGCAAGAGACAGACAGCATATGGTAATCATATCTCACACTGGTTCATGCAGTGCTTGGATTTGCATGTGATAAAATTCTTCAGTGGTAAAAGCAAGTGGTTTGTTCTCTAAACCCTAAAAGATCTGTACCAGCTTCAGCAGTCTTACATTGCAGTCTTTGAGTGCTGCAGTTAAAGGGTAATCTTCTCTGCAACCATGTGAAGCAAGAGGTGGTAAATTAAAAGAATCCCACATTACAGGTATTGTGCCCACAGTTAATTGGAGTGACATGGAAAAGGCACATGCAAATCTGTAAACTTCATAGCTATTTTTAAGTGTCAGGGTTTCATTTATTGAGTTAAATATGTGTATTATCATTTTATTACTATAAAAATTAGCCAAAGATAAAAGTCATCAACTGTAAATTCAACCACCACTTAGTGAAGCACAAGTGAGAGATTACATCCATTGGTTCAAGTCAGATTTTATTTTCCTTCCACATATATAAGTTAGGTTTTAGCAAATGAGTTATTTGTTACTCTTGCTCACTTTTTATTTCTGTTTGACCTAGTCAAATAATACTGCAAGTTTCATAAAAATATTTACATTTACATCAGGAAAGCAGTATTGATAAGCCAAGTATTCAGAATTAGAAGCTAGGCCTCAAAAGAACTCCACATGTTAGACTTCAATATCATGAGAATTAAAAAAAAAAATTCCTAATTTGTGGGCACTTTATTTGCCTTTTGGTTTTTGAACTGTAGAGAAAAATAAGGCATTAGAAAACTTGGATTTTTTTTTTTTGTGGTCACTCAAGCCATGTTTCACTGTATTTCTTGCAAATACCATGCTATATAAACTCATTTTTCAACAATAATTTTGACCAGAAGTTAGTGAATTTTACAGTTTATGAAAGACAAAGATTTATATGGCTGGCTAGAGTAAAGGAGAATGCACATAATGTGTGGTCAGAAGCTGACTAATACCAGAGTTTTAAAACACAATCTTCCTATTAAATATCCTTATGAAAGTTCCCAGACAAAACTATACACATGTGAGCAACTGCAAAGACCCATACTTCTCACATCAGACAGGAAATGAATTCTGTTTGGGAAGAAAACACTTATTATTTCTTTGTTATTATGGGAAACACATCAGACCAAACCAGCTTTAAAATCTTTTGGGGCAGTATCTTGCTATTCTGTGAGGTAGCCACATAAAGGGTAAGGAAGGATACAGCAGTGTGTGCTTTAATATTGATCTATTACACTAGCAGAGAAGACTAGGTCATTTGGTTAATAACTGTTAGGTGTATTTTTCATACTTCTCTTATAAATCATCCTGAGGCCCTGGCTTGAATGTGCTACTGAACACAGAGCAGATATGTTAGCTGGATCACAGAACTACTAGGGTTAGAAGGGACTGCAAGAATCATTTGAATGGGTCGATAGAAATCATGTCTCTTCAGGGATATGGAGTGTCAAACAGTATGGGAGATGATTCCCATATTTCTGCTCCTGAGCACTAGTAAGGACAACATTGCTGCTCGGTCACTTGAGGGGAAAGGCTCCTGTGAGAGAGAATAAATAGAAATTAATTGAATTGAAGTATAGGAAAAATTAAGCTAAATGGACAAAATATTCCACAGCCTAAGGTAAGTGGTTGAAGCCTTAATCTCTCAGTGCCTTTTAAAACAGACTGGAAAAAACCGCACAACCTTTTGTAAGAAAGTATTCTTTCCTGTCCTGGCACTGGGAATGGGCTGTATTACGGAGTAGGCTTTTATCATCTCCAGTTTCTATGTCTGATCCTAAAAGTTCCATAAACATCCCCAAAGTAACCTACTGAAGTTAAAGTGAGACCATTTAAATCCTTTCATTTTTACTTTAGCCACTTTTAACTGATTTTACCTGTTCTTGGATTTGTAACATCAGTGAAGTGAACCTATTCTGCAGCAAACTTTGACCACAGGACAGATTAGAAACTGGGAAGTCTGTCAATAATTCCTTCAAGCATACATAACAAATGGAAAAAATAAGCTATCTTGTGTTTTCATACTTCTCCTTTAGATATATTTATAACGCAGTGATTTTAATTTTGTCTTTCATCCATCAACCAAACTTCAGTAGCTTAAAGTAAATTATATTTTAAAACATTTTTACCCTTAAGAAATTTTGACAGGCAATAGCAACATACAGCAGTGTTTGGGATTTCCCTCCTTACCCTCCCAAAACAGCCAATTTGCTGAGGGGTAGGGAAAAAACCCATAATGCAAGGTAAATGCCTAAAAAGCTTTTGTTTTTTACCTATGCCAGATTGGCTTGGCTACTCCCTGTACAATAGAACAGGTGCTTCTCTCTTTTCTGGCTTATGCCATTTCTTGTGATGAAATCTGTCAAACTATTAAGCAAGACTATATTTTTTAGTTTTGCTGTCACTGTTTCCTACTGGAATATATGTGTTCTGGTGATTTAATGCAACACATTATATATGACCTTTATGGCAGCTGAGGAAATTTTTTTTCCAGTTTTTTATCTTTTCATTTTTAGTTTTAATTCAAAATGAATCCCAGAGGGTGAGTATTGGAGAATCAAAGCAATGCACTATAATCCACTTCTCCACTCTGTGCTGTAATTTTTGTGTGCACATGCACCATGTAAAAATTACTCTCCTGGAACATTCCAGAGGATATTTTTCATTTGAAGTATCACTATTCCCCACCACCACCAGGATTCATATCGACTCCCTTATGTAAAAATCACTCAATTTACAAGCCGTTATTCCATTACTGAGATGATCTGCAGTACTTGCAAGTTTATTAGATGAGAGAGAAAACAACAGACTACTCTGTGACCTTCTGTGGATAGGAGCAAAATGGTCAAAGGACTCAAGCTAGCACAGTGCTGAATGTTTTTGGCCTGATCCAGCAAAATACTTGAGCACGTGCTTAGCTTTAAGCACGGGTGGTCCCATTGCCTTCTGGAAGCCCATTCGCTTGCCAAAAGAGTCCATAATGTGTCATGGGGAAAGGACACAAAAGTAATGGCTGTTTAAGAACACCTTCTTCACTTATCTGACTTCTGCCTCTCTGCCAGTAACATTGATTTTACAGTGCTACCAATTAAGATTAGGAGTCCTGTTATGCTGGGGCACAATACATAGGAATAGATCAGCTCTCCCCTAAAAAGTTTATTGTTTAATTTGAAATGAGGCAGCAACAAGTGAGAGTGAGGATGAGGGAGGACAAGAACAATAATAAAATATGGTCACATAGGTATGTGCTATGTCACGTGTGGCCAAACTGCAGCTCGTGAGCTGCATGCGGCTCTTCCAAGAAAAACTGCAGCTCCCTGAAGAGCACCGCAGGGAAGGGCGGCATGGTGGGAGGCAGGGGTGAGAAGCATGCAATGGTCGGGAACCATAGAGAGATGGTGGCATGGTAAGAGCCGGTAAGGAAGTGGGGGATGGTCACTGCTGGCAGGGAAAGGCAGCATGGTGAGAGGTGCAGCGTGGTGAGAGCTGGCAGGAAAAAGCAGCATGGTGAGAGACAGCAGAGAAGCGGGGGATGGTCACTGCCAGCAGGAAAAAGCAGCATGGTCAGAGAGTGCAGGGAAGGGCAGCATGATCAGAACCAGCAGGGAAGGGGTAGTGTGGACAGAGCTGCCAGGGTAGGGCAGCATTTTCAGGGTCGGGGTGGGCAGAAGTGTGGCATGGTCGGGGAGAGCAGAGAAGGAGCAGCATGGTAAGAGACTGGAGGGAAGTGGCAACAGGGGTGGGGAGGGAAGTGCAGCATGCTTGGAGAAGCCCCGGCATGTTTAGATTTTCTCATAGGGCCTAATGTAGCTCACACGTTGTTAAAATAAAATTGTGTTTTACAAGTCCTAAACATGATATGGAATACAGAGAAATGAAAATACAAAGGAGAAAAGTTTAAAACTGAATGTAGATTACTTTCAATTTTTGGCACAACTTACTGCTGTGAAGCATTGTATTCCACAATGACATTCAAAACATTGTGCAATTCTTAGAGATTAGCATCTGAGCGAGCTTTTACCTGCTGCATTGACAAATTACTGCCCGGATTTCAAAAAACTTGCCACAAGCCTGCAGTGTTCTACATCTAGTTTTCATGGTAACCTGAAGTAATTATTAGAATCTGATGTTAGTAGGATCAATATTTGTCCTGTTTTTACAGTAAAGTATGCAATGAATTTTAAGCTTAGTAATTTTGGAGTAGGTAAAAATATGTGGTTATATGCCTTAGTGAGGCTCTTGAAGGTTTAATAATCGACTTGTGCGGCTCTTGAGTTCCATAACTTTGGCCACCCCTGCGCTATGTAAACAACTGAGGGCTCTGAATCCTTTGAAAGTTTTGGGTTTGTTTTTTTTTACTTTAATAAACAATGCGTCCTGTTCCGCGAAGCTGCACAACCAAGCCTCTTTATCTGACTGATCTCTTGTTGGTTCAAAAATAGTGGAGGGTCTTAAGGAGAGATATGAAGAAGGATAGGATAGGATAGCCTTAGAGTAATTCAGCAATG